>JAPMLY010000446.1:0-127500 GCA_026401115.1 Tetraselmis chui | reverse complement strand
CTTTGAAAATGGCATTGCTTCACGATCTCCCCACTTTCCTCTGCTGACTTGTTTCTGCGGCGGCTGTTGTCAGGTGCTGGAGCATGTGCCGCCAAGCCTGGCGGAGCACAGTGTTCGCGAGCTAGTCCGCATCGCCAAGCGTGACATCTTCGCCACGATTAGCCTGCGACCTAGTGCGCTGGATAGGCCCGGGAAGCCGCCAAAGGTGAGCTGAATGATCCTCCTTGCCCTCCCTGCTGATGGATCTGCGTTTCATGGATTGAATGACGAATGGTGGAACTGCCTATAGGCCATCATTACGATACTTCCCTACCAGGGAAGTGATGATGGTTGATATCCCACTGTCTGCTAACCAGCCTGCCCATCAACTGTTCCTCAGGTCCATCTGACAGTGAGGCCGCGGGAGTGGTGGGAGGCACTGTTTGAGAAGGCAGGCTGCATAAAAAATCAGGATGCCTTCCAGAAATTTCAGCAGTTTGGTGCGATCCTCTCCCTCAAACCTCCCCCTCAACACTGCATGAACGCTCTCTTTGCCCTTTCCTCTCCGAGTATGCACCATGTAGCATCTCCTAAGCTGTCTGAGCTTTGTGTACCTCTGACTGCCCCCGCCTCCACTTCCACCAGACAACAAGGGGAGGCCCATCTCACCGCACTTTTTCATCTACACCTGCGACAAGGGCTCTCCTCTCTCGGCGCAGCAGTACGATTCGCTGTGACGGCTTAATGGTCACGCAGTCGAATGCAAGCTGCGCTGCTTGTTCGAGTGACGCGCAGGCATTTCGCGCCTGTGCCTACCCCCGTTCTTGTTGGTTTTCGATTGTATAAACTTTAACCAGTCTTATTCTGCCACCCGCTCGATGTCTTCAGCTCGATTCACTGTGAATTTGCCTCCCTCCTAGGGATCGCTTCAGAATGGCCTGCTATGCAACGGATGTGTCAACGCAGTGTCCTTGAGGATATACTGATGTCGAGGTTGTTCACGCACAGTCTTCATTATATCTTGCTACTGGGTTTAAGTGTCAGTATTTCATCCTGTTTCCCAGCTTGGATTATTTTAGTGACACAATTTTCTGATATATTTTTCTATGCAATCAGGCTAATAAGGTGACGCCTGTAAATCACCCCGTTCCATATTCATCATACCCTCCCCCTTACCTATAAACAGCTACAAAGACACACACACACACACACACACACACACACACACACACACACATCATCTTAGCGACGACACTGGACATATAGATCAACAACATGTCCAGGCTTCGCCAACAACATATCCTGTCTCAGCGCAACAATGGAGCAAGCAGCTGAATTCCACTTTAGCCGAGGAGATGAATGGCGTACTTCAGCGCCCGAAACGCAATCTCATGGTACTGCAATGCAGGACTGCACTCCTCAGAGGGTCGTCATTTAATTTCTAGGTTGGCGTTGAGGGACAAGGCTGGACCCGAACGAACCCTGAACAGGAAGTCGTTTGTGCCAGAGGGGCAGGTATGAAGCGAACTGTCACTAGTGTGCCTTGTACAACACAGCATGGTGAGCCTATTCCTGCAGCTAAAGGGTCTGCGAGACAATTAAGTATGCCGGGTTAATGTGCAGCTGCAAATGTGATTCGGCGGATGAAAAGCGGCGGGAGTAACGATGATATGATACCCGCTTGCCTGATAGAATGGTCATTTTTCAATGTGCGAGAGGCCATGAAGCTGTGTGTGTGTGTGTGCGCGTGTGTGTGTGTGTGTGCGTGTCGTTTCTTCTTTTCGTGCGTACCTGATGACGCATGAAGATGAGGTCCTTGTCATGCAGCACTACATTGTCATTTTTATGATAGGATGCCGCGAACCATGCTTTTCTTTAGCGTGTGTCGCAAAGGGATACGCGTGGCGGAAGGAGGTTTGAACTGGAACTGCACCCGGGCAAATAGTAGCGCTGACTTTTGTCATTCAAATTTTCACGATGCGTATTGTCAGACTATGTGGGGCGCGCTTGGCTGGAGAGTCGGGGCAGAGAATTGAGATATTGGACGCCTGCCTCATCCCGACTTTTCTTTGCATCGGCCACAGTGGTGAGCTCTCCAGAACCGGGCACACTGGAACGGAGTTACACAACCCACACCTACGCAATGTATACTCCCAATTATCACCGAATGCTTGATTGTTTAGATGATATCACACCTGCTCGTCGGATGCCCGCATGACGGGTTGTGAATGTGCGGAATGCGATGAAATTGCACCGCCAGATGTTGCGCACCCGCTTCGTGTGCGTGTGTTATTCGGTTGGCCAGGTGCTTAGATGTGCCGTTGCTGATTAGACCTGACACGGCGGGCTCATGTTTTGAGTTGGCAATCTGCCATCAATTTGTTTTGCAAGCACATTGTACAAGCGGACCTGTGACACCTAATTTATTTCTGTTGGACTATCAAAGTTATAGCAGGCAGCCGTCCTGTGTACTGCACCCTAGCGCCCCCTGGAAAACATATAGTAATAGCACCTCCGAGCACAGTGTCTCGGGATCTCACATTCCGTTGCTTCCATCAGCTCCATAAAAAGTGTCCATTTCCATCTATACTTACGCTGGGCATTCGCACATGCACAAGGCTTTGGCAGCCGTAGTCTGCGGAACGGGTGTAGTTGTTGATGTAGGTTGAGGTGTTGTAACGACTGGAGGCTGTGTGGCTGCGGGGACCACGGGAGGGGGTTTTGGCTGGGTTGTTGGCGGGTCAGGCTGGGGGGTTGGAGCTGGCGTGGTGGTAGTAGTGGGTGGCGTTGGCCGTACTTCCCCTCCATTAGGTGGCTGGGGCGTACCCAAACCTTGTTCCACGTGCAGAGGCTGCACTTGGTAGATGACGCCAGAGACCCAGAGAACACCTTTGCCGCGAGAGTAGGCTGATGGAGGGTCAGGGCCAAAGAATTCATATCCGGGCTGATGCTTGAGGTCGCAGCGCCCCACGTCAAATTGGTCATCGCAGCCACTTTCTGCTCCACAGAAGACCCAGACATTGCAGCGCAGGTTCATCTGGCAGGCATCGCAGCATGCGGCGGGGTTGGGCATGTCTGAGAGCGTCTTCACAAACTTCCCATTATACTTCGCGTTTCGCTCCATCCGCCCACACTGCCATGTTGGGTCCCTGGATGGGAATTGGCGGCCCTGGGGGGTTGCTCCAGGTACTGATGTGGGGAGGGAGTCTGCAAGCGCGCCATGCCACACAGGATGCCCACCCCACCAGAGTTTCTGCGCGGGGGGGGAGGCAGGTAGCGATGCTGCATGTCCAGCCCAGGTGAGGAGATGTCGAGTCTGAATCGAGCGAGCTGTGCTTCTATCGCCGTCGGCGTCCATTGCATCAGCAGCTCCACCACCGCCACTTGCAGAGCTACTGAAGTAGCACAGGAGGGATAGCATGAGGATGCTTGCGTTCGCAGCACTACGAGTGCTGGTACCGAAGCACCTCCGAGCTGAAGAAAATAAGCATGATGACATCTTGGCGGTGTAAGGAGCTCTTCAAGTATCCCTGCACACACAAATGGTACGACTCAGGACACCCACAAAACACAAGGCTTGGGAGACTTGGCGGTTGGAGGGTGCTGCAGTCGGTTCTGCTAGGCACGCTCCTGCCAATGGTTTCAAGCTGGGTACGCACGCCTAAGAGTACGAGTCAGTAGTAGACCTGACTGGTTTAACGCCGACTCGCTGAGAGACTGACCGCTCGATTGCAAAGTGGTGAATTAATTTCAAAAGCCATAGTGCCTCGCGGGGATGATGAGAGGGTGGTGGCTGTAGCTTGGACGTTTGGTAACAAATATCCTTTTTGAATACAAGTTTGAGGGTGCCTATGGTAACGCTGTGACATGCGAAATATCATCCCAGCGAGGCAGGGAGTATGTAAAAAGAAATTTACAAGAAGCGCGATAAGGACGCGGACAATGAAAAATGGGGGGAGGGACGAAGAGTGACAAGAGGGACATGGAGTCCAGGGCACGGCGAAGGGAAGCACCACATTGTGCGCACTTCCTAGCGGATGAAACACAAGAGAACGCAAGCAGCTCCCACGCAACGCTAAATACGCAACACTTGGAGGGGACAAGCGGCGCCTCACGCGACGCGCGAGAAAGCACGGGAGCGCTTGCGGCCCGTGGCACGGGTGAAGAAGGCGCGAGAGTAAAGCTCGTCGACGTATCAAAACTTACAAATTTGCGACCACTACTCGTAGTACTGTACATGGTGTGTACACAGCAGTCAAGAACCAAAGGGAACAGACAAGCGATGGTAGAAATCTTTTAAGTGAGCAATTTTTTGTCCGTCTCGGTGGTGCTACGATACAAACTAGCGAAATGTTAAAAATAGCGCGCGTTCCCAATCGCCTCAGGAAAAGACATAACGCGATGCTGGCATGCTGCTGCGGCCTATTGGCTTTTGCTACACAAAACTATCTTCAGATCGATATAATGAATCGATACGTCTAAAATTCATGACTAGTTTTGAGGCGAACAACTTTTCCGCTTGTTAGCGCAATCTCCGAAAACTCGAGTCCACGAAACGGCAGCAAGCGGTCGTGACACTTTGTCGGTAAAGTGGTGGTGATTGGAACGCAGGAGTCCAGAACAGTTCGGACTTCGAAAGCGCTTAATAAGCAGACATTACGACACCGATATTAACTCCATCCTTCAAATTTATTTGGGAGCTGTATGAGCTATACCGATGATGATGCTTACGGGAAACCCAGAGCAGGACGCCTTTGTTCCTCTCGTTGATGCGCGGAAGGGAGTTTGTGATCTGCCCTCTTTGTTGTTGATGTGACAAATAATTTAAATGGCCTGGAAGGGAACCCGGGGCCCTGGTTGCACGTCACCACATATGCGATGGCGCACGCGGTGTGAGCTATTTTAGGAGCTGATAAGTCGCTTATGGGTAGACTGGCAACAGTGGGCTACCTGTCATGGTGGTGAGTGCGAGAGATGGCCGCCAGCCCGCCAGCTGGTCCGAGATACGTAGCGGCGCGAAACGGTTGTGTAGCCACGCTAGCTGTGTACAAAAGTTGTAAAGCAGTACATCCGCTGGTTGCTGTCACAAATCGTCTTTGATTTCCGCCCCCTGGCCTGTCGCGCGTATATTATTATCTTTAGTATAAGTGCTGTTTCATTTAGAGCGAGCTACATAAGTATTAGTATTATCGGCTAATGAAGTGTGAATCATCGGAGCGTCCAAAGCGACGCGCACCGTCCTCGACGCCAATCTGCTCACCCAATGCCGCGCTGTCATAGGCAAACTCGTCGTCGTCTATCAAATCCTTTAAAGCGGAAAGCCGTGCTAATTTTCCCGCGTAGAACGGATCAGCGCCATCTTGCTTTTAGATTGTATGTTCGACCTTCACTAGAGAAAAGTCTCAACGATTGGACAGCAGCAGGCACATCTGCCCTTGACGATATTGTTAGAACCAGCATTGCATTACCTAGTGCTTATGTACAAGGTAGCTAGTCCTTATCTTAGTACTTAGTGTTGTACTAATAGCGGTACTCTATTTCCCCGTTAGTGGCGGTCGGCCGACCCTGCCGGTGCCTTTGCCGGCCGCCATCTCTCTCTTTTCACTTCCTTTGTCCCCACTGCTGGCCCCCTAGCGGGGCCGGGTAGACATCCCGTGTAACCATAACTTCCAAACTCCAACATGTTATGGGCCCCCTACAACGTTACCCGGGATAGTCAGACCTCCGAAATACGGCAGCCCCAAGTAGGAGAAGAGCGTGCAACCCAAATACTCGCTATGAAGTCAACACCGACGCTAGCCGCCCAAGGTCCCCCGTGGCCGCCTAGGCTAGCAGTACCGCCTCCGCCACCCAAGGAGAAGAGCGTGCAACCCAGATACTCGCTTGAACTACCACTACCGACACCAACCGCCCATGGTCACATATGGCCGCCCTAGGTTGGTTGTCTACACCACCCTGCTCACAGCTCACCGATGCTATCGACCGGATCTGGTTTCAAAATCAAATTCAAACCGATTCGCGAAAATTCGGCCCGCGCGTACTTTAAAGAGTACTGTTTTTTTTTTCCCGAGGCAACGCCGCAACGCTCATCTGACAAAGCGAGGTTCTAACCTTGCCCACGGCGAAGGGGGGGGAGTCGACACGATAGCGCCCGACTATTCTTTTCGAGTGCCTACACGCTTGTGGCAGCCCTGTTGGCTTTTCCCCGCACTCGCCGGTCGCTCTCATGCGATAGCTAATTCGCCCGTGGACGGTTTTCCCGCTACATGTCAGACTAGTACATTAAGCAGTACATTTGGACCAGTTTATTGTCGGCAACTCGCCGGTAGCATCCCGTTCCTGTGAGCACCTGTAGCGTCACCTACCCGGCCTGAGATACCGCTACCAGAACAACGCCTACGACCAAGATGACTCCTTCCTTAAAGACAAGCAAGGGCGACGACAAGACCTAAGCTACCTTGAGGGGGAGTGTAGCATTGCATTACCTAGTGCTTATGTACAAGGTAGCTAGTCCTTATCTTAGTACTTAGTGTTGTACTAATAGCGGTTCTCTATTTCCCCGTTAGCGGCGGTCGGCCGGCCCTGCCGGTGCCTTTGCCGGCCGCCATCTCTCTCTTTTCACTTCCTTTGTCCCCACTGCTGGCCCCCTAGCGGGGCCGGCTAGACTACCCGTGTAACCATAACTTCCAAACTCCAACAGATATGACAACACTTGACTCGCTCGCTTCACACTAGCGATGTCTGAGTGCTAACCAAGTACTCCGTCTTCCCTTGCGCATTGCCTCGATAGCTAGCTCGGTGCGCGAGCTTGCTCCGTGCGCGAGCTTTGAGAAACTTATTTATACCATGTGAACGCACACACGTTACCATACTGGGACGAGACGGCCTGGCATAGGATGCCACCAATGCCGCCATTTACGACAAGCTCCAAAGATATTCCGATGGCAAGGAAGCTTTAGGAAGTGGTTCCTTTGCCGTCGTGCGGTTCTGTACCGTTTTCTCCATTTGCTTTCATATTTTCCGTCCTATTAATCTAGGCATAAATAAATTTTGGGTTGTGGTAATATTTGACTATTTAGATTATGTTGCCATGATTGTTCCAATTTGTCTCCTTTCCTCCATATCACGTGCAGCACATTCATACAAGTGGATGGAACTGTGTGTGATGGTTGTTCTGCTAGCAATACATGAGCGCTGCGCTTTCATATCCATTTCCAACGACACTTTTTGCGTTCGCCGCGACCTATCCCATTCAAAACGCACGCGCGCACTTGATCCTCGCGTGATAGCAACACAAAGTGCTCCTTGCTCTCCTCAAGCACATGCTCTGGCCGTGGATTTAGAAGCTAGGCGTATATATGCGTCCTTCTTGAAGTAAGTTCCCTTCCCCTTCGTTAGGAGAAAATGAAGTGCTTGCCGCACATGCACCTTGTAATGCATGCGTAAACCGACTCAATAAGATGGACGGGAACTTAAAATGCCAAATGTAGATCGACTGGGATGCAACATAAGCTTGTGCGTCAGGGGCATGTCAAAACAGTCTAGTTAATGAGCTTGCCATGATGGTGACTCTTTGCTGAAGATGAAGGTAAGTGTGCCATCGCCATACATAGTTGGTACATTCAAGTGTTTCAGGTTCCTAAGCTCACCCGTGTGCCTGCGACGAGTGTAGAGGCAAAGGAGCTGAAAGCTTGCAAGCAGATCACATGCATGAATGGGGAATATTTATGTATAATCTGGCTGTTGCGATGGAAGGACAGATAAAACCGCATGCTTCTGCGCATAATCAAATAAAGTTACATGTCATTTTTCATTGGTCCACATAGGATAGACACTACCCGGCGTACGCAATGTTCGGTTGTTAGCCGCATGGGTCACCGCTGCGTTATTATAACGTTTGCCTATCGAAGTCAGCGATTTCTGAGTTGTGTCTGTGTGTGAGAGAGAGGGACATAGAGGGAAGGAGAGGGGAGAGACTGTGTGTGCGAGTATGATTGTGTATTTATATTAAAATCAACTTCACACTCGATGTCAAAACACAATCGATGTCAAAACATAACAATAGGAGGTTAATTGAAATTTAGCAAGGGAATGAACTGTCAGTGTCCTACATTAAAGTACCCAACCATCTAAGACAGTGATGTCGATTGGCCATCATGTCTTTGTATTGCTTCTCGCACCAAAAACCGGGCACACTAGAGCCAAACGCGTCGCTCCCAACCAGTCAAGACCATACTATCAACACCGACGCTCGGAATCCTTTAGTGTAGAAGACCCAAGCACAATACCGAAACCATAACATGCGATGGGCTGCGCTCAAACCTTCGCTTTGCCAGTATCCTATTACACCTTGTATTTGCTAACTTCATTCGGCGAGCATAGGCGTTTCCTTACATAATTGTCTTGACGCAATAAAAAATAAAACACGTAAGGACACAGAAGATACAGTCCTCCACAAGAATCTGGACATGCAATATGTTCCACAATAGCTAGATAAGAATACGTGCCCCTCTTACCACGTCACGACGGCACCCATGTACCATCCAACTACAATAGAGTTGGGAAGCAAGCCGTCAGTCGGTATGGCTAGACGCGAGCCTAAGCCGAGTGTTTTCTCGGCTAGCTGCATTAATTTCATTAGATTGTGTGGCAAGACAGTAGGGAACTACCCGTGGTTAGATAGTGTTATCTAGAGCGGTAAAGTAACGAGGGTATAGTAACAATACGGGAAAGGGGATGCATGCCCGTAGCCCCGCCAACGCACTGTAAATTACAAACCGTACATTTATTGCTACGCCCACTTGCGGCTAGAGGCAAAGAACCGCGTCGGGTTGCCTATGTCGCCTTGTCATGCAGAAGGCGTCCGTAGCCGGTTGAGGCTCGCTGGGATGTAAAGGCGACGCAACCACTAATGTCTTTTGCAAGAGTGGACATCGAAGCATGTTGTAGCCCCTTCACTGACCCGCCAGTCTAGGTACGAGAACCGACTACCTAAAACCTCCCATCGGTGGAATAACATGGCATAAGTAGCATGGCTCAACAGAATTAGACGCCATGGTTTTCATTCTTGAGGGTTCGTCATTCTACAAGGGGCGAACTTGTAATCACCCCCCGGCCCGGGGGGTGGGGGTGATTAGAGTACCGACAAGAAGACAAAGTGGAAATGAGGAGGTACGCAGAGCTCTCTACCTTGATAGTGGGGTAGCGACCATAGCTGGATGGGAATACATTTCATCCGATGTGCCAAGAAAAACCGTTTTCTCGTAAGACTTCCTTACTTATGAAACCCTCGTGTTGTCGGACAAGTTTGTCGAATTAAGCCCAGAAATTCCGAGTTAATTCCTACACACGTGGTCATGACCCCTGAGCGCCACGCTCGGGCATTGCGCAAGCGCTCATACTTTGCTCCATACAACTCATTGCTCACGCAATACAGCTTTTTGACCTTATTTGAGGGGGTTTGGAGGCGTGGATACCTTGCTAAATGTACGGGGTCTGGTTTGCGGGTGTGTGATTGGAGCGTGAAAGTTCACGCCGGTGGCACGGGTGACATATTTGAAGAACAAGCGAGAAAAAACCCGCAAGATGCAGGTTGTGATAGACCGTGCACTCAATTTATGGGCGATTGGCATTGACGAGGGGCGGGGTCTAGCTTTGCCGTGGAGGACGCAACACGTTTACGGTAGATATGTGGTGTTTGGAATGCTTGATTGGTCGATATGCTCGTGTCACCACATCCGCCCTTTGCGTGGCTCACGTGGGGATTTGACCTTGCAAAACGGTAGGAGTGAAGAATGGGCGAACATGTACCGCCATGCCCCGCACAAATCGCCTCATGACGTGAGCTCGATTCGACGGGTGTTGCTTGGCACTGCGGCTCAATTTTGCCGGAATAGTGAGGAAAAACACATAATTCGTCGAAAATCGATTTATGGGTTTCTTAATCCGTGAGTATGTGCGTTCGACGCGCATTAGAAAGACGCGTCCAACAATACATGTGTTTTAAGCGTTTGAAACTAATGTGACTAAGTTATTACCGCTTAAACATTGTGGCCGAACACAACTTATTGTGGAAAGTGGGGTCTTGTCAACGAGCGTGGTTCGCCTATGTACTTGCCCTTGGAGAACTTGCCCCTCGCGGGTTTCAACCCGGGATCTTCGGCACAGTAGGCCACACGCTTTACCGACGTATCGGAAGATAATGGATGTCGCTTAGTGGCCTTGCCAATAAGTTATAGTTAACGACACTACCACGCCCCCCCCCCCGGACTCTCCCGGGACGGCAGCCCGGCTAAGAAACCAATGTGGAAGGTGAGATCTTATCTTAGACCGTGGCTCGCCTAGGTACCGGAAACTTGCCCCTCGCGGGTTTTGAACACATGCCGGGACCTTCGGGACACTGGGCCACATGCTTAGCCGACGCGTTGGAAACGAATTGATTTCGCTTAGTGGCCTTCTTGCCACTAAGATGTAGTTTACGAGAATACCCTCATAACAGGTGTGCGCATATCGGTGGTAAGTCTACAAACGCGCGATTTCGTGGTATCCCCCGCATTGACATGCCCAACACCTCCCCCGTATTAGCACGACCGTTGCACCGCTGCACGACCGTTGCACAATCGTTCATATTGCTGCCCCATGAGCTCGTTACTTCTTTCGTCTAACCGGCACGGCGACTCTTTAAAAGTGCGTGTCGCACGGGTGCGGGCGCGATAATCCCACGTACATCGACACGCCCGGTACTCCAGTAGTGCATGGATTTGCTCGCAGTGTTTGTCGGCGCAATCCATCATCTTGAACATATTGCCACGAACATTGGTTATAGGAGTTCAAAAAAATCTCACTAAAATCGACGAGTGATTACATTAATTTTCACATGCGAAGGTACGAAATCTTGCCTGAATTTTGTTGAGGAGTGTATTTGATTTCAGTTCCTCCGAGGCGGGGGGCTGAGGGGGGCGACCAGTCTCAAGCAAGAAGAGACTGTAACCTCACAGACGACACGATGCCACTCATGCAACGCTCAGCTAGGGCTTACGCAGTATGGACAACTACAATGCGAGCGTTGCGCCCCACCTGGTCTACTATCGCGGCGCGATGGTCGGGGAGTAGCAGTAGCCACAGCGCGAGCGCGCCCGCCATCCCATTCCAGGCGAGTCGTCCATCATCAGCTGCGCGACTACATTTGACTCGCGCGTCCTACTTCCGCCTATCTAAAAGTATTCATAAAATTGTGTGTTTTATCGCCATCAACTGAGATGGGCGATTATTGCTCTTGTTCGGAAAGGTGGGCTACGAGGAGGCGGTGGAGGCCGAGAAGTCTTTTCATCGTCGGTACGGCCATCCGTCCCGGATGCTTATCTGTCGCCGTTATCGAAACGAGCGAAGTCAGAAGCACAAGTTAGAGCAAGTTTCACGGCGCACTATATCCATTCTTTCGAGGCTTGACGCGCTAACGCGGCAATGAGTGCCTAGACAAAAATATGCTTGTGAGGTTTACTCGTGATAGGCGCCAATTTGTTCGTTACGTTCCTTTCTCGCTCGGCCAGGCATTTTTTTCAAGCGCCGCCGTTGAGTGCGTACAAGAGCCGCGACACCTTCCTCCCGTTTTGGGTGTTCGAGGCGGTGGTGCAGACGGACCTGCTGTCGGTGGACGTCACTGAAAGCAGGACTGTAGCCGGGCCGGACAGGTGAGGTCCTTTGGACGACAAATGCACAGCGAAAGGGAAACAGTCGCTGTTCGGTGCGACACAAGTCTTTGTTTTAATTTTTTTCGATATATGACGGAAGACCTCCGCGTCACTGTCGCTGACTCGTCTTAGCTTTGACTGATGCTCTCTATCACCGATCCCCCCTCCCCACTCCCTGTATGGAAAGGAAGCCGAGGAGCGAAACATACAACCGCAACGTGTGGATAGGGCAGCGGCTGGAGGCGGTGCAGTATGCGCAGGAAGTTGACGGAATGCAGGTGAGGTGGGCTGCCAGTAGTACCCCCACACCCCTCCGTATTAAGCTGCGTAGCTACATGGGTGTTGCTTGATTTCAGCACGGTACGCTGTGTACGCTCGTCAGGTGCCAGCAGGCACCAAGTACCACGCAACCGACCTTAAGAAGCTGCACCCCGGCGAGCACATCCACTCCGCGGTGGCGATGACCTCCAGCATGTTGGACAGCGCGTTGGGGGGCACACGGCGTGTGGGAGCCTTTGAGGTGAGCCACCAAACCGCAAGGCAAGCAATGGGGGTGCTACCTATATGCTGCCTGTGTGGATGTAATGGCTTGATGTGGGTGAGGTCGCGAGCGAGGGAGAGGGGGGAAAGGTGGTGAGTGTGAGAGGGGTGTCTGGGCGACAGGTGGCGCAGCGGGACGCGGCCAAGGTGGCGCAGCAGTGGGTATATTCGCGCGAGAGGGAGCGGTGTGCGGAGCTGGCCGAGCGTTTGGTTTCGGGGTTTCAAAGCATTGCGAGCGTGAACATCGACATGAACGTGCTGAGCATGCGGGGCAGGTGAGGGTGCGCAAAGCAACCCACCCAATCAAACACCCACTCACCGATTTCCTCATAATCGCACTCACTTTGTCACTCCCTCATTCTTATGCACCCCCTCACCCAGCAGCACACCCACGCACCCCCCCACACACAACTCTTCTCACCGCTAACTCTATCACTCACTCACCCACTGAGCTTGCCTATTGACTGGTCTTCTCACTCTCTCATACATACAATTGCACACGCGCATGCACTTTCGCGGGCGCAAACTCTCTCTCTCTCACACACACACACACACACACACACACACACACACACACACACACACACACAACGACACTCACTCATACCGTCGCACAAATTAGCTAACCGAGCTATTTCTCACCCAAGCAATCACCCACTCACCCACCATCACACTCCCCCCCCCCCCCCCCCCCCCCCCCCCCCCTCCTTCACTCAGTGTTTAGTTGTCCATCACTTTCCCGCTCACTTCGCTTAGGCACTTCCTCGTCCGGACTCTCACTCACCCACCAATTCAAGTTTCCATTTGTTTCTTCGCTCCTCTCATTCATGCACGTGCACACTGGTCACTCCCTTCCTCACTCGCTCTGTATCTCTCTCATTCACGCACTCACTCAACTACCCACTCACTCGCTGCTAATTCTTCTCTCGTTCGCGCAGTCACACACTGACCGTCGCAGTCTTTCTCTCAATTACTGGCTCACCCACTCACACGCTGTATTAATCACACTGCGTGTACCAATACACACGCACATCACATCCAATAACTCATTCACGCAGGCAGTCTATAGGCTGGCGATTAATTCTCATTACACAGAGCAGCTACTCTCTACCACATCCGACTCCTCTAACGTCTCATGTAGAACTCACTTTTTCGATCATTTGTTTGTCTTTGCGTCAAGGATGTAAGTGTACCCCACCTTCCTTGTCCGGTGCACATCTCATACATAACACACCGAGCTTTATTTGGCTCTCATGATGGCTCTTCAAATTATGCCAAGTATTTTCGACACCTCTGCGTAGCGCAGTCGTCAGAATTAGTCATACTACATCGTAAAATGCACTAAACTGTTTGGGAGCTTTCTTCCTTCGTCAATGCATTTCTTTTTAAGTGTCACTGCTTCTTACGCTGCTCGTCCCTGTCTGTCTTTCATTCGCGCCCTTGTCACCCTGCCCCTTGGCACATGACACGTCGTCATCCTCCCTCACCTCTTCCGTCTCATCTGACAACTTCTCAGCTCCGCAGACCGGTTTACGTTCCAGCATACGTGTTCAGCTACAAATACAATGTCTCTGGGGTGGAGGCTAAACTGCGCGCCTTTGTGGCGGGCTTTGACTCCACAAAAGTCAGCGGGCAGAGAGTGCTCGACCCGCTAAAGGTTTGCAGCGCATCATGCCCTGCCCTGCCCTCCTTTTTCTATTGTGTTTATGCCTTCCGGGGTACCTTTTCATACATTACTTCGCCTCAGCTCTCCTTCTGCTGCTTTAATGGCCCTTTCTTCCGTGCGAATAGATAGCTGCAGTGACGGGGGTGGCAGTGGGGGCCACTGCATTGGCTCTGGGTACCGCCTCACTCTCCTCTCCGTTGGAGCTGGCCCTGGGTTATGTCCTCCTACCAGCAATCGCCACAGGTGCGCAACTATGCATGTGTATGTGGCAGTGTAATTGCGTTTGCATAGCATATACATAACATGTGTGTGTGTGTGTGTGTGTGTGTGTGTGTGTGTGTGTGTGTGTGTGTGTGTGTGTGTGTGTGTGTGTGTGTGTGTGTGTTTGTGCCTATGTCTGTGTGAATGTGATTTGAGTCTATGTGTGTGCATACTCATGTAAATGCGTGAATGTGTGTGCGTGTGTATCAAGTTGAATCGTTTAGCTGTTTGTTTGCATGTGTTGTAGTACATGTGCGCTGCTTTGTCCTTTGAGGACCTGATAACGTAAGGTCTGAGACTCTGCAGCATGCCCTTGTGCCCCGGGTCTTCGTAGGCTACGCGGCGCTGTACCAGCCACTCGCTCTCATTCTATGGCGAAAGGAGTCGGCAAAGCTGAAACAGCGCGTTCGAACCTTTCTCACGCAACTCGCACTGAACCAGGCGCGGGTGGGGGGCGGCCGGCGGGCCGACTGGGGCAGCAGCTACACGGGGCAGCACCAACAACAGCAAAGGGGCGGACACAGCGCTCACACAGCCTCCGTGGACCCGTTGGGTCTCTACGCTGAGTTGGGCGTCGAGCCGAACGCTTCCTCTGACGAAATAAAGTCGGCTTTCCGGGGAATGGCGCTAAAGTACCACCCGGACCGGTGACAACCCTGCCTCACGCCCCATGCAGGCTGTGATTAGAGACCTCGCTTTTTTGCTCAAATCATACCGTCGTAGCTTTCCTCGGCGGTGACGGTTGGGTGTTGCAGGTTTTCGAAGGAGAATGATAAAGTTACAGCGTCTGAAAAATTTACGAAAGTATCGGCAGCGTATCAGGTGCGGGCCGGCCGTGCTGGATGCGTTGCTTGTATGGTCATGAGCTTTGGTTTACTTCTGGCTTGGGAAGAAAAGATGCCTGAGAGGTGCTGCTGTCTGTGGGTGGACTGACCAAAGGTGTTAAGGAACGAACGGCGAAGAGCTCTCTACGACTCGACAGGCCGCACCGACGAAGCGTAGGTTGTATGAAAACCCGAAATAGGGATCGCTTCCCGAAACCGAGATTCATACCGTCTGCCGCTCTCTCTGACAGCAATGCACATCCCCTTAGTAGCACGAAACTGCTGGTGCTGTCGAGTGAGATACCGGCTGTGCGGCAGGGGTTGCCTGAAATTCAAATGATTGCTACCGTGTGGTGTGGCTCCTTAAATAATAAAGCATAACATTCCGTGTAAGTGAAATTTGTAGAACTGGAGGCCGTATTTACTGTTGTATAAACGGAGTTTCGCTCGGAGTCTGTGTCGGCGCTATGTAAACGAAAAGGATTTCCAAGCACCGAGTGTTGTGGCGCAGTAGCCGTCCGCAATAAGCTATTTCCATCAGTGAGGTGGGTCGGCTCGCAGATTCGGTCCTCCTGCAACTACACCGCTAACGTGCAAATCATTGCGGGGAGCGCTGTGGGCGCATGTAAGGGGTGGTGGGTCGGGTGTGCATCTCCAGGAACCTACGGTGTCGTCACGACCGCCTCAGATTCAATTCGGCAGCATTTCAGAATAGCGATGTTGACCATTGCGTGTGGACGACGCACCGAGAAGCAGCTCGACTCGGATTGATTGAAATGAAGTACAATTGCGCGCGATTGCATTTCATGTCGAGTTTGCACCTTTTTCGCTACTCCGATTTCGTATTTTCATCAGCGACGGTGTCGCGCTTTGCACATTGGTGTTAGTTGGACGGCATTTTTGGGATAAATCACTTGTGCTTTGATATATAACGTCACCGGAACTCGCGGGATTCAGCAAAGGTCTAGAGCAAGCCAAAACCAATTCATGTCCTTCCAATCATGATGTGCATAACACTCACCAAACAATGTTAGCATAAGTACCTCATTACTTTCTCAAACTCATTGGCATGGCACTGCACCCATGATAACCCATAGGGCCATAAGACAAGCAAACAACGTCTCATTTCGCCCTCTAACGTATCCGTTTGAGAAATTGTATATTATTATGAATTTGCGACGGCGTCGATCTTCGCGTTGAGGAAACCTCGAAAACGCGCAAAACGGAAAAAAAAATATGTACGGGTTATGAATATTGCTTGCAACGACATTTAACTCTGATTTGTGGATAATGTTCGCCGGCACCGCAAAAGAATGCCGGCAGGTGAATTTGCTTAGTGACGTGCGTAACATATGTAATCGCCCCGCTGCGTTTACGGGGGACGCACGAGGCCATAACTGTAGAAGTGCCTGAACGGCTCTTCTCCGGGCCACGTATGGCTCTCGGCGGGCACATCATGCATTCCAACTTTGTCGGTCCGTTTGGACCTTTGTGGTCATAACCGTGCGAACTAGATTTGTGTGTGTGGCGGTTAGCCTCTGAAAGCTAAACGCTAGCACAAATCTGTTCTAGTCTGTCTAGTTCTGTTGTTGCAAGATGGCAATTGATGTTGTCGAGAGGCAATTGATGAGAGATGTCTTACTGCTGTACTTGGGCAGTAGTTAGTGTAAGTGAACAAAGGAATTGTTAAAAGGTTCTGTCTCCTCCCTCTACTGCACTGGGCTTAAATAGGTTTCAGCCCAGACTAATCACGCCTGCAAGCTACGCTTACGTGTCAGGCGTTAGTGCTGCTCAACCGTCGTCATTCGCCTCGAGATGCGGCCTGCCTAGCATTGGGTCTCACGACGCGGCTCCTTCTGCATTGGAGAGCTCGCTCTGGCGCGTCATCTGGCTGGTTAGATTAATTATGCATATCTGTACGTACCGGGAGGTACTGGTCGTACTGTAGCATCAGCACCATTACAATATTGCAGTAGCGACGTACCCACGAGTATACGTCCATCCTGTGGAAAAGCACGAATTGATATCCGTAACGAGTACCTGTACAATGTCCTGCAATGTACTGTTGCAGGACTGTACTCGTCACATGTGGATGGTTGGGTATTTTTTGTTAGGCCGTGGTTCGTCTATGTACCGAAATAATGTCCCTCGCGGGAATCGAACCGGGGCCTCCGCCAGACTTAGCCACATGCTTAACCGGCTTTGGCGGAAAAGTATGGATGTCTCTTAGTGGCCTTCTTGTTAGTATCTACCAAATCACGAGACTTGCGGCGGTCTTAAAAATATAGTTGCCAAATAATGAGACAAGTATACCACCGAACAGGAGGGCAGTGCTAACGCTGTGGCATGCCTTCATGTTCCTCGGGCTTAGATTTTTCCCTCTTTTCTTCTTTTTGCTTGGTGGCTTCCACTGCTTTCTATTGTAAGAATTTATATTTAGAAGACAAGTATACCATAATTGAAATTGAAATTTAAATTGTTTACAACATGTCCCGGCAAAATGGACCGGCTGTTGTCTCACGGGCCACTCTACTTCGCCATACATGACTTATTAGCAAGTTGGGCCCGGGTCTCTCCGACAAGGTACATTTCGTATCGACACACCTATCGGCAATGTGTGTCGACGTTCCTCGGGAGTTATATAACTGTAAGCAACCGTAGTAATTGCCACAGTCCCCCCACCTAAGCAGTAACAACGTAATAATTTTGTAATCAAGAAAAACAGATCTAAAAATAAATCCACTTGTCGAGAAATGCAAAACTAAACTGCTGCTCGACCTTCACGATGCACGGCCCGCTCCCACCGAACCGGGGTGTCGACCGGCCTAGGCCGGTCGGCGTTCGGGAGGGGCGACGGGCCAGCCTAATCTAGCTCCCGCGTGACTTCGGTCTTGCCAAAGGTAGGAGGGGAAAGGCTGGTAAAAACCCCTCCTCGCGCGGTCGCTCGTCGATCCCGCCGCTCCATCCCGCAAACCCCGCCCCAAGGTCTTGCCGCGTCCACCGACGCGGCGGCCCTCCGTGTCGAGGTCCCCCATCACCTCGAGGGCAGGTGGGGGGGACCGAGACACACAGACATAGAAAAAACTAGCGCTCCTGCCTCCGCGCCTGAATTTTCCCCGCTCATTTCCCCGGTTTTTGCTCTGTCTGGCACCCGGGTACCTGTCGGTTTGCCGGCATGTGGCCGTACCCTCCCCCCTCTGATCGCGCGTCCACCGAGCAGCCTTTTCATTGAGCGGGGGCCTCCGCGCTCACCCGGGCCCACGCTCAAGGAATCCTAGGAATATGAAGGTCTGTCGGGGTAGTGGGTGTCGAAGAGGGGGGGGGGGGGCAGGTCACCGTGCCGGGTTTTCCTGCGGCGCCGACCCAAAGGGTCGTCGCCGCCAGATCGTGTCGCTCCTCCCGTCGCGACCGTCCTCCTTGCCGTCCCAGCTAACTCCTCCCCCCGGGAGATGACGCTGGACGACGTAGCGGCTCGCTAGTGAGCGCCCTACCCTGGTGCTGCTCCCCAACTAGCTCGACGTCGGGTACGGACATTGTTTTTTTTTTTAGTATCCGAAAAAAGCCCTCCGTACATGGCTTTCCGGCGGCGGCTGATCCTGAGGATCGCCGCCGCCTCATATAGCCGCTCCTCCGTCTGCGACTAGCCACCGGCCTGTGCCATGTCTTACCTCACCCCTCGGCAAGGTTCGACCGGCACATGGCTGGTCGACGGCTAGCGAGCGCCCCTTCCTGGCGCTGCTTCCCGGCTGGCCACCACCAGCTCCAACACCCGCCTCCCACCGCTGATCCGGCCGTACCCTCCTCGCCATCAAACGCTGCCGTAGTACAGGCCCCACCCCTCAAAGTAAGACTGTATTCGGGAGTATCTGTATGCGAAAGAACATATCGGACGGGCCGAGCGGGAGATCTTGGCGTCGGTATTGCACAGAAATTATTTTTTCAAAAGCCCTCTGTACATGGCTTTCCCGACAGCTGCAAATCCCGCAGATCGAGCTGTCGGCCCTCTTAGCCCCCTACCGTGCCAGGCCTGGCACGGCTACGGGGTTTCCAGCGCCCACCACGGGGAGGTGAGGGGATGCCGACGGGCCTGCGAGCGCACCCCCCTCCGGGGCCGCCGCCGCTGCGCCGCCGGCGGGCGCCAGTATACCATATACATGTGTAACCATTACTAGGAAAGTTAATGAGTTGCAGGTTTTGCCCCAAAATTACCTCGCCAAACCATGTTGAAAATATTCTTCCTTTCTATTCCCCCCAAAATGTTCCCATTTAATGTGAAATTGAAATTGTTTACAACATGTACCGTATGCGCCGGTTTTACACCAAAAGCCGTATGCGCCGGCTGCTGTCTCTGGGCCCTCCCAACTATGCCATACAGTGAACTTACAAGTAAGGGCTAGACCGTTAACCACCTAAATCCAACCTCTCCAGGGATGGTCGGGGGTTTTACTCCCCCTCGGGGAGTTGTGCAAGACGAGGCGAGGGCGGCGTGCATTTAGGGGCGTGCGAAGGGGCAATGTGCAGAGGCGCGGCGGGAGGTCGTGCGGGATTTGATGCGGTATATGAGTAGGAGATGATGTAGCCATTGGACAGTATGCGTGTGGAGTTGTGCAAGTATGCGAGACGTGTCGAGGCGTGCTTTGGAGATGACTTTGTCAGGAGGGTATGTGCGGGCGGTGAGTAGGGAGGTGAGACTCGTGATGGTGGAGGAGTGCGGTGTACCTGTGCGGCTCATAACGATGGGAAGGATGTCCACCACTGTGCCTGGCTAGTGGCTGCGGATGGCGTTTGCAAGGGGAGTGTATTTGGCACGTATGAGGTGAGGTGTTTGGGAGAGGTTATTGTCCGTGCAATACTTCCATTCCCCTATCTGAATCTTTTTTATGGATGCGTAACGGCGGCGATCGTTTGTGTGACCGACGAAGCGAGGTTCGAGGAGGCGGATAAAGTCGGGTTTGTGTGCGGGGGGTCGTAGCGCGGGGGGGCGAATCTCAGGTGGGAGGACGGCGGGACACGAGGTTAGGGAGTCGGGCGAGAGACCTTCGTCAGCAGCAACAAGGCGGGTGGGCATGTGGGTGGGATGAGGCGGGTGACAATCAAGCGGAGTGTGGGGAAGAGTGGGGGAAGCAAATGATTTTATGGGTTTGTTACCGAAGTCAACAATGATGGTTTCCCCGCGTCCTCCGTTGTGGCGTTCTAGGAGGGAGAGTAGGAGTTGCAGCGCGCTGTTCTGTCGGTCTTGTCTTAGGCCAGACATGGTGGGGCAGTTACCGGCCATGTGGCCGTTGCTAGTTAATTGGCCACATAGGGGGCAGCGCAGGGTGGGGTTGTGAGTAAGAAGGTGGGTGTTGTGGACGCCCCACATGAATTCTTGCTTGTGGGTGAACTGAATATTTGTGAGGGAGAAGTGTTTTTTGTGGAAAGAGAAGTCGGCGCCGTCCTCCGCGGCGCGGGCGAGGAGGGCACCGTGTTTTGTTGTTTGCGAGAGGGGTGTGTGTGCGTGTTTGGTGCTGTAGGTGTGTGCGTCAGCTTTGAGGTTGGTGTATATGTAGGGTATGGGTTCCCCTAGGGTTTGTGGAATGAGGGTGTATGGCCAGGTCCAGTGACCTATCGTGACCTCTGAACCTGTGGTGTATGTGGTGTCGGGTGGGTGTCCATCCGCGACTTGGTTAGCGAGTGCGTCTGCGAGGTCGTTACCTAGGGAGTGGTTGTGTGCTTTATTTTTGCCGAGGTGTGTGCGGATGCCTGCGTCGCAGCGGGTTTTGAGGGTGTGTGTGATGGAGTGGAGCGTGTCACGGTGAATGTTGTGTCTGTAAGCGGAAGGGCAGTTTAAGTATCCTTGTATGAGGCGGAGGGAGCACGCACTGTCTGTAAGGAGGTGGGTGCGGCCGAGTTGGAGCCCTATATCTATGCCAGCAAGTTCAGCTCGATTTATTGTGTGCGAGGGAGGGGTAGAGGTTACCAGGATTTTTATTCGGGTGTCCGAGACGGGGTGTGTGGCTGCTGCTCCGAGAGGGGATGGGCCACCATTTAATGCGATTTCCTTTGTTGAGCAACACCTTCTTTTCCGTGCACGTCGTCGCCACGCACATGACGACATGCACATCGACATGGGTGTCTAGAGATGGGCGCACAAGACATGGGTGCACACGACATAGAAGTCAGGTACTTTAACAAGTACACCAAATGGCATATGCATGTGTCGGCAAGCAGAGAAAGTCAACGAGTCGCGGTTTTGCAATTGCAACTATTCATATCTCTCCATTACTACATGTTTCGAAGTCGTAATTAGTTATATCCTCGAAATTGTGTGCCTCATTTGATGTGATTCCTTTTGTTGAGCAACACCTTCCCTCCCGTGCATGTCGCTGCCACGCACTAAACTCTACCATTGCTCACGCTATAACCGTGCTAGGCCCGGCACGGTTGGGGGCTAGGCGGGGTGCGATCCGCGCGATCATGAGCTGTCGGGAAGCCTCAATATGGAGAGCTTTTAAAACATTATGTGTACACTGGCGCCAATATCTCCTTCCGTCGATTTCTTAGGGATGTACGTCGTGAGTTCATGCAACACCTTTCTGTGGTTTTTCGTGCTAGAATATTGGGTTCCTATCGTCGTGATGCCTTGCAGGAGGGTGGTGCAGCTGCTGTTGCCTGCCTCCCTGCTCCGAGGCGTTAGGCCTTTGTGCCTCTTTTCTTGTCTTGTCACTTCCTTATTATTATTATTGCTATGGCGAATTCCGCTGCTTTACTTCTTATAATTAATCTTTGGATGGATATTACACTCCTCCATAAAAGTCTGGACAAGATTTCGCACCTGCGCAAGTAGGAAATGCAATCATGCGTCGATTTTATTGACAAATATCCTGAAATCCCAGGCAATGCTTTTGCGCGCAAAATGGAATGCACAGACAACTGCGAGGGGCGAGTTCGAACACTGCTGGGCATGTATACTTGGGGTTATCGCGCCCGCACCCGTGCGGCACGCTCTTTCAAACAGTCGCCGTGCTTGGTAGACGAAAAGAGTAACGGGCGCACAACGCCGCAAAATGAACGTTGATGCGACGGTCGCGCAAATATAATGCATAGGCGACGGAGGGAGGAGGTGTTGGGCAGGCCACTGTGGGGGAAACGCAAGAAATCGCGTATGTAGACTTACCACCGATATGCGCACAACCCAAGGGCAAGCCGCTTTCGGCCACAATGTTCAAGCGATCATAACTTCCTCATATATGGTCAAACCTTTTTATAACATGTACCGTTGGGCGCGTCTTTTCAAAGCGCGTCAAAAGCACCTACTGCAGAGTTCAAACTCCCATCGATTTGTTATGAATTATTTTAATTTACAAATTATTCCGGCAAAGCTGAGCCGCAGTGCCAAGCAACACTCATCGAAGTCGGCTCACCTCCTCTGACGAGTTGTGCGGGGTTTGTCGATACATGTTTACCAATACTTCATTCCTATTGACCTCCGAGCCCAATTCCCGACGCGTGCCACGCGTGGGGCGGGTGTGGTTGGCACAAGCACATACCCAAGCATTCCAAACACCACCGTCAACGTGATGCGTCCCTAACGGCCAAGTTGGACCTCGCCCCTCCCCTAAGCCAATCGCTCTCGCATGTTTACAGCGTGCAATGTTTATCCAAACCTGCGTCATGTGCGTTTTTGCTCGCTTGCTTTCCAAACAATCACCCGTGCCAGCGGCGTGAACATCCGTGCTCTATTCACACACCCGCAAACCAAACCTCGCGCATTGAACACGGCACCCACGCCTCCAAACCCCCTCCAGAACCCCCCCCCAAATACGGTTATGTGGAACACAGAGAAGTATGCAGCTTGGTATGAGCGCTTGAGCAATGCCCAAGCGTGGCGCTGAGAATGACGTGTGTAGTTCGGACAATTTCCCGGGAATTTATGGGCTTAATTCGACAAACTCCACCGACAACACCCGCTTTAAGCTGAGGTCTAACCACCCCGGATGGCGGCTTACTGCTTGCTTCTCGGCTCTCCTACAATTGGGTGGTACTCGGGTATCGTCGTGCTTGACGTGGTGAGAGGGGGGGGGCGTTCTTGACTAGCTTATGCTTAACATAATGCATGTCCGGACTTTTGTGGAGGAGTGTACTATATCGATGACGATGGAGTACTGCCAATATATCGCTAGTACCTGTACCGTAACAGCATCCAGCCGCCGGTTCGTACTTTCAATGCCGGGCAGTACCGGTAACCCAAACTCGGCTGACATGTACAATTGTGGCAGATCACCATCTCGCGCCGCCACTTCCACAACCGACTATTACCAGACACCCTCGACGACCCGCGCAGTTGTTCCTCACCAGGAACACGACCAAAGCGCGATAAAGTGGGGTTTGCTTTAGTGCGTGGTATCAAAATCCCCGTTATCGGTACGGATAAGTAACCCATTCGATACCGAGAACCTGCGGCGTGTTTGTATATAGTGCGGCTCGTCAGTCCGTCTGGCCGCATCCTTCTCGTGTCGACCCGACGCACGGCGACGGACCTGGAAACGGCGGCGCTACGAGCGCCGAAGAAATTCGGAGGCCCCATACTAACAGGTAAGCGTATCCACTGCTACACTCCACACACAATTTTGCACCGAAGTTACCCCGTCGCTTTCGACACGCATTCCACCCTTACCCAGCTCGACGCACCCCGACGACAAAGGACAGCCGACTTGACAGGAAACGGCGGCGTATGTCGGCGCCTTTCAGCGAATCGACTGCCTGTGTCTGTCCAGACGTCCATTGCATTTCCCTGATCATCTTCGCTAGCTTGTCATAGGAGATACCAGGGAGTCGAGTGCCGACGACGAGTCGCTAAATTCTCGGGCTTCGCAAATGATGTCGCGGCTCCTCACTGCCGTTACAATTGTCACCCCCTCCCTCCACGCTCTCGCGCTCACCGAGACAGTATCGATGACCAGTGTCGGGATTTCCCCGGCTATCTTGAAGCTCGTATCCACTGCGGCATCCAAGCACTGCGTGGTATCTCGTGCCGTGTCGTGCCTTCTCCTGTCGGGTTACGTATCGGTGTCTTCTCCGGTTGTTGACGGTAACAGTACCGCCATTGGTTTACTTACATGGTAAAATACAGCGAGAATTCGAGACGCTCCTTTGTCCACGGACAACTAATGCAATACTATTCATGTAGTGGGTGGGTACTGAAAGTAAGTGTCCCTTCCAGTTACTGTACTCGAATGACACCGGCAGTTTGAAGCCATTTCTCCCCGTGCGCCTCCATTCCGCACCATACCATCAAGCGGAGTCTCTCTCAGTCCATTTGCAGTGATATAGGAAAGCATCATCAATAAAATTAATCAGAAAACAGGTCGACGCTGCAGCTGTAGGCAGAGGGAAGCATTTCAGAACCTGAATTGTCAGTGTCTGTTGGGGGGGGGGGGGGGGGGGGGCGAAGGTCAGAGCCTCGCATCTGAGGCTGTTTCTCGTCATTGGTGTTATGTGGCGCGTCACACTCCTGTTGATCTCTCAAATCTCCCATGGCGTGCATCATCCATGGTAGCTCTGCGATACCCGCCCCTTCCAGTAGGGTGGTATCCGCAAGACACCAGTCCTTTGATGAACTGCGAAGGTGTCATGAATAGTGAGCCTTTTAAATATGTATGTGCCTGACGTAAAGTTGTGATTTACTGTAAGGTTTTGAGCTTTTGAACGACGTTTTTCGTAAGTAAGACATATTTCAAAGAACCTGGGTGAGGTCTCCTCTCAGCAGGTAGTCGTCTGCCATACTTAGTATTCAGAGAGTTTTATCTTAATGGCGTCTGCTGTCACAGTGTAACCCAAGAGCTCTTTCCAGCCGGTTTGATGTTGATACCAGACAGACGGGTACCATGATCTAATGATGTGACGAATATAGATAGTATGTTACGCCGTATAATTGAATTATACGTAGATTGTTTGGATTGACATGATTGCGTAAATAAGATAAAGTAATCAATCGATTGTGAGCAAGCGACACAATCGAATGACCTGCGATGGATGAGATACGGCGGTTGTCATTGTGTCGTTTCATGTACGTTTTTCGATGTCATTGCGACTGTCGTAATGGAAACACACATACATGTTTTGCGATTCAATTTAGGATTAAAAATTTCTTACAAGAAAAAGCAGTGGAGGCCACCAAGCAAGAAAAAGAAAGAAAGGAAGAAAAAACCTACCTTTTGCGATTCAATTCATTGCTTACTTACATAAACGGTCGTAACAGCAGCACAAGCAGGAGACACCAAAGGGCGCCGGGAGGAGAAATTCTGAAACTTTTGCAATATTTATATTTATATTGATAATATCGTCCAATTCAGTGATTGTGACTCGGCGAAAGTCGCGCAGAATCTCTGCGAAAGTCAAGGAGAATCTCTGCGGAACCCTTTCTTCGCATTTTCAACTAGTGGCGCGTGTTGGTACTGTCGTACCGTATGCCATCTTTTGGTTCCGTTGCCTTCGCGGCTCCACTTCGTTATCTCCGCGGTTGAATTCTGTCCAAGTTTCGTCACGAATTTTGGATTTTGATTACAATTAATCGAACTTTGATAAATTCATTGAATAAACGAAGAGAGGGGGGGGGGGGGGGCGGTCTGCGTGTAAGTTTTACTCGTCTTTTCACTTTTCCTCCTTTGTTGTTGGCTTTCAACCGCTCATGTCATGTTTCGTCACCTCATAATTCATCAATAATGGAAGTATTGTATGGTGGTTGACAATAATGATGCTGAGTTAACATAAGCGATGCAGAAGCACGGAGTAATGTGAATACATTCTGGCGGCGGGTACAGGATTAGCTCGCAATTGTCAGGCAGGTAGTAGGTGAGTACCTGCTGGTAGTAAGTAAGGAATTAGCGAGAATTAACGTCAAGCAAATGATGTTAGCGCATGTTTTTGTCAATTGCTCTTATCTAAATGTAATCAACACATGAATGGATGCATTCTCATGGTGGTGTTGTGAGTTTGCTATATGTAATACGGGTACGATACTCGTAGTGAGATTACTAATACTATTGCATTTTTTCCGCCACCAGTCGACCTTTTATCCCATTTTCTGTGTCCGTGCAAATGTTATTCTTTTTGTAATCCATTCATAGACCAGTCGGACGTAGCGGATAAGGCGGATGTACAACAGAACTGTAACGAACACAGCGGACACTACTATATTGCTTTTGAAAGATACCTACCAGACTGCGCCGGTACCGAAAACGATATTGAGGATGTACTCTCATCCTTGGCGATAGCCCTAGTCAGCACATGTATCCAGCATCATCGGAGGTATTCGGCTATCTCATTGACATTGCATGTACTTAAGCCATGTATCTGTCAGACGGATATACTAAGCCCTCGTATGTACGAGGACAGGTTCGCGGGTCTACGTCATAGAACACGTGAGCTTCGAATTCGCGCAATCGGGAACTATTAACATCGCAGTAAGTACTAAATGGTTCTGCGGGACTGACGCGCATCGCTAACCGGCGGCCCTGCAACCCCCCCGGCCGGCACTCCCTGTGACCTGTACCACTAACGACCATCCCTACGGTTCCGGGATTAACCAACGTCGGATTCGCCCTGGGTGGATGCCAGGCCGCAGCCCTCTTTTCCCAAGAAAATCGTCATCAGCATATTCTCCCACCTGCTTCACGGTGAGCCTACCCTGATGCAACACGACCATAGATTGACGGCTCCGCGGGTGTTCTGCTGCCAGAGCTGCGGCTCGTCGGCCGGGACAGACAATAGGGCGGAGAGCTTTGGAAATTTGCCTTTTAATATTTCGTTAGGTACATTTTGGTAAGGACCCCCATATTATCATTGGCGGCACTATATAGCGATACATTTATGAGATGAAGGATTACTATCTATATATGGTACACTGTCCAAAGTATTAAAAGTGATTACGAGTCGTATCTTCCCGCGGCCCTTTTTTCTGCTCGTCTGTGACCAAATCATTTTTGTTATCCCGGAATCGGGGCAGCCACCGCAACGCCGGTAGGCGCGCCGAGCTGCACATTAGGCAGAAGGTCAGGCCTACTTGTCTCAATCAGGTGGCCTATTTCTTGCGTGGTCTAGTGTCCATGCGCGCTTAGGGTTGGTAGGTGAACTGGACACATGCTGGGTGGGGTTTGTCTGATCACTTCCACTATTATTATGGTGGTCGCTCTTGAATGATGTCATTATAGTCTGCAGTCGAAGGGTTTCTGGCACGCTGCCGTTATGACGCTCTCCAACGATTGTTCCCGAGTAGATGTAAAGCTGATGCACTCTTTCGATGGCATAGCGACGTGTCCTCTCGGACTTCGTTCAATAAGTGCCAGGGATGGTGTCGTGCGCGAGCAGTGGAGAGAGCCTTTCGGTACTGACTGTGAGCGTCTGTTCGTATAGTAGTTTAAGTACGCGAACGATTTCGGATGCAATATGTGCCTTATTCGCAATCTACCGCAGTACTACCCTGCCCTCCGCCACTCAGATCACTCTCACCGTCTTGTCGTCCACTTGTCCTCTGTGATCCGACCACGACGGCCACCTGCGCCTATCTCCCCGTAAGTGTTGGCATTCAGCGGCGATAACATAACGGGAATTACGGTGGCTGCCTGTTGCCACCATCTGGATACTGGAGTCGATTGCGGTGCGAGCCCTTGGCAGCATTAACGCCATGCTGAGTGGTAGAGAGGGACCCTTAGTCGCTCTCGACGAATCGAGTCGACCCGGATTTCCGATCTGGCCCTTGACCCCTGTAGTAGATGGATTCGCGACTCGCCGATCTTACAGCCGTCGCATGAGAGTTCTCGATACAAAAGTAGCACCGCAATCGAGCCCAAATCTCAGCCGTCGGCTGCCATTGTGACACTTCTTGAAGCGCAGGAAACGGTTGAGCGCATCCGTTTTTAGATTTGCTGACGTAAGCTTTTCCGCTTTCGTTCTTGTTCTCAGGTGGAGACGGTATGAAGCCGCCCGTTGTCGGTGGAGGGGCGAGCGGCCCCAAGGCTTGTTCACAGTGTGGGACAACGCGCACGCCCCAGTGGCGTGAAGGTCCTCTCGGTACGCCCTCTCGCGGGTCGGTCACCCGTCGTCTCTCGACAATATGTTCCATAATTGAAAATCCGCCGTTGGCATCCAAAACCCTAAACTTTCCACCATCCGCGAAGAGACTGACCGACGCGTTATTTCAGTCGTTCGCTCCTTCCTCGAGTCGCCGGCCAGCTCACTTTACCCCCTCTGTATCGGCTTTTCCTTGACGTTGTTCCCTGACCCTGCCTTTGACACGTAGAGCAGACAACTACCCTATAAAACCCGGGCATTATGACTTGTGCTTTCAGTCTTGCGAGCTGACCCGTCAGTTCTACGTCGTTGATCAGGTCCCAAGACGCTCTGCAACGCATGTGGGGTGAAGCGCGTCCGCTCCATGCGCACGTCACACGACAGCCCCAAGCGGCGAGCTCCTTTGTCGACCAAACTCCCTTCCTCTCCCGCCGCAAAAAAATTGCCGCTCACGGCCGCGGTGGAGGCCGCCGCGCGGAGCATTCCACACAAAACCTTACTTGACGCGGTTGGCGAGGAGGTGGCCATCATCAAGGCGCGTCAGGCGCAGAGCCTTCAGACCAGCGGCGGTGATGGAGGGCAGCTCTCGCGCCTGTCGAGCCTCGAGCCAGACTCGCCACCTCGAAGGCAGAAACGCGCTGCGGCGGTAAAGGCAGCGAGTCGTTCGCTTGAATTCGCCACGACGGGGGAATGGCCCGCGGACGACGACGACGACTGTACGATCCCCATCACCTCGTTACGCGCGGCTGCCGCTGAAAAAGACGGAGCGCTGTTGGGTCGCAAGCGTCCCGCCGCTGACGAAGCCGTCACCCCAAAGGAGGATCACCATAGCGACAGCGCGGAGGAGGAGGCGTGGGGTCCCGCGAGTATGGCGCGTCACTGGGGCCCCGCTGGTGGCTCCCTCGTCGCGCCCCACCTCGCGTTGAAGCAGCAGGTGGGCGAGAGCAGCTCGGCGGCTATCGGCCTCCTCGCAATGTCCCTCCCCGAAGAGGAGGTACGTGCGGCGGAAGGCCACCCCGCCGAGCAGCTCGGTTCCGTCGACGTGGTCGTAGTAGCGCAGCAGGGGTCGACGGACGGGGTGGAAGGTCAGCTTCGGGATGGGGCCGAGGAACAGTTGGGTGGCGTGTCGGCGGCGATGTGTCCGCTTCGCGCGAGTTTTGAACGAATGTGCTGGGCGAAGCGGTCCTTACCGGAGGATAAGAGTCCGCAGCTGAAGCGCCTCCTCCAGCGCGCCGCGATGGCGTACTGCAGCGCGATCGAAGCGGAAGCGCCGGTGCTCGAAACCGCGCGTCAGTTGGCCGCCAAACAGGCGGTGCTCAGTCGCAGCTTGTCCGAGGCGCTGCGCGCGAACAACGAGCTCGAGACCTACATTCGCCGTCAGAGCGGAGGCGTGGGCCGGTCGTCGGCACAGGAGGCCGCCGTCCCGCCTCCCCCTTGTCCCAAACGGCTCAAAAAGACGGCCTCCATCTGATGACCGCTCCAGGGACTGTCAACGAAATATTAACACCCGATCAAGTCACACTCTTCTGTACACTACACTACCCCCCCTCACAGCCACCCTTTCCCAAAGGGATGCCCGAGGCTCTACAATAACACCCCCTCCCCCCCCCTCCTGCTCTGCGTCGACCCCCCATCGAGGGGATGCGCAGTTTGGCGGATGATAGAGACAAGTTTACGGAGCGCCCGTCAGTTGATGGTTGCAAGGTGCTCCGTCTGAGGAAGACTGTGCCCCCCCCTGGCAAGCTGCTTTCAAGAAACAGGAACCAACACGCCAAAAGGCAGCGAACCCACCTGTGTTTAGGGACGTCATCAGCACCACCAGCCTTCCTTCCTTCTTTCTTTCTAAAATTGTATTTCCACTGTTGTTGTACCATCACCCTTAGCTCACCCTCCCTTCACCTCTCCTTCAAGACATCCCCTTCCATCCCTCCTGGATGCCTCATGGACGACGCGCTCGTTCAGGCTGTATCAATACACCGACCAACAACCGCGCCAGAGAAACGGAGCCATGCGATCCTTGACCTTGGTCCCCTCAAACGACCGCACAACCCTCTCTTTCTTCCTGGCAGCCTTGTAGACGAGTGAAGCAGTAGTCCCCACTTTGCCCTATCCTCAGTTTTGCTCCATTGAGGCAACTGTGGCGCACTCCTTCCCTCCCTACCAATGATTGTTGCCCCCCCCCTCCCCATCTTCCTCTTTGCAATGTACCCACTCCATTTAAATATGCTTCTGTTTCTAGTCCTCCCACTTTACTTCTCCATCGCGTTCATTATCCGCTGCATAATGCACATATGGTCCGTCAAGCTGCCAATGCATGGTATGCAAGAGATGTTCACATCAAAGGTGGAGCGAAGAACTACATTTTAGCTTGCATCGACAAATGCTCAGTCGCATAACATAGTAGCGCTTCATTCCCCACCACTCGCATAGTCGCATCATTATGTCACGGTTCACCAGTCCAGAGCAACGGCCGTGGCAGGGGGCGCCTCGTGCGACTTTTTCTCCAGCAGCTCATGGATGCGCTCCTTTGGCTGGTCCACAGGCGGGAACTGCGCGAAGAAGCTGTCCACCACCTGCACAGTGACCGTCAGTCAGCCACAGCGCGATGGCCAGCCCTTTACCCTATCAGCGACACACATTGACACCCACCCACTCACCTCCTGATTCTCCTCCTCTGCATCAAACTCCGCGTCCCCGAAATTCCCGCCTTTGCCAATCTGAATCGGCTTCATTCCCTGCGCAATCATCCATGAACGTGTCAGGAGGACAGTCGACTGAAAAGAGTTCAGAGAGGACAGCCGTGCAACACCTCACCTGCTCCTTACGCCATTTGTTGGAGTCGCGCAGACTGAACGCACAGCCACAGTACTCTTGCTTGTAGAACCTGCAGGGGTGGTGGCGCAGCCGGGGTAATAATCATGCGGGGTCAGTTGTCTTGATCACATCAGTGTCCACAATACGCATCTCGGCTCAGTAAATTCGCACATTTATATAATATCATATAATAAATCATTTGGGGTGGGCTTGTTGTTCATCCCTGGCCTGTTCATCTTGAGCAGGGATGAACAACAAGGGCCTTCATGTGGGGGAGGGCGAATCACTCTTCTTGAGCGTTGATCTGATATTTTAGGTCGGTCATCGTTTGAGTCTGCCAATTGTAGACCCTGCCAGCCCAACAGCCCGCAGCCACTCAGACTATTCAACAGAGCCTCAGTCCTCTTGCCTCTCAAGACACCCCCCCCCCCCCCCCCCCCCAAACACAGACACACATACATACGCAGACGTCAATCTTCCTGTAACATCATCGTGATAGAGCATTTGGGAGAGGGTAAGAGTTACCAGTAGTCTACGCCATCGTATTTCTCCGCCGCCTGAATCCCTGATGCATTCACCTGCCAAAGCCCACGGAAAGAGGTTGGCCGCCAAAAAATAGAAATATGTCCGCTCGCCACAGCCCCATCCCTCCTCTGGGGCGTTTGTAGAACACACAAACACACACACACACACACACACACACACACACACACACACACACACAAGTTTGTGCGCCCTCTCTAGTCGTCTCTCTCCCTTTCTCTCTCTCTCACACACACACACACACACATTCCTCGTTGTGCTAAAATCAGATATTCACAGAAGCACGAGCACAGATAGATCTAACAAGCACACACACAAAAACTGATCGCTCTCTCTCTCTCTCTCTCTCTCTCTCTCTCTCTCTCTCTCTCCCTTTCCCACCCCTTTCCCTCTCACTTTCTCTCTCTCTCCTCTTTGTCCACATACACACACACACGCGCGCGCGCGCGCGAACGCGCGCGAGAGCACAGTCATTCACCTGGTTGATGTCCTTCCAGCGAGATGTAGCGTTAGTTGTGGTAAAAATCGGAAAACCGTGCTCTGCGGCGTGCAGTGCGGTGCGGTCCATGCGCATGTCGAAGCACATCGTGCAGCGCGCGCCCCGCTCCGGCGAGTGCTCCAGCCCCCTTGCGCGCTCAAACCAATTGTCTGCGTCGTAGTCGGCGTCCACAAACGGGATATTCAACTTCTTTGCGTACCTGCGAAACACCGTCAGCGCACAGTCACGCAACCATCAGCCTACCTCTCTACATCCTTAAAGGCCAGACATCCCGTCACCGCAGTTCCACTTGACTGACCTGACGTTCTCTGCCTTACGGAGCTCATACTCCTTGCGGGGGTGGATGTTGGGGTTGTAGAAGAAAATTGTGATGTCCAGGCCGCTCTTGCGCATTTCGTGCACCATAGCTAACAGGAGGAAAGACATGCGGCGGGAGGGGGGGGGGGAGAGGACAAATGAAGGGGGGGCGGAGGGAGGTCACATATGAGCAAGGAAAAATACGAATATGTGTAAGGCTCACAGACACTGTCACGGCTGAGATATGTGATGGTTTGAAGTGAGATAGGATAGTGGAGGAGGCACCTCCGGAGCAGGGTGCACAGCACGAGTGGAGTAGAACCTGCAGAGGCAGGCACATGCATTAAATCATAAACAACAGGCGTGCCACCCGCGTACCGAGCACATACATATGTTTCGAGTGTCAACATCTGTGCGCATGCAAATAAATGTATTTGCTGGTTCGCACGAATGGGAGCGTGTCTAAGTAAGTGTTCGTGTGAGTGAGTGGGTGAGAGAGAGAGAGAACTTTTTCGCGTGTGTGTGTGTGTGTGTGTGTGTGTGTGTGTGTGTGTGTGTATTTGCGAGGGTGTGTATAAGGTCAGATGAATGATAAGACGAAATTAGTGGAGCGCTTTAGATCCACAGCAGTAACAGCATCTGATGCTACCTTTTGCGCTCCGTTTGGTGGCTTTGGCGGGTCGCGCCGCGGCAGAGCGCACACTGTCCCCATCGCCGCCCCCTCATCGCCCACCGCCTCCTCTGATGTCTCCTGTTACACCGCCAGTGCCCAGGCCTTTGAGGTTCACACACTACACATTTGTACACCCACACTCATGCACACACAAACGCACGCACGCACACACACGCAGTCCCCCCCCCCCCCCCCCCCCCCCCCCCCCCCCCACACACACACTCTGACACAAACACACACACATACATTGCACACCACACACACCGACCGACCCCCACACGCACCCACACACACTAACATTAGCCCCATCCCCCCCCCCCCCCACACACACACACACTTTCTCTCTCTCTCTCGCGCGCGCGCGCGCGAGCGCCTCCCCCCCATCCCTCCCCCCTTTGCGGTCGAACGCACACGCACAAACACAAACACACGTACAGAAACACGCGCACACACACACACACACACACACACACACACACACACACACACACACACGCCTTCAGAGTCACTCCCTAACACACACCCACGTACGCATGCACACGTACACGCACGCATCCTCACGCAGACACACGCGCAGAAACACACACATACACGCACACACTCTCTTTCTTTCACTCCTAACACACATACCTTCTCCCCTCCTCCTAACCCGCACACACACGCACATACAGACATAAACACACACGCGCGCACACACGCACATACATACACTCTATCATGCATGCAGCCACCCACCCACCCACACGCACACATATATACACTCTGTCATGCCTGCACACGCAAACACTAAAACGTACGCATCCACGCCACTCCTCCTCCCCCCACACACATGACACACAGGATAATCCTACCTCCTTTGACTGCGCTTCGCCGCCGCAGGGAGTCATATCATAAGTACTCGACACATCATAAAAAATAGTTGGTAAGGCAGTCGGCGCGGTGGCGTCCGTTCGTGACGAGCACGTTTTCGGGTGGAAGTTACCCGAAGGGTAGAGTGTCACAATGAAAGGCAGCGTGGAGTATCCTAGTGGTACCCTGTAATGCTACTGGATCGTCAGGCGTAGTTCAGGTCTCTGTCTTCGGACCAGTCTCTCAGAAAGTAGGACGAGTCTGGACTCGCTGCGATGCGCTGTCAATCGAAAGAAGTGAGCTGCGAAACGGCAGGGCCTGCACCTGATGGTCCTGCAGCGTGAGGCTCTCCACCGCGGAGGCGGCGTCATTCACAACTGCCTCTCCATCCCTAGAGTCGGTGTGCGCCCCCATCGCAGCGTGCTTGCAGAAAAATATGTGAGAGAGCGCGTGCGCGTGCGTCGGTGCTGTGCCGCCGTCGGGACAGTGGACGGCCGTCGAGAGTCTGCCTTTCAGTTGAGGAGCACTGGTGACGCTGGAGTGATTGCGATAAAGCTCGCGCTCCAATACAAACCAGGTACAGACCGGACGGGGGTTGGCGGCACGCGAGGGGTGTCGTGTGCGCGTGTGGGTGATAACAATCAGCTCGCGGAGTAGAATTGGCGGACGAGTCGGTGCGAGTAGCAAGAGTCAGTAACGAGGCGATCGATATCGCTGTGAGCTCTCAGCTGATTACAAAAACAAATAACGATTATGATCCGTAATTGGTATGTAAAGACTCATCATTCATAAAATGCACCTCAGCCATTCAATGTAGGTATCTTAACTCATAATAAGCATTGAATAATTAATATACTTACAACATGCCATGGGAGTAATTCCTAGCTCCCATGCACAAAAAGGAGCACCGCCAAACCCTCAATAAATTATACAATAGGACAAGTGGCGGCAATGACATATTATGCTTATTTGCTGGTTTGCTAAATGTGAGATACTCAATATATGTTTGGCTCTTGAACAATAATAACTCCGATTCCTAGCAATATTGACATGAATTTCGGCGCCCGCCGGCGGCTCACCGGCGGGGGCCTCGGAGAGGGGTGCGTCGAAGGCCCGTCGACACTCACCCCAAGTCCCCCACCTCCTCGTGGTGGGCGTTGGTAACAAAAATTCCGTGTTAGGCTTGGCGCGGTAGGGGGCTAGGCGGGGTGAGCCGATAGTTGCGATCCGCACGATCATAAGCTATCGGGAAAGCCATGTATGGAGGGCTTTCCCTAAAATGCTATATGCACTACTAGCACCAAGATCTCCTTCTTGGCTCATCCGATTTTGCTTTTCAAGACCAGGCTCTCCTCAAATAGCGAGGGATGGAAAAAAAAATCGGTCCGCTACGCGTTTTCCCGCAATATATTAGCCGTCCCAACGGTATTTTAAGCCTAATTAAGTACAATAGGCGGACATTCAACAAGGTCAGACCCTCGTTTACATGGGGCTATCTAAGATACCATGGTGGCGGGCATGTGGCACGCCGTGCCCCGCCGGTCAAGATGCTCAAAATCCGACGCTTGCAAATATAATGGGTCGGCTAGTACCACTATGGATCCAAACCCGCTTGCCCTCTGTCTAGAGGGATCGAGGCCCGTCTTTATCGCCAATGAGCTCTCCCATGAGCTCTCCCATGTCTATCGGCAAGGGCGGCGGTGAGTCGTGCTATGTTGGTGGGCTGGGGAACTTGCACGGTGGCGGTAGCCGCGGATGCGCCGCCGCATGTTTAGAATTTAGGGTTTGCATCCACAAAGCCTCGCCACTACCATGCACGGCCACCGAGGTATGGCAGTCATAGACACGCTCGTTGCCGCTAATTTAGTAGGCAAGTGCGAGTGTGAGGTCTCCCAGAGTTTCGATATGGGTGCGGGTTGCCGTAGGGGCTTGGCTTACCGTAAATTCTAAAACCCAAATAAGCATGCGACCCGTCGCCAACCACTCATGCCTTACCGCGAGCGATCCACACAATTTTCTGACGCACGGATAGTCCATTCACCATGACAAGAACAAAGGGACCTAGCTAGATGGGTTATGCGGGCAGTCGATGGGTCGCGTGGGGCCGGTGGTTACTCGTGGTGGGGTGGCATGTCGGCTGCCAAGCTTAACGACGATCAAAATTCAACCAATTTTTGAAGAGTTACACTTCGACCGCCCGGCTGAGAGCCGTTTGGACACACTAGGGAGACCCTAAAGGCTCGACTGACAGCCTTCAAGCATGGCTTCACATGGCTTATTTGGTCGTGGCACGATTCCCCCTAATCAAGTCTCAAAGGGTTGAAAACGCTTTGATGGCCTAAAACACTTTATGACCCAAAAATCCCCGATCCCTGGCTGCCATCCGATTTGGGGGGGGGGGGTGGGGCATGTACCTTAGGAGCGTGCAAAGACGAGGAGGGTACGGACGGATCAACCGTGGGTTGATGGTGTTGGAGTTGGTGGCACTCACCCAGGAACCAACGCCAAAAAAGGGTACTCGCTAGCAGTCGACCATCGCTCATGAAGTTGCGCCGACGCAAGGGGGGGGAGGCAGACACCATCAACAATGAGGACAACCGCGGAGAGGGGAGCGGCAAGGTAGGTCTTAGAGATCGTCTGCCGCCGGAAAACCCATGTACGGAGGGTTTCGGTTAAAATGTCCGTACCCAACAACTTTGAGGTTGGGGCTCCGATGCGGCTTTTCTCCTCAACCTCTCCCCTCGTCCATACCCAGGATCGGCAAAAGCCCCTCATGCGCTGTGCTCAGGGTTACTACGACGGCACAACATGGTTTTAGATGACCTCGCCAAGTGAACATATTCAGGCGTCATTTATATATAATGTATAACATTCGATCACACACTTAAATATATTTTGTGAATGGATCGCTGATGCATAAGGGCATTGTGCATTTATTCATGCATCATGCATCGTCTCACTACACAATGTTTGTGGATGATGGAAATGCATCGTCATTCTCATAATCAATAACTAGCAGTGCGCGATTTGATGTGAGGGCATGGGCAACACTTTAGCTGTGGCAAGCGCACGTGCAACAAGTGTCTAGTTGTAGCAGAGACACAGTGTATATGCTGGTTAATTTTTTTTTCATAAAGTAGGTGCTGATGGAATAGAATAATCGATCACACATTTCCACTTTATAGAAATTGACCGCCGAAGCATTTATATGTATGCATGCATCGCCACCTTCAATCATGTTTGTAGAAATGCATCATCACTCTTTATTCTACTATAGGAATGCACGGTCCGATGAGAGGGCAGAGGCAGAAAATTTGGTGTGGCATGCTCACATCATGCAGCATTTGTAAATGTAGCAAAAACATAATGATTTTGCTGCTAGAAGTGAAGTGCATAATTTACGAAGTCGATATAATAACAAATTTTGAAATGATTAGCGCTCATCAAATTTGCAGCCATACAATGGCCGTCTTATTCTCAAATTTCGGAAAAGGAATAGACATAGCTATGGTGCATAGCTAGGCCCTTTTGTCATGTGTGGGTCTTATCCATCGTCTCTGTCTGAATAAAATGCGTCCATGTCATGGTCCCTCTCCTCGGTGTCCGGTGTCTCGTCCTCGGGCAGCCGTGCTTTTTCCGCGACCAGACCTTGGCGAAGGATTTCATCTAGGTCTGTTGGTAGGTTGTCCAAGAAGTCTTTACACCCATGAATCACGGCTGCATTCCTCTTAGCGCATGCCTTGCTGCCACAACTGTAAGATGACGTGGCGCCTTGTGGTTTTGAGATCTCCCTTCTCAGCAACTAGATGTTGACAAGTCCGCACTTTGAAGAGGACATTTTTTGCCAGGTTCTCTATATGCCCGTCACTGCGTTTCACCGCGACGTGGCGCGTCTTTTGGTAGATCGCCGCTGAACATTGGCTGCAGAATTTGTCCAAAGAGCCGTGTAGCTCGATCAGCTCGTGACAGTGGCACTACATAACATGCATGCACAGTGCTGCATTATGTTGAGGGTCGCATCGCATCAAGAAGGCTGACATGAACATATCAGCATACTTCACCTCCTCCGCATGGGCGGCACGCGACGGCTGATCGTCCTTGCAGCCACTCCCAATCAGATTATTCCAAGAGGAGAAGGTGCGCCACACGTGTTACGACAATTGGTACAGCGCGTTGTCTTGTGCCTGGAACAGTTGGTTCATGAGCTCCACACTCATTAACGGACAAATCAAAATAAAACGGGCAACGTACATTAGGCAGGGTACGGTCAAGAAGACATGACTTCCACAACACGTAACATGAAATGTCATGGATATTCACTAGAAAGTGATATCTTAACTGCATGACGGTCGAACGACATGATGAATTTGCACCTAATGTGAAAAAGCACTTGATAATGCATACAAATCGACATAAAACGCAAAAACTAATATACAAATCAGAATAAACTGGCAACGCACAAAACAGGCAGGACGGCGTCATGAAGGCATGTCTTCAACAACAACTAACACGAAGTGTCATGGATTTTTATGAGAAAGTGTAATCTCAACTGCACGGCGGTCGAACAGTAGGATGAATTTGTAGCTAATGTGAAAAAAAAGAAATGTTTAATGCATAAAGAAATCGACAGAAAACACATTAACAGACAAATCAAATAAAACTGGCACCGCACAAAACAGGCAGGACAGCGATATGAAGGCAAGACTTCCACAAAAATTAACACGAAATATCATGGGCTTTTATTAGAAAGTTTCATCTCAACTGCACGACGGTCGAACAATAGGATGAATTTATAGCTAATGTGAAACACACTTTATAATACAAATAAAATCAACAGAAAATACGTATTAACAAACAAGTCAAAATTAAACTGGCAGCGCACAAACAGGCAGGACAGCGTCATGAAGGCATGACTTCTACAAGAACTAAAACTACATGTCATGTGCTTTTATTAAAAAGTGTTATCTCAACTGCACGCATGTCGAACAATAGGATGAATTTGTAGCTAATATGAAAAACACTTATCAATGCACATATCATCATAAGAAAGCACACATTAGCAGGCTAATCAAAATTAAACTGGCAACGCAAAAACAGGCAGGGCAGCGTCATGAAAACATGTCCTCCACAACAACTAAAACTAAATGCCATGTGCTTCTATTAGAAAGTGTTATCTCAACTGCACGACGGGCGAACAATAGGATGAATTTGTAGCTAATGTGAAAAACACTTATCAATGCACATATTATCAACAGAAAGCACACATTAGCAGGCTAATCAAAATTAAACTGGCAACGCCAAAACAAGCAGGGCAGCGTCATGAAAGCATGACTTCCACAACAACTAACATGAAAATGTCAATGACTTTTATCATAAAGTGCTGGTATTTCAGCTGCACGACGGTCGAACAATAGGATGAATTTACAGCTAATGTAAAAAAAACACTTATCAATGCATATAAAATCGACAGAAAACACGCAATCCACCCAACATTACCCAGCTTCCCTCTAAGAGTCACTATGAAAGTGTTTTTCACGCCATCTACCTATATAGTCCTTCCTCAGACATGAGCTCCGAAACCACGACCGCCACTTGCGGTGGCTTGTCCACGATCTCCTTGTACTTCTCGTTCCCCATGGAAAACCCTAAAATACAACAGTTCTCGACGTCGTTGACTTCGCACTTGTGCATTATCTCGTTCACAGGGGCGTCCGCATCCCCACCAGAGTTGTTGTAAACTGTCTTCGAGACGAGGGATGTCCCTTGCACTTCGTTCTTCTTGAAGATACCACAAGCGTCCCCGAGAAGTAGAACTTGCACATGTTTGTCGGTCCCAGGAACAACGAAATTCCGTTGGTTCGCAACAAGCCACCGAATGCGCGATGTTAATAGAGCTTTCGGGTCACTCATGGTGGCTTTGGGGATTGATGTGTCCAGGCCCACTCATGTTATCATCTCACTTAACCGTCAGTTGATGCCATCAAGGGAGCCAAGCTTTGGGAAGCATAAGCCTTGCTTTGACCAACCTATGGTCCTTTTGAATAGGGCTTATGAGGTTCGCCACCTCCTGGTACTCCCGAGTGCTTACGCCCGCGTAAATGAACAGGTCGGTAACAATGTCGTCCTGGTGCTTGGCGATGCACTCGACGACATCCTCTTCGATCTTTCGGATGACACTCCCGCGCAGCATCTTGACGTTCTTGACGGGTTTTCCCAGAAAAACACCGATCCCCTTAGTAGGGTATGCCGCTTTGCTGGGGTTAGCGAGCTCCTCTCCACCCCGTCGCCCATGGCGTCGATGTTCAGCCAATCGGGGGCAAACTATTCTGTGAAGTACTCCGTCAAATTGTTGACGTTTGTGGCCAGCGTCCGGCGACTCGGCTTGTCATAGTCGATCCTCCGTCGAACAACGCGCGAAGACGCCTTCATGGTTTCTTCGACCGCCTTCATGTCCTTTTGAGCAGCGTCCAGCTGTTCGTTGAGGGATTCGACCGTCTCCGCCATCTGCGTAGCCCGGTCCTCGGCTGCCATGGCTGCTACGGTACTTGTGGCGAATCGCTGCTTGTAGGCCTTTTGGACCTTCGTCATGTAGTGCCGCTGATTCGCGAGCTTCGCCTTCAAGCTTGCCCCCTTTCCCTTCATGCCCAAATTTTTGTTCTCTACGCCCTCTAGCTTCGAGTTCAGGGCGATCCCCTTCATGATCATCAAGTGAACTAATTACTCCATGCCGAGCTGAGGAGCCGCGGTGACAACATGAGGTGGTCATCCCTCGGGCAACGTTCGTTCGTGGCAACCCCATGGTCGACACGGCTAGTAGCCACGAAGCCGGTAGCAGGCGCAGACAACATATGGTCGACGGTCCGCGGAGGGTTGGAGGCGTCGTCGACAACGATTGGTGGCGTGACATTTGTAGCGAAGGCAGTGAAGTACTTGAATTTAACGACTCGCAACTGTCGCTCGACATATTCAAAAAAACTACCAACGATCGCAGTAGCATCCACGTCAACCGCACCCCGTAACATAGTAAGCGATCGACAGTTGTAGAACTAGGTTGCTTATCGTTATGGTCTTTTGGTCTGTGTCTCTTCGCACCCCGTGTTGAGTGACTATCGTTGCTGCCGCTACCATCCATCTTGAATAACGGCGGCGCAGGGCGATCCAACCCCCATGATGACATGTTCATGAAAATGTCTTCAACATCTATTTGAATGTGCAAATTTGGTCTGAGTTTCCTCTATGATTCACAAGTAAGGAGGGTTTGATTATGAACTTCGAAATGGGGACTACCTGCTACCGCGCGATCGATGAATAGATGGGCGTTCGACAGACCGCATGCGCTTTGTCAAAATGCGCACTGCAATGTCAGTAACGGTGTCTATAAATCCAACATGTCCACAAAATGCGTTGGTCAAGACGCGCGATGACAATGGATGGCGATCCAACCACTTGAGGACACCTTCATGAAAATGTCTTAAACATCTATTGAATGTGCAAATTTGGTCAGAGCCGCCTTCATTATTCACAAGCAAGGAGGGGTTAACTAGTCGCACCCGCTTTTAATGATGACAAAACGCGCATTTCAAGGTAAGTAGCGGCGTCTATGAATTGAAAATCTCGACCGACCGCTTTGGTCAAGACGCGCGACGAGAGCAGATGGCGCCGCTCAATGTGTCCGGTGGACGTCGTCTTGCGTCGTGTCGCTGAAAACACTTTTTGGATGATAGCACAATACTTTCTGTCAATATGATGCCGCGGGTTAAACTTCCTTTCGGTTTCTTTTTGTACTTTCGTACAATGCGTGCGAGGCATGGATGTCCTTGTCATCAAAATAAATTGGGGTCATGTTTGTATGCTTTACAATTCTACGCATTAATAATGTGTATTCAAATAGTTTCTGAAATTGTATTAGATGGTCAACGCCAAATTTATTTCTTTTCTGTCGGTATGTACGGAGGTGCATGTACCCCAGACAACGTTGTAAGTCGTAGATCTCACACTTTTGAGGTGTCTAAAAGCGTAGTGAGTGTCTGAGGCGGGGTGGGTTGCGGCCGTTCCAAGTGTTGGGGGAGCCTCTTGGTGGCCCATCTTGAGCATGTCATCATTGATATATTGTTGCCACTCGTTTTCCTTTCCCATGGGAATGAGTACTTTCTTCACATGCGCCACGTTGATTGCCGCCTTGTGTCCCCGAGCCCTCATATCATCACCGTATTGTGCGGATCTTCACTGGTTACTTGCGTCAAATCGTCATGTGTAAAGTCATGACTCTGCTCGCAACGCAATGCATGAACGAGAGGGGAATGTGACATGGTTCGGTGCAAGCACAAGAGGTGCAAACCAAATGACCACAACCAGACCATTTAACCGGTATTGAAATACCACCGTGCTTATCCTTTGCTCAATCCGGAACACCATCTCCGCGCAAGCTGATGGCAAAGAGCTGACCTTCAACAGGAATGTATTCTGAAATGTAGTTACCGATACTTCAAAAGTGCGAACACAATGTGTTCCTCGAGCGACCAAATGATGTTTTTACACAAATTACCGATACATCGGTTGTTGTCTCAGTGCGTACCCAATGAAGATGACATCTAGGTCTTAGGAATAGGGTTTTACGCCGGGGGTCGGTCGGCGACATGTTACTCGGTGAATGTTTGAGAGGTCGCACAAGCGCATGCGACGGAAAAAAGGGCGACCGCCGATGACAACGACCGTGTTGTGGAGTTTAGAGTCTAGATTATTTGTTGCTAACATTTAGGTAATTTTTTTATTAAATGCGACACTCCCTCGTGGCTGTTGTCCCCACTTTGCTGCTATGTTTTAATTCAGGCAGCGGCCATTCTGCCCCTGCCGCCGCCGTTGCCCTTTTGTGACTCACTCGGTCATGGTTTGGCGGGCGGGCTCGGGTTCTTCGCGGTTGAATTGGCTGCTGGCGGCGGCGGTGGGGGCTTGGCTGAGGCGGGCGGCGGTGCGGGCACCTTTCGGCATTCCCTGTGATCCAACCTATCGGCGCCCCTCTGAAATGACAAAGTTACAAAGGAAAGGGCAAAGGAAGCGACACATTTCATTAAAGAAAGCTCAAAACAACGATCATTTATCAAAGACATGTGTATACTCAGGCGCTGGTTTCTCCTAATAAACGTGCTGAGATCACCTTGAAATTTCAAAAGTGTGCTAAGAAATGAATAAGGTATGAATGACCTGCTAAATAATTCAGAGTCTGAATAACAGTGGTCGCGAAGTTGTAGGGTTTTGAAACACAACTCAACATGTTGGCCCTAATACTGTTATGTTGCAAACTTTCTTCCCTCGACCTCGGAGACGAATGGTTGCAACAACAAATTTATGAAACAGTTCCGCAACAACAGTAAGTGAAAGAAGTAATGGAAATTAGGGTTGCAGAACCCTAAATACATTCTTTCTTCGCCCAAAACACAGAAAAAAAAATTACAGGACAGAGGAGAAAGCAGGGGTCAGCGCTGAGCTGCGACCTCACCACGTGGCATTTTTCCTTGGAGGAGTCGAAGGACTGGCTGCCCTCGGGGAGGAAGAACTTTCCAGTGGGGATGATGGGCTCCCGCCCGCACGCCTGCTCGTGCAGCCTCTGCATCCCCTCCTCCGGGCTGCACTGCCCGCGACAGCCGCCACCGGGCGACGCCCAGTGTGCCACCACGTTTTTCTGGTTGCAGTTGGGGCTGCACAGCCGCGTGTCCTCCCAGTGCTGCACGTTGAGCGCCAGGAACCAGGAGCCCAGCGACACCTCGCCCACCGCCCACAGCCGCAGCCCGCCCTCAGGCACGTTGCCCAGCAGCGACGCCGCGTAGCGCGACACCGCAAACGCCGGCGCCGCCATGTGCAGAAAATACCTGACCGGAGGCAGGTGAAAGGGGGTCAGCTCTGGTGGTTGTCAAGGCCACACCTTCAACCAGTGACGCTTTGTTCATCATATCGAAACTCTATTCTATTTCTCTGGAAGGGAGGTGGCGCGAGTGATGCTGTTGGCCATGACCAATTGTCAGGTGGAGGACGAAAGGTGTGGGTGATAGTGGGGGAGGTTTAGGGTTTGCTGGGGAAGGGAAGAACACGTGTCACTGTTCGTTCTTGTTGACACTAATGTCTTGGCTGTTTGCTTGAGTGGCCTTTCTACTTCCCGTCTTAAGCGAGTGGCGGACGGAGCGATAAGGATGGTGCTGGATAGCTTGGGGCGTGGTGGTGACAGAAGGACGCGGAGGGTGTAGTTGAGCTCCCCACAGCATGGGGACACAGAAGGTGGGCTGCATGTGTGTGTGTGTGTGAGAGAGAGAGAGAGAGAGATAGAGAGAGAGAGAGAGAGAGAGAGAGAGAGCGAGGATGTGCAGTGGATGCGTGTGTGTGTATGGGACGGGGGGGATACCATTAGGAAAAGGAGTGAGTAGATGCGTGCAAAACATATGTTGGTGCTGAGGGTAAGAGAGAAAAGGGGGCCTCACTTTTCGTTGTGGACCAAGTGGCGGTGCGGCTCGTAGAACTTCCCTGCTGGGTCCTTCAGCATCGCGCCGCCCTGTCGCTTGCACCCAATGTAGTCCGCGTTGGCCGCCGTCCACTGAGTCACCGCGTAGCTCACCCGGTCGGGGCGGACATAAATGTCGTCATCCACCTTGGACGCGCAATGACCGCACAGAGGGGGGGGAATGAGTAAGCACACCTCACCCCCCTACCACAGCGGCATCACCCTTCACACCCAACACCATTCCATGCTGATGCTCAATGTTGATACTCACACACACACACACACACACACCTTCAGGAAGTAACGCGCGCTGAAGAGCCTAGGGACAGTCTTGAAGAAGCGGAGCATCTTCAGTTGCCGGTTGTCATATTCATCAATCACATCTAAATGCAGCAGCTGCCCGTGCTCCTCCTCCTCTTCCACAATTTCATGCGGCACCTGCAACCCCCAACAACCCAAGAAGTAGCACTCAGTGCCGAGGTGACACCGAGTGAGGGGGTTGGGGAGGGGGAGGGATGTTGTTCTGACCTTCCCGTCCGCTGTCTTCCCCACCACAAAGCGCAGCTTGACGTTAAAGTCGTCCTCAAAGGTTTCTAACCCCGTCGCTGTGCTCGGGAACCAAGTCGCACGGCACGCGCGCCGCCGAACCACGCCGCCGGGGGCACCGCTCGAAAATACGCCAATAAAGGCCACATACTCGCCGTCGCGATCCTCCTGCTCCGCAACCTCGTAGGTGACGGGGCTGGTGTAGCGGTTGGGGGCGCCGCCGTGGGTGCCTTTCGCGGAGGGGTGTGCGGTTAAGCCCTGTACCGAACTGTTCATGGCGTCCCTCGCCCACGCGGCAGGTAAGGGCGGCGACGCGGCTCTGTCTTTTTCGTTCTCCTCCACCGGAGAATCCACAGCGTCGTAGGCAGCTGCCTGAAGGTCCTCCACCGTCTGAAACATCGAACTTTGATTCGGAGTGTCCTGCGGAGATGGGGGCGGGTCAGAGGGAGATGTCGCCGAAGACCGCCTTAGAACATGGAATTCAAAAATGATCGACTAATAACAATAAACGACATGACCTACCAACCGCCAGCTTCAGCGCGCGCTTAACAATGCCAGTTTGTCGTGGACCCCACGAGAGGACGTAAAGCGTGGCGTTGCTCTGAACACGCGGGAGTCGCGATGGGTGTGTCGCGCGGATGGGGGCGAATAAGAACTGCGGAGAGAGGGATATCGGGGGGAAGGGGTCGCGGATACCTGCGACTGGGAGTGAAAGTTGGCCAGCCCTGACACCGTCACGGCTGCTTCGTCCCAGCCCAATTCTAGCGCGGCTAAGTTGCCGTCAGACTCGAGCGGTGAGCTGTTATCTTCTGAGCTCCAGTACATGTCGCAGACCGTGAGGAGGAGGACAGCGGCGATGAGGCCGCCCACGATCAGACGCTGACCGTTACCGGCCGCGGCAGGCTTACTGCCCATCATTCTGCCCCCCTGTCAGCAGGCTTGTTGCGAAACCACCTGCCGCCGTAGGGATTGCAATATAGTAGCGAAGGGAGCGGCAGGTGTTGGGTCAACTCGTCGGTCAGGGCAGCGGAAGGGGCGCCTGATCTCCGACGGGTGAGCGACCGACAATCGAGCAGAGACAGACTAAGGTACGGGTTGTCTTGACAATAAATGTTTGACTGGCTTGCAGTCGCGTCTGTTTTGCCTGCTACTGATTTTTAAAAACATTTATCAGTGAACGAGAATAAAGGAGAATTTTCCAGCAACGGAGGAGAATTTATAAGGGGAAGCAATAGATGAGAAGTCTGCTCCTGATTTTTAAAAAAATCACAAGAAAAAGCAGTGGATGCCACCAAGCATAAATAAAGAAGAAAATAGGAAAAAACCCAAGCCCGAGGAACACGAAGGCATGCCAAAGCGTCAGCCACGAAGAGCATCAGAAAGACGTTGCATGAATTCACGACGCACACCCCCCAAAAAACGCCGAAAAGGAAGAGAAGTAGTTCGACGGACGAAATGCGGCATACGGACATAATTGTCAGAGCGCAAGGAGCGAGAGTCATTAGCACCCATGCAAGGGAAGCGACGGACAACCACCAAAATAGCCAAGCGACCAACCAACTCAACCGCCATCGGGGCCAACCGGCCCCCATCCTCCATGGCGAAGGGATAGTAGTCATAGATCGACTGAATCGAAGGCGTGCCAAGCAAGGCAGAAGTACGGAGGTCCGCATCAAGTTTGCCATACTGAGCTCCCAATGCAAGGCTGCCAGGGAGTGGGAGACATGCACCTATACGAGGAACATTAGAGTTCGTGCGAGCACTTGTAACCGTCACATCAACAACAAGATGACGGCGCGGAGCCATGAAGTCTAACCAAACCATATCCACGTAGTCTGCTCTTGATTCGTTTAAGAGCGGTAAGGACTAGGGATACTTGTACCGGTAGCAGCAAGACTCGAGCGATAGACGATAAACCCCCATGTAACAAACTGGTCAGGAACAATGATGGCTTCCGGTACATATACTGTTACCGAGGGGGGAAATAGATATAAGCAGCTATCATCCTCACAACGTATATGTATAGCCATATTGTTTTAAATCTAGAGGTTTGCAAGACATACTTACATGTGTTACAGAATGCACACCGTAGCGGTAAAGCGTTTTTGTAAAAGCGGTGCGTCTTACCCAGACCTCGAGGTAACCCTCGATGACTAGGGAAACGCCACGCGCAACGCCGCAAGCCATGCCCCCTACAACACTAGCTAGCAGTAACCCTCAAGCCGGTGCAACCCCCGAGCTCTAACACTCTGTGTTTTGCGCTCACCCATCTTGCTCGCGCCATTGTAGTCTCGACTCTCGTAGTCGAGCATGGTGTCATTTAACATCGTCTCATGCGCACTCGAGCGTCACGAGACACTTCCCCACGTTCTAAGTCGCCGTTTACCAACATGCAGCCTAAGCAGTCTACATCCGCGCCTAAAGTCGACGCCATGCCCCATGTCGGTGAACAACGTACTTCCGAACATATTCAAATCGCAGTCACGGCTTTCTGAGCGGATTTAGGCGTCTAACACCGCCTTACTCGCACAACTTCAGCGTTTCACATGCCCACATGCGCCCACCAATCATCAGCAGTCCATTCCCCCAGACGCGACCATTGCGACTAAGGGTGCTAAGGCAACCCAAGAGCCACCTATCGACATGCGGAGCGACGACCCCAAGCTTCTAGAGCCGGAGTTCGTCGACTTCTCCGCAAACGGAAAAGTTATTCTTGCCGGCTTGGAACGCCACCCACGCGACACCGACGAGCCCCGCCTCTCGATGTTGACGGGCGACACGGCGCGTTACCTTAACGACAAGAGATCACAAACAGGGTACGACGAGTACCTCCACATAGGTTGTTATGCCTTCTTCGACAGCGGCGCCAACGCGGCAACTAGCGAGGGTCTGGACGCGCTGTCATCCGGCCCTCCTTTATCAACGAAGCAAAAGGCAGCCGTTGCCCTCATCAAAGCGGGTCATGGCACCCACGCAGCGACGGAGGAGACTGCCCGTACTAGAAATGGCCAACAATGTACGGGTTGTCTTGACAAATACTTGACTGGCTTGCCGGTGGAACTGTTTTGCAAGCTACATGCACATGTAATTGTACAGCTTTTAAAAACATATGTCAAAGCGAAGTCACTGGAGTCCACGAGCAAGAAAATAGAGTTATTAAGTGAGATGTCTGTTCCTTATTCGGTTAATTAAGAGCGGTAAGGATTAAGGATCCTTGTACCGGTAGCCAAATTCAAGCGATAGAAGACAAAAACCATTGATGTAACATGCTCGTCAATAACATTGTGTGCTTCCGAAACTTTCATCGAGGGAGAAAAAATATATAAGCTATCAATAAATAATCCTCACATCATATATATGGATTTTATGGTCACACTGAAATGAAAGAGGTTTAAATTACAATGGGGGTGAGAATAGTCGGGCGTTGCCACGACATTACAAATTGTGCACTCTATATTACGGATGTCAAAGTGGTAAACACGGACAAGCGTTACCCCTATATATATGAAAGGCCGACACACATGGGTCGTCCACCCTTTGCCTCTGCGCGAGCACATCTCACGAAACGGCATCTAGAGTCTAGCAGTCTAGCAAGGTGAATATCTCTACTAGCACACGGTGTAGCTACTATCGAACCAACTCACACGGTTTTGATCGCAGACAATCAACCAAAACACATGTAACCTACATGGGACGACATCGGCGACGAAAGGTCACCACACACCATAAGGAGCGCAATTTGAATACTAAAATAATCTCGTTAACTAGTTGCACCTGAAGGTAGGCGGCGATCAGACAAAACTACTAGTCCCTAACAAGCAGCATAACAATGTGCTTGTCCCGGCCGACGCCGTATCTCAGGGTGGGTGTCGGAATCGGGAGCGGATAGTTACACGGAGGTCGTGCCGGCCCCACAAGGGGGCCGGCTGTGGCGACTAGAGTAGTGAGCAGAGAGAGATGGCGGCCGGCGAAGGCACCGGCAGGGCCGGCCGACCGCCACTAATAGGGAATAGATTACCGCAACTTGCATAACACTAGGTACTGTACTATGATGACAAATAGCTACCTTGTACATAAGCACTAGGCAATTGGATGCTAGTGCTAACACCCCCCCTCAAGGTGGCCAAGGTCTTGACGTCGTCCTAGCTTGCATCGAGGAAGGTGCCATCTTGATCGAAGGTGTATGCTTGTAGCGTGTGACTCAGGCCGGGTAGGTGTAGCGACATGCGCTCACAAGAACGTGCCGCTACCGGCGAGTTGCCGATATGAGGCGGTTCTAAATGTATTGCGTAACATGTATTAGTCTGACATGTAGCGGAAAAAACTGTCCACTGGCGAATTAGCCGACGCATGAGAGCGACCGGCGAGGAAGACGCAAAGCCAACATGGTTGTTAGGACCGTGTAGACACGCAAAAGCATATACGGGCGCTGCTCGTGCTGACTCCCCCCTTTCGCTGTGGGAAAGTTAAGCTCCCCGCTAAGTTAGGTGAGCGTTGCGGCGTTGCCTCGGGAAAAAAACAACTGATAAAGGTAACGGTACTATTAAAGTAAGCACGGGCCGAATCTTCGCGGGTCGGTTTTAAACAACCAAATCCGGTCGAGAGCATCGGTAGGCTGAAGGCTAGGTGAGACTGAAAGCTGGGTGGGGCGAGCGTGGCGCCGGGCGCTTTACACACACTCTTCTCCTTTTTACGTGGAAAAAGGTAGGACAGTCGCGGACAACCCGCTCGAAGGCGAAGCGTGGTGTCGGTTGGGCGATGAATTACTAGCGTGGCGTTGAGCGCTTTACACACGCTCTACTTTTTCTTACGTGGGCGTAGGTAGGGCTAGCGTGGCGAGCGCTTTACACATGCTCTTCTCTAGTGAAACTTAGTGGAGGGCCCACAACCTATTAGAAATTGAAATTGAGATTGTTTACAACAATACCAATAAGAACCGGCTGTCGTCTCTGGGCCCCCCCTTTTGCTATGCCATACAGGACTTAGAAGCGTGAGGTAGACCGTGAACCATTAATCCCAACCTCTCCAATGGCAGTAACGATATCGTCTAAAACATACCCGTACCAGTATCCAGGTATTTACTATTTTCTGACCTATACCAATTTTTTTCCTGGATATAGTATGAAATAAAAAATGTCGCTATTCTCCACGTTACGCGGCCTGCTCCAGCCGCGGCGGGGTTGCCGATCAGCAAGGCTGGTCAGCATGAGCTGGTCGAGTCGAACCTGCCTGACCTCGGCTCATGTGCGACTCCGGTCGTGCCGGAGGTAGGGGGAAAGGCAGGTGGAAAACCCCCCTCGCGCAGGTCGTCGTCGGACTCGTCTCGATCCTTGCTCGACCCCGTCCGAGATATCGGAGATAGTGGTCGCTCTGCTCGGCGCGACCCTCCACCTAGTCTAGCCTTCTCCCCTCCCGCGGGGGCTGGGAGGAGAAAAAAGCGAGGCTGCAGACGGTGTTTGGCTGGCTCTCATGCCTTCGAGCCAGATGTCTCTTGTCCCCTGTCCGTTTGCCGTCTGTTTCCACCACCCATTTGATCGCGCTGTGCTGGCCGCACTTGTCTCCCCCGGTGATTTACGTTGTTAAGGGGCCGCCTATACGAGCAGTGTGCTGTTGCGATAACCCGGGGCACACTGCCTGAGGCAGCATGTCGATAACCGGGTACCGACTAGGGGAGGGGGAACGGATAATGCCCAGGGATCGGCTATCCTCAAAAGATGGTGGGTACGGGAATATTTAACCAAAACCCCCCCGTACCGGGTTTTTCCGGCGGCGGATGATCCTCCCGACCTCCGCCGCCAGACCGTGCCGCTCCTCCGGCTGCGACTCGCCTCCGTCCTGCGTATCTTCGGGCCTCTCCCCCAATGGAGACCAGAAGGTTTCGCAGGGCTGGCGGCTGCTAGCGAGCGCCGTGCCCTAGTGCTGCTTCCCAGTTGTCCGCCGCCAGCTCCAACACCCTCGTCCCACCGCTTATCCGTCCGTACCCCTCTTCGCCAAAAAATATTTCGCAAACGCCGCCCCTGCCCCATCGTCGGGAGAGTATCTGCGAGTATTTAGTCGCGGAAAAAACATATCGGACAAGCCGAGCGGGAGATCCCTGTGCCGGTGTATGTTTTCCAAAACCCTCCGTACAGGGCTTCCCGACAGCTGCTTATCCCGCGGATCGCAGCTGTCGGTACCTCGTTCAGCCCCCTACCGTGCCAGGCCTGGCCGGCTATGGGGTTACCAGCGCCCACCGCGTGGAGGTAGAGGTAGGTGCCGACGGGCCTGCGAGCGCACCCCCCTCCGGGGCCGCCGCCGCTGCGCCGCCGGCGGGCGCCAACCTATTAGAGTTGGGAACGGATAGTTACACGGAGATCGTGCCAGCCCCACAAGGGGGCCGGCTGTGGCGACTAGAGTAGTGAGAAGAGAGAGATGGCGGCTGGCGAAGGCACCGGCATGGCCGGCCGACAGCCACTGATAGGGAATAGAGTACCGCTAATAGCATAACACTAAGTACTAGGATGACAAATAGCTACCTTGTACATAAGCACTAGGCAGTGGGATGCTAGTGCTAGTAGTGGGAGCTTGGACAAGTACGCGACGCATGCATCCGCTTACTCGACCAAGACCCGCGCGACTGGATTGATTTACTCCCGAAAGCGCTCAACCACATTTTATCACCGGGAAACGCATATGCTCCGTGACTATGGACACCTCGACACGGCGAGACAAGCAGAGTCCTAACCGAGGAAAAACAAATTTCCTCCCGCGACGAATACCGACACCTAGCGTGCTATGGCGTTTACTGTGTAGTCGCGGGCGCGGCACTCGAAACAGCTTTTGCGACAATTCGTTCGACAACCGCTACCGCGTCTGAAAGAGCGCACGCCTAGGATGTGCACGACGCGACCGTTCGAATACATAATGTTGTCACGTAGGCCGTCGAGTCGCGACGTACCTACGTAAGACGCTTCAAGAGCAAGAAGGCCCACATTGTAGAGGAGCGAGTCACCGAGGGCCTCGTATATTCCCACTTCTTCGAAATCCAAGCAATCGACCGCAGCACCAACGGCGTCGATGGACTCCTCGCAGCCCGAGAAGACAAACGCATCGGAGATAGTCTTCACGCGGCCGCAAAAGCTCAAGCCGCTCAGAAATCGAGGCAACCGACGCCCGGCGAAGGCGACAGAGGCAAGCCCGACATACTCAACCCGCGGCCGGACAAGAGTCTCAAGGACGAGGAGCAAAAGGACAAGGACAAGGACAAGCGCAACAAGCGCGAGAAGGACAAGGCACCCCAGAACAAGATGCCATAGCCCCACACAGAGGGTTGATGGTGTGCCACCGCGCCGATTCATGCAACTCAGCCTCCGATTACATGCGACATCGCGTGCGATGTAGCTCGCGCGAGTGGGCAAACCCTATAGTGGATCCGGGAGGGTGTCACACCCACGATTCAACCACGGAATGTTGTTACTAGGCGACACCCCTGCGCACCTATAATTCTTCGACTGAGATGAAGCGCGCTTCGTCCGAGCCGGGGCTTGGGAGCCCTCTCCGTGCAGCGACACTTCAAGGCTCTTCCTTGTGCCCTAGCCGGGCAACAACATGTGGAGACTCATTTGCGACTTGCAACCACTAAGCAAGTATTGGGTTCGAAAACGACTCAAGATGGAAACGCTAATGGGAGTCAAGCACCTAATAACAAGAAGGGGAGACTACATGTTCAACTTCGATCTACATGACGGCTTCTACGCAATGGGCATCAACCAAACGGACCGCGACAACTTCACCGTGAACGTGCGAGGACAGCTCTATAGACTCGCGGGGTTACCTATAGGGTAGTCCATATCCCCCTTCTATTTCAGCAAGGTGACGCTAACCTTCGTGAACTTCCTTCGAGCGCCATACCCATAACTACCCTGCCGGGCTCAAGCCAATTGCATGAAGACCGACCTCACAAAGACCCGCTGATGCGGCGTGAGGATTCTCCCCTACGTCGACGACTTTCGATTATTCGCGGCTACGTAGGAAGGAGCACTCACATTGCGCCAACGCCTCACCAGCCTCATGGACCGTCTCGGCATGCTCCGCCTCCCAACCAAAGGTTACTCGCCTTCAGCGCAATTCGACCACCACTTAGGAATAGACATCGACAAAACGTCAAGATACTTGTACGCTCCGGAGTCAAAACTCGACACGATCGCGACACAAGAAACACAACTAATCGGACGCGCAGCACGGAATGCACGCTTGCTACCCGTCAAAGACCTTCAGTCCCTAGCGGGCTAGGCGCAATACCTTTGTTTGCAAATAATGTTGCCATATTCTTCCTCCAGATTCTACGCTCCGTCGTCGGCGAGAGGTGGGGAGGCCTCGTCCGGCTAACACCACGACTACGTCGCGACATGCAGTGGTGGACGGATGTGCCAAGTCAGTCCAACGGGAAACCCATTCACAAGCCCATTGAGACCGCGTGCCTACACACGGTCACCTAGGCCTATGGATGGCGAGCTGTCCTAAACGAACGCCTTGAGGCCGGAGGATCTGGAGCGCCGAGGACGAACAACAACACATTACCTAAAAAGAGTCGAATGCCGTCTGTCACGCAGTCGAGAGCTTCATGCCGCAGATGGCCGGCCGCAACGTCCTCATGCACGAAGACAATATGGTAGTATGTAACATTTTAATAAGCTTAACCTCAAGGTCCCCTATGATGATGGACGAACTGAGGCGTCTCTGGTGCTCACTCGACACGAACAACATCAACTTACGGGCGCGCTACATGCGATTAGCAGCCAACGTCTTGGCCGACAAGCTAAGCCGACTCAATAACATTCAGCTACTACGGTGCAATGCAGGATGGAGAGACCCGACTTGCGAAGCCGTGGACGCGCTACACCTATCGAACTCAGATTGGCGCAAGGAAAACAACTGGTGCAAACCCCCGTGGCCTTTACTACCCAACCTCGTCCTGAAACTACGGCAGAGCGGCGCAACATATATTGTAATTGGTCCCATGTGGACTGGCAAGTTTGGCGCCATGCACTTACTGAGATGGTATGCGAGGAACTCATCGTCGCGCCCCGTCCGAACTTGTTCCAACCCGGGCGTCGGGCGCTTCGCGGTACAACAGACTGTCTCCATTGGGCCGTCGTAGTATTTTGAGTTCCCTCCGGGCTTGGCTCTAAGTAAGACAAGGGGCTGCGAGCGCTACGCTTGTACTTTTTACGGGAGTACACCACGAGCCAAGAATCCCCGATCTGCAGTCATGACGACCTTCAAGGCTTAAGTACAGGGTACCGTCATTGCCAATACCAACCCGTGGATCGAGACGATGAAACCGTACATGACCAAGATTCTCGGCTGTGACAAACTCGGGGCTAAGACCCTGCCCCTGCTTTCCGCTACATGGGCACCGAGGACAACATTGACGTACGATGGTACTATCCGCCGGTACTTCGACTTATGCAACGAGCATAGGCTCACGCCAGTAGCTGTTACACGGGCTCACATGGCTAGATACGTCGCGTGCCTAGGTCAACTCTAGATCATTAAAGCTTCAATTTGACAACCATACATGTCGACAGTCAACGGCTTCCTCAAGGACCACAACCTCGAAACAACTGCCCTCGGCGACCTCGTCGCAAAGGTGAGGAAGAGGCTTGCCGAGTCGCAGGTAGTGATTGACGACACTCTGGTACGCGTACACCTGCTAGCATCCGTCATAGCCCAAGCCCTACGCATGCCCTACGACTCCAACTCGCTCACACCACAACGCGTGCAACACTGACAACCATCCCACCACGAGAACAAGTACGACTCCTGCGGGTATGTACGACAATCGTAATATTGTACTTGTTCTTCAGTAAAGGGGGGTCGTGCATAGACTGGTTAACCGAATACCTCGTCGTGTCCAAGAACGACGGGATTCGCCTTTACATTCGTACGAGGAAGGGACAACGCGGAGTGTCAACACAACGTAAACTGCTATGCCACATACACACGACTATACACAGAAAGGTAATTTAGGTGTTATTGTTTTTCGATTCACTTCGACGCACTGTCTCGAGAGGGAAATTCCCAATAGCGCGCTAGGCAATCGAACTTTCAGAAAAGCACGACATATGGACAATTAAAACGCTCACAAGGTGGGTGCATGAGGTCACGGCAACGCTACATGAGCGCCCCCCACTTGGATTTAGCTTGACTTCACACTCCTTGCGGAAAGTTGCCACGACAACCGCCTACAACGTCAGAATCACGCTACAAAAGATTAAATACTTTTGTAGCGAGATCAATCGAGTCGAGCGTAGTACTGGACTACATTGACCCCAATGTCCTTGCAAGACGATCAGAGACGAGGTTCTTCTTCGGTTGGGTGACACCATGGGGTGGCCACCCTACGATCAACCCGCCCAATGGCGACTACATGGCAAACGGAGCCTCCACCTCCTTTGTAAATGGTTACATTGATATTATAGAGGTTTGAATTTCATTGGGGGCGAGAATAGTCGGGCGTTGCCACGACGTTACAACTTCTAACCGCTAGATTACGCATGTCAAAGTGGTAAAAATTGGACGAGCATTACCCCTATATATGACGGGCCGACACACATAGGTCGTCCACCATATACCTTTGCGCGAGCACAGCTTACGCGACCGACCCTCCGGATTCCCTCAATTAGCATATGTAATATGCCCTTGGACCTTTGCGAGAAAAGAATGTAAGAGCTCGACACTTTTGACAAACGGAGCCTCCCCGCTTGGTAAATCTGAATTAAAGTAACCGTTCATGTACATAGCGGCTAAAACATCTCATCTTTCGTGGATGATGGCAAAGTTGACCTAAGAACCGGCCTTAAACTGTGTACATGTAAGAGACAAGCAGGGAGGGAAACCCTATCTACCCGGCACTTACATGTAGCCCTTACCCCTCACGCTACCCCCAAGTCAGTAGATCAGCAGATCCGAAACCCGGGGATAGCTGAGTGGTATAATACAATCCCCGGCTTCGAACAAAGCATGTACATAGCGGCTACCGGCTAATTTACTGAAACTTCAGTGCAGTAAAAAATCAATGTCTCGTTTACAAAACATGTGGAGGCTCCGCTTGCCAAAAGTGTTGATATCCTAATTATTTCCTCGCAAATGTCCTAGGGCCCATTACATACGCCAATTGAGGGAATCGGGAGGTTGGGTTGCGTGAGCTGTGCTCGCGCAAATGCATATGGTGGACGACCTGTGTGTGTCGACGCGTCATATGTAAGGATAACGCTCGTCCATGTTGCACCACTTTGACATGCGTAATCTAGCGGTTAGAATTTGTAACGTTGTGGCAGCGCCCGACTATTCTCGCCCCCAATGAAATTCAAACCTCTATAATATCAATGTGACCATTTACAAAGGAGGTGGAGGCTCCGTTTGCCATGTAGTCGCCATTGGGCGGGCTGATCGTAGGTTGGCCACTCCATGGTGTAAGCCAACTTAAGAAGAGCCACTTTGATCGTCATGCAAGGACGGTAGGGTTGATTTAGTCCAAGACTACGCTCGACTTGGTTGACCAACCAACAAAGTATTTAATCTGGCGGTCGCTACTCCCTTTCGTGAGGAGTGCGAAGCCAAGCTAAATCCCTCGGGGGGGCGCTATCGTAGCGTTGTCATAACCTCGTGTAGCCAACCCGTGAGGGTGTTGGCCGTGCATTCGTTGTGTTTTTTTGGTCAAGTCGATTGCCCTGCGCGTTGATGGGAATTTTCCTCCCGAGATAGTGCGTCGAAATGAATCGAAAAATAGTAAAACATAAATTACCTCAGTGTATACATTAATTGGTAGGTGGAAAATTAGTTTCCATTACGCTGACACACCGCATTGTCCTTTCCTTGCCCGATGGTACATGCGAATGCCGTCGGTCTTAGAGGCGACGAGGTCGTCAATTAGGCAGTCGATGCCGGAACCTCATATGTTGAAGAACAAATGCAATACTACTACTGATGTGCATGCCCACAAGAGTCGTGCTTGATCTTGTGATGGGCTTGTGGTCATGGCTGCACTCGTTGTGGATTCCGAGAGTTGGAGGCGTAAGGCTTGGGCAATGCGTAGAGCTTGGACGGCGATGAAAGTTGGCAAGTGTACGCGTACCACCGTGTCGTCGATCGCAACATGCGACGCGTCAAGTCCTTTACGTACCTTAGCAATGAGGTCGCCGAGGGCAAATGCTTCGAGACCGTGGTCATTGCGCTTTTTCCGCTGCGGTAGCGGTCGTCGAGCGAATCGTTGCCAAAGCAGTTTCAAGCGCCGCGTCCGCGACAACAGAGTAAACGCCTTACCACGCTAGGTGTCGGTATTCGTCGCGGGAGGATTCGTTTTCTTCCTCGGTTAGGAATTTGCTTGTCTCGTCGTGTCGAGGCGTCTAGAGTCCCGGAGCATATGCATTTACTGGTAGTAAATTTTTGTTGAATGCTCTCGGGAGTAAATCAATCATGTCTCGCGGGTTGTTGTACTCGGTCTTTGTCAAGTTAGCATGTACATGCGTGGCGTACTTGGTCACGCTCCCACCCTGAGATGCGGAGTCGGCCGGGAGTGACGGAATGTCATGCTGCTTGTTAGGGGTTGGCGGTTTTGTCCGATCGCCGTTTACCTTCATGAGTAGCTGCTAAACGAGATTATACAAGCATTCAAATTGCGTTGCAGATGTGCGTGGTGACTTGACGTCGCCGCTGTCGTCCAATGTAGGGTACATGTATTTTGGTAGATTATCTTCCATAATTTCTGTTTGAGTTCGTTCGATAGTAGCTAAACCGTGTGCTATTAGAGATCTTCACCTTGTTGGACGGCTAGAGTCTAGATGCCGTTGCGTGAGCTGTGCTCGCGCAAAGGCATAAGGTGGACGACTTAAGTGTGTCGGCGCGTCATATATAGGGGTAACGCTTGTCCGTGTTTTACCACTGTGACATTCGTAATCTAGCGGTAAGAATTTGTCACGTTGTGGCAACGCCCAACTACACTCTTCCCATAAAGTCCGTTCCTAGTGAAATAGGGCCTTTCGCGTAGGGCGGGTGTTTATCATGAAGGGTTTCTAGGGTTTAACTGTACTTTAGCTTGTCGAAAAGGCGGACCGAAACTTGTGTTGACGGTGAAGTAAAGGGGGAAGCGGTGCACAAATGGGGCCCGTCACGGCTACGAACTGACGTATTAGGGTTTGCGGGTCAACCCCGATTTCGGGGCATACCCTGATTCGGGCGCCCCGGAATTCGGATTATCCACACTTTGGCTCGTGAATACTCCCGAAATCGGCGACATAACACGCGGTTTTTATGATCCCAGCATGTTGTCCGCAAACATGGGAGCACGTGGGTGTGATGGCATGTGCCGTTAAGATGCTCGAAGTGGGTGGGGTTGGGGCGGGAAACCCACAGCTTGGGAGGCTTAAAAAAGCCTAACGTTGCCGTACGGTGTCCGATTCGAGCAAACTAAGTTGCAAATGGAAGCCCTTTCCCCAAGCACGTAAAAGTTTTCAACTTACTCTACGCCTACCGGCCGGTTTTCGCGCCAAATCCGCCGTCCGATGCCATCCAGCCCCTCATACAGCCAACTAAAGTTTTTAGGGTTTCAAAATCTGCCACATTCGCGCGGGGCTAGCAACCCTTGGACAGGTGGTACCCGCACACCCACTCCGCCAATACGCTCAACAATCAGCGCTCTATATTTCGTGTATTCACGGCGTTACCCATTTCATGCCCCTTGATGGCATGGTGCCGTGCCATTTGCCGCATGCCAAACCAAGGCCCGTGCTACGGTACTTTGAAAGCTCCCCGCCATATTTCACGCCCGGCGATGCGAAAGCTTCAAAGGCCAGCGATCCGCGCGCTAGGGTGCTTACACTCCAAGTCAACCGTCCCTCAAGCCCAATAGGTCCCTAGCCCGTGCTCCTTGGCTGTATTTCCGGGCATGTGGCAAGAAAACCTAGTGCACACGATATGCCATTCTCGGTATTGCCGCTCTGTAGGCGGCCGGGCGCAACACACTCGGCGGATACTCGTGCAATTGTGCAAACATGCTGAGAACCCAATGTCAAGTAGTCTCCCGGCTTGTCGCGACACGACGTGTACTGAGCCACGCAAAGAGGCGTGCATTACCTGCACATGCACAAATTTCGGTCTGCAAAATTTCGGCCGCAAATCCAACGTGTGTGCCCACAATAATCGGAGCGTGCCGATAGAGGTGCTCACTTCAGTGAACAACGCGCCGTGGTGTGCTGTTCGAAAGGCAATACTTTAACCCCCAATCGAATTGCATGGCCATCGCGGCTGTGCATGGCGGGTAATTAAATGCGTGCCGGTAGTAACGGACTTTATGGAAAGAGTGTATTCTCGCCCCACGGTGTAATCAAAACCTCTATAATATCAATATGACCAAAAAGCTGCGATCCGCGGGATAAGCAGCTGTCGGGAAGCCCGGTACGGAGGGTTTTGGAAAAACATAATATCCGTACACCGGCACAAGGTTCTCCAACTCGGCCAGTCCGATATGACTTTTCCGCGACTAAATACTCGCAGATACTCTCCCGACGATGGGGCGGGAGCGGCGTTTGCGAAATATTTTTTGGCGAAGAAGGGTATGGACGAATCGGCGGAGGGACGAGGGTGTTGGAGCTGGCGGCGGACAGCTGGGAAGCAGCGCTAGGGCACGGCGCTCGCTAGCAATGGCCAGCCCTGCGAGAGCCTTAGGTCTCCCCTGGGGGCGAGCCTGATGCTACGCAGGACGGAGGTGGGTCGCAGCCGGAGGAGCGGCACGGTCTGGCGGCGGCGATCCATACGATCACCCGCCGCCGGAAAAGTCCGGTACGGGGGGTTTTTGAAAAAATTCCCGTACCCACCATCTTTTGCGGACCGGCGACTCGATCCTCGTGTTCTACCAACCCCTTCCCTAGTCGGTACCTAGTTATCGATAGGCTGCCTAAGGCAGTGTGCCTAGGGTTATCGTAACGGCACACTGCTCATAAAGGCGGCCCCCTAACAACGTAAACCACCGGGGGAGGGTAAGGACGGCCACAACGCGATCATATAGGTGTTGGAAACATACGGAACAAGGACATGGAACAAAAGAAAATCTGGCTCGGAGGCAGGAGAGCCAGCCGGACACCGTCTGCAGCCTAGTTATTCTCCCTTCTCAGCTCCCGAAGGAGGAGAGAAGACTCGGCTAGGTGGCGCGCTGCGTCGGGAGGAGCAACTAATACCTCGGGCGGGGTTGAGCACGGATCGAGACGGGACCGACGACGACCTGAGCGAGGGGGGTTTTTCACATGCCTTTCCCCCCTAGCTCCGGCACGACCGGAGTCGCAGAGGAGCCGAGGTCAGGCAGGTTCGACTCGACCAGCTCAAGCTGAACAGCCTTGCTGATCAGCGACCCCGCAGCGGCTGGAGCATGCCGCATATCGTGGAGACTAGCGACACTTTTTATTTCATACTGTATCAAAAAAAAAACGTTTAGATCAAAAAATTGAATACCTGGATACGGGTGTGTTTTAGACGGTATCGTCACTTCCATTGGAGAGGTTGGGATTAGTGGTTCACGGTCTACCTCTTGCTTATGAGTCCTACAGATTGGCGTAGCACAGGGGGGGGGCCAGAGACAGCAGCCGGTTATTACTGGTATTGTTGTAGACAATTTAATTTCATTTCATAGATGAATTGGAAAAAATAAAATGAACTGGATTTAATCTGTATCCATCCATTTAATTTGCCACCATCCGCGAAAGATGGGATTTGATCTGCATAACATAAGATAAGGGGGGCTTAATGTACCGTCCCTCGAGCTCGACGCCGAACCTGCTCACTATGCTTCATTCACTGCGACCCTCGCCAACCCGATTACTGATTACGAGTCCGAGTCGCTACGTCCTTTGTACGGTCTCATCCGACAGGAACTACTAAATGTTGCCACTTCTACTTCACCGTGGGCGGTCCAATTGCGCAATTCGTACGACTCTATCTCCACTATGGGCGGGTTTTCGGAATCGGAGCTTGTGGTGTTGACTAACACACTGAACCAAAACCTTTCCGATTATGCCGTGCCCGATGTCGAGTCGGTGGTATCTACGGTCAACAATGCGGTGGCACCCGCTACCCAAGTGACTAGCCTACAACTTTCGACTCCCGATGCTCTCACTCGCTTGGGAGATTCCGGGGGCCACATTCAACGGGGCATTTCGCGCATTCTTCGTGCCCGGGCCTACCTTGACCTCTCGGCGTTATGCAGACCTTCCCCACCGGACTATATTAGGGTGATTTCGGGTACGGGTCGCGGGGCTTTGGCTCTCTTTTTCGCTTCACATGAGTCTAGTTTCAAGGTGCCATCCGATTGCTATACGATGGCAGCCCACCGGGTGCTTGGCTTGACTGCGGAGCGCGCCGCTCATATTCGAAAATGCCCTCGGTGCAATGAGGCCCCTTCAGAATCTCGCGGGTATGGATCTTCGTCGACGGTATCGAGCATCTTTATGTCGGGTGAGCGCTCAACAACCGCTATGCTCATGGACCATATCCCCCGGTGCCCATGCTCTTGGTATATCATTCAACTCCACGACCGTATTGTCCACGTGCTTGAATAGTTCATGCTTGAAGCGGGGGCTACTAAGGGCCGGGACTTGCGGTTGGAGGTCCGCCGTATTCGGTCGGGAGCTTCACGTGATCGTCATGGGGATGTGGTTTGGTTAGACTTCATGGCTCCGCATCGTCATCTTGTTGTTGATGTGACGGTTACAAATGCTCGCACGAACACCAACGTTCCTCGTATAGGTGCTCGCCTCCCACTCCCTGGCAGCCTTGCATTGGGAGCTCAGCAAGGCAAACTTGATGCGGACCTCCGCACTTCCGCTTTGCTTGGCACGCCTTCGGTTCTGTCGGTCCATGACTATTATCCCTTCGCCATGGAGGATGGGGGCCGGTTGGCGCCGATGGCGGCTGAATTGGTCGATCGCTTGGCTATTTTGGTGGCTGTTCGTCGCTTTCTTGGCATGGGGGCCGCTGACTCTCGTTCCTTGCGCTATGACATTTATGTCCGTATGCAACATTTTGTTCGTCGATCTACTTCTGTTCCGTTTCGGCGTTTTTGGGGGGATGTGCGACGTGAATTCATGCACCGTCTTGCTGCTGCTCTTCATGGCACTCTGGTTTCTTATCTCCGCGACGCTTTTCAGGAGGGCAGTGCTGGTGCTGTGGCATGCCCTCCTGTTCCTCGGGCTTAGGTTTTTTCCTCCTTTCTTCTTTTTTGCTTGGTGGCCTCAACGGCTTTTTCTTGTAAGAAATGAAAACTTTGATCTGTATAATATAAGGCAGTACGGTTGATCGCAAGTCAGGCATTGTCGGTAAGGTCCTTAGTCAACGCATAGGTGCCAACCACAAGAAGGCCCAGCAGCACCCTCAGAGGGGCTCAATAGCAGATCAAGTCAATAGCGGCGAGGTAGAACAAGCAAACTTCCGCGTGGGCTGCCTGCAGAGCAGACATGCGATAGGGCCGTAAACATAGGAGTAGCTCTCACTGAGGGTGTGCTATTCCTCAGGGGAGAAAGGCCTGTCCATTGGAAGGCGCAGACTAGTTGTGGTGTGCGCGTACTTTGTTTTCGTATTCAGCGCGCGTCGAACAGTCCGTAGCTGTACTTAAAAGAGTCAGCGCCCCCTCCCGACGATCTGGCCGTGGCTCGACCAGATTTTAAGCCGAGGTCAAGATGGCACCAGCTACCAGCAGGAGGCCGCGTGAGGGACTCGCGCAGAGCCGGGTCGTGACTGGCGTTATCGCAGGGCTGCTGATGCTGGTGGCCTGCAGTACGTACTACGTCACGCACAGGCAGGACGGATACCTCGATAACCTGGCCCGCGCACCAAACTTTTCTCCGCGCGACACGTCTCGCGAATCAGACGCCGCAGCGACACACTCTGCTGCTGAAACACACACCAAGGTGCCCCCCAAAAGCTCCTTACTTCGTCGCCCCTTTGCCGTAACAGCCACACACACACGCGCATAGAGTCGTCTGCGAACACTCTCTTCTGTACGACTTGGCCCTCTCGCGTCGATTCGGCGCTTTACGACTTTTCGTTCCGACATCTATAACTCGTCGCGTCTCCCGTGTAGGTTTCCCTGCAGATCACGTCGGGTTTGTCGAATGGTGGTCACCTAGGCGACACGGTGAGGGGGCTTGGAGTGCAGTCTAAGCCGTTGATGAACTCCGGGCTTCGACAGGCAGCGGACAAGCCCGCCGCCGCTCCCCTGCGGATGCCCCCTTTCGCCGAACTGGCGAAGCTCCCGGCGCCAGGGCAGCCTGGCTCCGACCCTCTGAAAGGAACGCGGGGCGGCGGTAACAACGGCTTCATGTCACCTATGCACGTTCAGTCGGAGGTGGAGGGCTCGCTGAAGATGAGTGAAAGGCCCGGCTACGTCGCGTTTATGGGGGTCTTCTCCAGTGGGAACCTGGGCGGCGAGAAGCGGCGCGGGGCGTGCAGGGGCACCTGGTTCCCCGGAACAGAGAAAGAGCTACTGGCCTTCGAAGCTGAACATAACATGAAGATACGATTCATTGTGGGCAAGCCCAACAAGGGAAAGGTATGGCTGCCAGCCCTGCAGTCAGACTGTGATTTGTGGGGAAGATTTGTCTAGAGGATTGGGCATATGGGAGGGAAGGTGGGGGGGAGGGGGGTTGACAGAGGAGCCTACGTTTTGGTGTGTATAGGGGGAGCATTTGGATTTGGAGGAGAAGCAGTTCGGGCAAATGGTGCGTATAAATGTGGTGGAGGAGTACGACAACCTGAAGTTTAAGATGATGCGGTTCTTCACCACCGTGCCGAGGCTGTTCAATGCTCGGTACTACCTCAAGGTGGGTTGCATGGGCGGAGAGGGCGAGATGTAGTCGGAAATGTGCATATTTTGTTCGTGCATAGTGCTGGATACTTCTCACAATGGCCTTTTCCTCTGGACTGGGTATGCACGGCAACCAAACTCACTCATCGACACTTCTCTTTCCCCACTTCATTCTAGGTGGACGATGACATTTACTTTAGGCCAGATCGGGTCCCGCTCGCCGCGGTTCAGTGGGCAGGGCACGATGCGGACTACATCGGCTGCAAGCGGAGGGGCGGAGTGATGTGGGGGACGCATAACTCGAGATACTTTGACCCCCAACGTCATCTTATCAACGAAGAGAAGTGTGGCCCCCTTCCTGTCACCGAAATGTCCTCCTCTAATCTATCCTCTTGCCCACCTATGTATGGGCTTGGTTTCCCCCTCTATCACACACATACGCGCACGCACACACGCACGCACACAGATACCGAGCAACGGCAACTCATTAACCCCTTTCCTGCCAATTGGCCAGGTATTACCTCTACCAGGCCGGACCAGCCTATGCGATCTCGCGGTGGGGCGTTGAGTTGTTGATGAGCATCCCGGAGGACGGGCTGCGTTTCTTTGGAGGCGGAGATGCCTCCTTCGGGGCCTGGTTCTTGGCGTTTAATGTCACGCACATGGACGACATGAGAATGTGCTGCGGCGCGTGCAAGCCCAACATGCTAGGCTACTGGGAAATCAGCAAGTGCAACGGTATTTGCAACCCCGAGACCACTATGGCCAGGGTGCACACAGAGGAGTGCGGCGCCTCGCCCACCCTTCCCCGTGGCGAAACAGAACTTCCCGAAACCCGCCGATCGTATGAAATTTCCAAAGAAAAATGTCACAAGGTAAGAAATTGGGGGTCATATGGCCTGACGTTGTTATCTGGCCTCAGACACCTTATATCTGCTGCGCTTTGCATTCACGGCGTATCTTGTGTCCTTTTCGTACGCTAGTGATGATCGCATTCGAATGATCCACCTGTGTGTGGCCGCGGTGCAGTTGCACGACGATTGGATCGACCATTCACAATGTCGGAGGGGGACTCCCTAGCAGCGCTGCACGATTGTGTGGTTGCAGGCACGCAGGATATACGCTCGGGGGTCTCGGGCCTGTGCGCCTTCTTTCCTTCCTCACACGAAACCTACCTTAAAGAAACAGGTCGCAGCCGCTAATTGCGCGGTTGCGACTCGTGCGAGGCAAATTGGCGAATTCCTCTTAGGAAGTGCGGGTGGGCGTTGATTTGGGGTAGCCGGAGCATTGCCAAAGATAGCCGTAGCCACACTTTGGCCGATGGCTTATCACATCGCAACGTAATCGCCATGGGTTACTGCTAAAATGCCCTCTGATGGTGTGATAATTTTGCCGTCTCCGAAATTCGTTATAATGGCACTCAATTCAAACAACCGCAATGTGAATGTCGACTGACCAGGAGCTGAGCTGATTGGACGGCAGCCCCCATTCTTCTTCTGTATCGCCTCCTATCCACTCCCCATAACCGTCAACCCATATTTCAATGTTGTTTTTTAAGTTGTGAAAAGTGCGTAGTCAGAAAGTTCTCCATGTGCAGCAGCATTGGAATGTTGCGCTTCGGCAGTTACCTCAATGCCATTCCGTGTCAACTTCAAGGTTTGTCGGAATGCTTTGCTCAGCGGCCCTGACCACGACGAAGTTTCCCATCAAACTGCAGTCGACATCATGTCTGTCATTCTGAAGGCTACATATGCAGTAGCGCTGAGTTCTCACCTGCTGCAAAGTCAACGATATCTATCTTGCTCGCTGTGTCTTCTCTCACCTCTCCTGAAGCACTGCCAGACGGACCCTGAAGCCGCGCACACAGCAGTCACTTTCAGTTTGACGAGAATCTACATCACGGTTCCCCTTGTTGAGGGCCTCGAGTGTGAGGGTCAAGGGCGGGGGTCGCCTTACCACTGCGCACATTGATTGATACTCCCAAATATCTGGCGCACCTGCATAATGCTTGCGTCGACGGCACGTCACCCTCTTCGAAAGGCGGCGCAGGGTCCAATGTGCATGTGTCTCAGCGCTGACTTGACACGTTTAACAACACTAAAAGAAACCGCTGGAAACCTGAATCGGCGCTAGTGTTGTCAGTTGGACTGAACTGTTCCTCGACCTTTGTCCCACTTCCGATAATCACTCATCACTTGTCTTGTTGACGCTGTCCACGAGACGATCCGGGTCGAGGGCTGTATGACATATGAAACCGACGCCTATCAGCCATACGAAGCGCAGTTAGTTTAAGGCGATGTGGGTGCCCGGTATTGTGGGAGGAGTCGTGCCTGTTGGGAGTTTTTTGTTTATACCACGAATTCTGAAAGCCCAGTTTTCGTGATCAGCTTCTCATTGGAAGCATGATCGTCCAAATAAATATGCACTCTTCCCATTAAGTCCGTTAGCGGCACGCATTCAATTACCCGCCACACACTTCCGCGATGGCCATGCAACTCGATTGGGGGGTAGAATACTGATTTTCGAACAACACACCGCGGCGCGTTGTTCACTGACGTGGACACTTTCATCGGCACGCCCCAATTACTGTGGGCACACATGTTGGATTTGCGGGCCGAAGTTCGTGCATGTGCAGGTTATGCACGCCTCTATGCGTAGTTCGGTACATGTAGTGTCGCGACAAGCCGGGAGACTACTCGACACTAGGTTCTCAGCACGTGTGCACAATTGCACTAGTATACGCTGAGTGTGTTGCACCCGACCGTCTACATAGCGGCGACCCCGAGAATTGCATGTCGTCTACACTAGGTTTTCTTGCCACATGCCCGGAAATACAACCAAGGAGCACGGGCTAGAGACCTATTGGGCTTGAGGGGCGGTGGACTTGGAGTGTAAGCACCCTAGCGCGCGGGTCGCTGGCCTTTGAAGCTTGCGCATCGCTGGGCGTGAAGCATGGCGGGGAGCTTTCAAAGTACCATGGCATTTATTTGGCTTGTGGCAAATGGTACGGCACCATGCCATCATGGGGCATGAAATGGGCAACGCCGTGAATAGAAGAAATAGAGAGCGCTGATTGTTGAGCGTATTAGCGGAGCGGGTGTGCGGGTACCACCTGTCCAAGGGTTGCTAGCCCCGCGCGAATGTGGCGCATATTTTGAAACCCTAAAAGCTTTAGTTGGTTGTACGAGGGCATGGATGACATCGGACGGCGGATTTGACGCGAAAACCGCACGGTAGGCGTAAACTGAATAGTGAACAACCATCTACTTAGGGGAAGGGGTTCCATTTGCAACTTAGTTTTCTTCAATCGGACACCGTACGGCAAAGTTAGGCTTTTTTAAGCCTACCAAGTTGTGGTTTTTGGGCCCCAATCCCACCCCCGTCAAGCATTTCCACGACACCTGCCATCACACCCGCGTGCTCCCATGTTTGCGGACAACATGCTGGGATCATAAAAACGGCATGTTGTGTCGCCGATTTCGGGAGTATTCACCAGCCAAAGTGTGGAAAATCTAGATTCCGGGGCGCCCAAATTAGGGCATGCCCCGAAATCGGGGTTGGGTCGCAAACCCTAAAGCGTTATGTCGTAGCCGTGACGGGCCCCACTTTTGCCCCGCTTCCCCCTTTAACACAAGTTTCGGTACGCATTTTCAACGAGCTAAAGTACAGTTAAACCCTAGAAACCCGACATGATAAACACCCGCCCAAAGTGAAAGGTCCTATTTCACTAGCAACGGACTTCATGGGAAGAGTGTACACAAAATTTATCTCTATACATCATTCAAAAAACTGAAAACATACACGTCACAAACCATATATTTACATTCGCGCAATTAATTATTATGGTCAGATTGATTTGAATCTAGAGGTTTGCATATCCAATATCATGTGTACGGGACAGTAACTCTAGCGGTTACTGTTACCGTTAATATCGGCGCGTCTCGCCTGCAGGGCAACCACCTTGCCCGAACAGTTAGACGCAGCCAACGACCAACGACTTCCCCAACGGTCAGCTCTAGCTAGCCCGTGCCTTATAAGCCGTAACTAGCCACGAGCCTAGGCACTCTCTGCTTTCGCGCTCAGCCAATCTAGGCTTCGCGCGAATGCAGTCTCGACTCTAGTAGTCGAGCAGGGTGTCAGTTTTACCTTTCGTCCCATGCGCACTCGAGCGTCACGCGACACTTCCCCTCGTTCAGCTACGCAGTTCCCCAATATGCAGCCTGAGCAGTCTACGTCCGCCGCAGCGGCCGACCCTCACGCTACTACACTCGAACAACGCACAGCCGAGCAGATTCGTACGGCAGTTTTGGCATCGGAGCAACGGATTACTGAGCAGTTTTTGGCGGCTAACGCTGCCTTACTCGCTCAGCTCCGGCCGACGACAGCCACACCTGCTACTACTTATCAACAGCAGTCCATTCCCACCGACGCGACCACAGCGACGGAGGGTGGTAAGGAGGCCCCCGAGCCACCTATCGACCTGCTCGACGACGAACCCGACCCCGCCGCGGCCGAGTTTGTCGACTTCACCTACTACGGCGAAGTCATCCCGGCCGGCCTCGAACGTCCCCCCCGAGACGTCGAGGAGCCACGTCTGTGGACTCTCACGGACGACACCGCCCGTGCCCTAAGCGACAAACGCACCCAAGCGGCATACGACGAGTACCTACACATCGGGTGCTATGCCTTCTTCGACAGTTGCGCCAACGCGGCAATTGGCGAGGCTTTGGACACGTTGTCGCACGGCCCACCTCTACCTACAGAGCAGGCGGCAGCGATTGCCCTCATCCGAGCGGGCCATCGCACCCACACAGCGACGGAGGAGGCCGCCCGTACTCGATTGGGCTTCCTCCGCCTCACCAAGGGCGGACAAACGAGCACGGATGCGGACCGCGTGTTCGCCGAATTGGCACACGAGCGCTTTTGCCGACCGCGTCCTACCGCGGTCTCCGGCACATTGGACGCGCTACGCCAAGCTTTCGTCGACCGCACGCTTGAAGTCAGCTTACACGCTGCCAGCAAGGCCGCCGCCGGCGCCGCTTTCGCGAAGGTCACACCGGACAAGCCCAACGGCCCCGACGCTCGGAGCCGCAAAGCCGCCGCCGACAAACGCAAGGCCGCCGCAGCAGCAGCAGCCGCGGCACGAGCAACCCTCCCACCCAAGCCGACCGACTCGGCTAAAACCCCAAGCAAGAAATGATGGTGTAGCCCGCCGCGCCGATTCCTGCTCCCCGACATCTTCCTTCATGCGCCACCGCGTACGTCGAAAATGGCGGGAGTGGGAGCGCATCGGCGCGAGCGGTCAAGTCCTAAGTTGGATCCGCCACGGCGTACGTGTGAAGTTCAAGCACGGCCTACGTCCCAAGCCGTTCAACCATGGCATCTCCATGCTAGACGCCACACCCGACCAACTCGAGTTTCTCAACTCGGAACTACCACGCTTCGAAGCTTGCGGCGCGTGGGAGCGCTCTACGAACCCACGCTACGTCTCCCGGATGTTCTTGGTTCCAAAACCCGGATGCAATCAATGGCGCTTGATTATCGACCTTCGCGAACTCAACCGCTACTGCTCGACGTTCAACATGACTTGCGAGACCCTCAAGCACCTCCGCCATCTATCTCGACCGGGGGACTACTTCGTCTCACTCGACCTCGCCGATGGGTACTACACCCTTGGCATCCGGGAGGAAGACCGGGATTACTTCACGGTCAACTACCGCGGCACCTTATGGCGCCTCGCGTGCCTCCCCATGGGGTGGTCGGGCTCCGCCTACTACTTTTGCAAACTCACGCAAGTGTTTACGAACCACCTACGCCGCCCACCACCTCCCACGCCCGCAGCTACACCGGCCGGCCCACACCGCCCGTCCAAGCGCTTCCTCCGAAACGCGCGATGGCGAGGAACCCGACTACTCCCCTACATGGACGACTTCCTCTTCTTGGCGGACTCCTACGACGAGGCACTCTTACTTCGGCAGCGCGTCCAAGCCCTGCTCGACAGCCTCGGCCTGCAGCGCAACCCCAAGAAAGGTGTGTGGACGCCAACGCAAGTCGGCGACCACTTGGGCCTCACGGTGGATTTACACCGCGGCGAGTTTCGCGCCCCACTCGCAAAACTGCACCACCTCGCACAACACGCTTCGTCCTTGCTCGGACGAGCAGCGTCCAACGCACGATGGCTACCCACACGCCAACTCGCAGCCTTCGCGGGAAAAGCGCAATTTCTCTACCTCGCCATCGCGCCCGCCCGATTCTTTTTGCGCGAGCTCCACAACGTTTTGGCTACCCGTACCGGTTGGGGGGGACGCGTGCGCCTCACCCACCAACTCCGGCGCGACCTCGAGTGGTGGCGCACGGTACCCTCCCAACACAACGGCCGGTCGATCTACAAGCCCATCGAGACCGCCTATTTGCACGCCGACTCGAGCGACTACGGATGGGGGGCCGTCCTCAACGAGGACGCCAATTACCAAGCCCGCGGGTTTTGGAACACCACCGACCGCCTCCAACACATTACGTGGAAAGAGCTTCGGGCAGTCCGGCACGCGGTCGAAACCTTTCTCCCGCAACTCCGCGGACGACAAGTCCTCCTCCACGAGGACAACACTGCCGTGGTCGCCGTCCTAACCAAGCTAACTTCCCGGTCGCCCGTCATGATGACCGAGCTACGGCGTTTGTGGTTCCTCCTCGACACCAACGACATCCACATCCGCCCACGCTACATCCGGTCGGCCGCCAACGTCTGGGCCGACACGCTCAGCCGCGAACTGGACTCCGAGGACTGGCAGCTAAACCCTCAACTCTTCAACCACCTCCAGCATCGGTGGGGCCCGCATACAATCGACCGGTTCGCGTCTATGCTCAACACGCAGCTGCCACGCTTCAACGCCCGCTGGCGCGACCCCTTGTGCGAGGACGTCGACTGCCTACACCTCCCCGACTCGGCGTGGAGACGCGAGAACAACTACTGCAACCCCCCTTGGTCGGCCCTACCCGCACTCGCCGCGAAACTCGAACAAGCTCAAGCCGAAGCAACAGTCATCGCCCCCTACTGGCAAAACAAAACCTGGTACCACGCGTTCGCCCGCTTGGCCACGGAGACCGTGCACTTCCCAGCGTCCCGCGACCTGTTCTTCCCCGGCAGGCTAGGCAAGCAAGAAGGGGTCGGATCTCCCGCTTGGAGCATCGTGGCCTTTCGGCTAGCACCCCCGCTTGGCTTTACACCCGACGCGGTGCGATTGGCCGAGCGATACGCCCGGACCGATTAAATGCGCCTGTACAGGACGTCCGCCCTCTGCGTACAGGACCCCCGCGCTACGAATTACGCCTCGAAGCAGCACAGTCGCCCTGGTCCTCCGAATTGGCTGAAACTTTTCAAGACCTCCTAGGATCAGATAAGCTCGGGGTTACAGCGGTTGCCCTACTCAGCAACTCGTTAGCGCCCTCGACGTACCTGAGCTACCAGAGCGCAATTCGACAGTTTTTTTTTTTTGTGCAGAAGAAAATATCGCCCCGCTACAGGCCACGCCGGCCACGATGGTCCGCTACACGGCCTGGCTAGCCCTCTTGGGAACGGTCGCTGCCAGCTCGCTGCAGTCTTACTTCAGCGCAATTAACAAGTACTTCCGCGACCACCGGCGCCAACCTATCGCCGTGGGCGAACTCCTGGCGGACGCCCGCCGTGGACTCAACATGCTACAGCGCCGCCTGCTGCCCACCGCCGCTCGCCTCCCGCTACCCGCACAAGTCGCGCTGAACATCCTACACGCCGCCAACACCCTACGCGGCACGTTCGCGTGGACCCCTGCTGCCCTCCCTCAGATGCAGCGCTTCAGAGCCTGTTTAGCGGTGTGTGTCAATTACACGTTTTTCTGCCGCGCCGAAACTGGCGCCCGCTGCCAGACCGGCGACCTAGTGGTCGACAGGCCCTCAACAAATCTGCCTGTTCGTACGTAAATCTAAAGGAGACCAGCGCCGCGACGCGGCAGATAAACCTGTCATCGCTATCCCGGTCGCAGCTAACCCCGTCCTGGCAGACCTGCTCATCTACTACACGGAACAGCGCGCGACTTTCTGCAAAAAATTTTACAACACGCCACCCCCACTCGCCTTTTGGAGCTGCTCCCCTGCTGAACCTTCCGCCGAGTGGGGCGCCGCGGCCACCATCTCCGCCTGGCTCACCCTCGCCCTCCGTACCGTCAACTCCGCCGCCCCCGCCGGTTTCAAGTGGACATCGCACAGCCTACGGAAAGGCGCAGCGTCCGCTGCCAGCTGCATCGGCGCCCCCCTCCCCGTAATCAAATTTATGGGTGGCTGGGCCAAAAACAGCTCGGTGACCGAAGGAAAATATATTGACCCAACCATGACCCCAACCCCTGCTGTTTGGCGGTTCTTCGGCTGGCTCACTCCGTCCCCCCCGCAACACTAATTCTGGCTGTGCAAGCCTTTGGCTTTAGGTTACTGGCAAAAACGTGCCCTAGGGTAAATGGTCAGATTGATTTGAATCTAGAGGTTTGCATATCCAATATCATGTGTACGGGACAGTAACTCTAGCGGTTACTGTTACCGTTAATATCGGCGCGTCTCGCCTGCAGGGCAACCACCTTGCCCGAACAGTTAGACGCAGCCAACGACCAACGACTTCCCCAACGGTCAGCTCTAGCTAGCCCGTGCCTTATAAGCCGTAGCTAGCCACGAGCCTAGGCACTCTCTGCTTTCGCGCTCAGCCAATCTAGGCTTCGCGCGAACCCACCCACCCATCCCTATAATCCTGCGCTGATCGACCCCCAGACCCTGTCTGTGGGTGTCTTTTGGCCAAATTGTAAGCAAGCTGACATCTTTGGCAAAAACGTGCCCTAGGGTAAATATTGGTAAATTATCGGGGTCTAACGGTTAACGTATCATGTTGAATCCGCCGAAAGCAACGCGCGGAGGCAAAGCGTCACAAGCGCGGTAAATTGTCCGCGGCGGACGCACACATGCTTCACCTCTACATCAGCTCCTCAAGATGGTAGCAACCACCTTCACCCCTTGCGCTCGCCCAATCGGCTCGCAAGTTTTCTATTACTCGGAGTCATATTATGCCAAAGATGATAATTGACTTACATTTCGGATAAACATTTTTCGGCTTACTATTCAACGCTTGATTAGGGAAGGGTGGGTGGGTTGCGCGAGCCGGTTGGGCGAGCGCAAAGGCAGAAGGTGGCTGCTACCAACCAGTGGAGATGCTTTAGAGGTAAAGCATGTGGGCTTCCGCCGCGAACATTTTACTACGCTTGTGACGCTTTGTCTCCGCGCGTTGCCTTTTGCGGACTCAACATCGTAAGGTAATTACCCGTTGAACCCCAATATTTTACCAATAAAAGAACTTAGCGACAAGGAGTCATATTATGCCATCTAATATCGACGGAAGGTCAGAATAGGCTACTAATCCGGGGGTTTGGCGACGAGCCAACCGAAGAACGGCCAGGCCGCCGGGGTTTCGCTGATGGTGGGGTCGATGTGCTTTCCAGTGACGACGTCGCTGGTTTTTTACCAACCACCCAAGTAGCGAATCTTGGTGAGGGGTGCGCCGATACATGCGGCGGCGGACGCCGCGCACTTCCGTAGGCTATGCGATGTCCATTTGAATTGCGGGGAGGGGGGGGGGGGGGATGAAGCGCCGATGGCGTTACACGCCTCTCGAATCAACTCGGTGATGGTCCCAACGGTCCACGCGTGCCGTGTCTCGTCGTGTGTTACTGCCAAAAGGTTGTGGGCTCGGGTCCATTGTCGAGTTGCTTGCAATAACTTGTGCGTCCCGCGGCAAACGCCTCCAAGAGGTCCGCTAGTAGCGGTACTGTCGCAATCGGGAGTTGTAGTAGCGGTTTGTCGGCCGCGGTTCGACGTTGATCGCCCTTTGCCTTTCGTACGAATAACATTATGTCACCGCTACTGATGTCGACCGCGATGTCGTCCATGTGGCAGCGTAATCCGGTTTTCGCGCGGCAAAAATAGCAATAGCTATTGCAGACTGCGAGAATCGCGCGGAAGGTGTTGATGTATACGAGGGAGTTTGGCCGCCAGGTTAATGCGTTGTATAGTGTCGGTGGATGAATTGTAGCATGTGTTTTACCATGGGTGCTGGGATTGGGAGGCGAATGTCGGGGTCGGCGATGGGTTGGTGCTGCATGGCGAGTCCTCGGCGTGCATCCGTTAGGAGTGGTCCCAGCGCCACCGGCTCCTTGAGGTGGTCGCGAAAGAAATGTCGATCGCTGCGAAGTAGGGTTGGAGGCTGCGAGCCGCGATTGTTTCAGCTCGGGCGAGCCATCTGTAAAGCGAAGCATATTGGCCGCGGTAGCTTGTAGCGGGGTGATGCCCTCTTCGTCGTAAAGAACTGTGAATTGTCGCATTCCGGAGCCGTAGTTGATGTAGGTGGCGGGGGCGAGTGATCATGTGAGGAGGTCGAGCACGAGGTCGCCCAAGTCGTCCGTCCCGATGAGTGCGCCGACGTGATTGCGCATCGAGGCGTGCCAAGGTGCGTGGGCCTAAGGCTCGACGAGTCGGCACTTTAATAGTGCTGCGGGGTGGTCGGTGTCCACGCATATCCGGACGTGCCTGGATATGGGCGCGGACGTCCGGGCGGTCGAGTTCCCGGTGTTCGGTAGAGCCAAGCCGGTGTGGTACGTGGAAGGCCGTTTCGCTCCAGCCGGGCGGTCCTACGCCCTCGCACGTTCCGCGCTTGCCCGAAAAGAATAAATCTCGGGGGGGTACATGATATGCTCGTCGGAGAGTTTACTCAATAGTTGGTACCGCTGTTTGGCGGGCCTGTATGGCGCGATGACTGTTGCTTCGGCGCCAAATTGGCGTAGCTTGCGGACGAAGTCGGGAAGGAGTGTCCAAGATGGGTTGCACCAGTTGGTCTCCGAGGTCCGCACTATGTCGGGAGATGTAGGCATTTCACGGCTTCGGCGGTTGGGTCTCGCTAGCGGGCATTGTAGCGGGGGAGCTGTGTGTTGCCGTGCGTGGCAAATCTGTCGGTGGAGTGGGGGCCCCGCAGTGAGTCGAGGTAAGTGAATATGCGGGGGTTGAGCTGCCAGTCTTCTCTATCGGTTTCGCGGCTAAGTCTCTCGGCCCAAACGTTAGCAGCGGATCGAGTATAGCGTGCACGAAATGCTGATGTTGTTGGTGTCGATGAGCTCTCAAAATTTGTGAAGTTTGTCCATCATGGCCGGTGACCGGGACGTAAGGTGACTGAGTACATCCACCACTACTTGAACATCCTCGTGTAGGAGTACTTTTCGTCTACGCAGTAGCGGGAGGAACGAAATGACCGCGAGTCGCACGGCCTTTAATTACTTCCATATGATGTGTTGTTATTGATTTGTTGTTGGTAAAAAACCCCGTGCTTCCAGTTGCTCGTTCAACACTGCCCCCCAGTCGTAACCTGACATGTCGCAGTGCATGTAGGTGGTCTCGATAGGAGAGAAGATGGAGCGGCCGTTGTTGGCACATGGGACTTGCGTCCACCAATGGAGGTCCCGCTTCAATTGATAGGTGAGTTTTACCCATCCTCCCTATCATGTCCGAGTGGCGAGGACGTCATGTAGTTCGCGGAGGTAGAACCGAGCCGCCGGGATGGCAAGGTAGAGGTACTGCGCTTTTCCGGTGAGTACGGCGAGTTCTCGGGCAGGTAGCTAGCGGGCGTCCCGTGCACGACGTTGCAGCAAGGTCCGGGAGAGGGTAGCAATGGCGTGTAGTTTCGAAGTAGGGGCTCGGAAGGTAGAGGTTGTAGTGTCAATTTGCCTGCCGAGGTGCTCGTAGACTTGTGTAGGTTCCCAGTGGCCTTTCTTGGGGTTGCGTCCTAGCCCGAGGCGGTCGAACAGGGACGCGACACGGTCTCGGAGGTGTAGAATTGCGTCTCTATTGTCGGCAAAAAACAAGAAGTCGTCCATGTACTGGAGTAATCGTGCGCCTCTCCATCGCGAGTTGCGCAGATAGCGTCAAGAGGGTCTTGGTCGCGTGGGCGACCGGGTCGTATACTCGCGGGGGTTGGGCCCGGTGGGGTTGGGCAGCGGTTCGCGAAGGTGTCGGATGAAAACCTCGGTAACACGGCAAAAGTAGTACATGCAGCACTTCCAACCCATCGGGAGGCCGGCTAGTTGGTATATTTACGGTAAAGAAATCCCGGTCTTCCTCCCGTATGCCGAGTGTGTAGTAGCCATCCGTGAGGTCGAACGAGACCATCTAATCGCCGGCGCTCCTTAGGTTCTTGATATGCTTGAGTGTCTCGTAAGTTTGTTTGTGTTCCTTGCGATACTTGTTCATGGGGCGTAGGTCGATAATGAGCCGCCATTTTTTCGCCTTGTTTCGGGACTTAAAGAATTCTTGAAACCCATGTGTTGCGCTGTCTCGGCTCCCATGCGCCTGATTGTAGGAATCTTGGAAGCTCGGAGTCCATGAAGTCGAGCTGCTGCAGTGTTGCGTCTAGCATGGAGGTGTTGTTGTTGAACGGTGGGGGCCGACGGCCGCCGATGAAAGGTATGCGAACCCCTCCACGAATCCAGCCTAGAACTTGCTCGCTCGCGCCTAAACATTTCCACTTGGACGCTCTGTTCCGCACGCGGTGACGCAACAAGTTGGAACGGTCGTAGCATTACTTGGTGCGGCGGTTCACACCACGTAAGGCGTTCTTGTCGGGGTTCTTGAGCTTCGAGTCTTGGGGTCGGTGTTGTCTCCCGGTGGTAGCTTGGGCTTGGGTTGGGGTTTTGGGTTGGTTTAGGGCGGTCCGGGGTTGGACGGTCGGGGCAGGCCGGTCCGGTGTCTTGCGTGCAAAGGTCGCTCCAACGGCGGTTTTGGCACATGCGAATAGGGAGCACTCGAGCGTCTTGTCGATGAAGGCTCGGTGTAGGTTGTAGTACTCGGAAGAGGCAGCTTCCGGTCGGGGTTTAAGGAAAAGCTCGTAGGCGAGTTCCGCAAAAACGCGGTACGATTCACTCGTCTCCCTCTGCCCTTCGTGTGTCGGATGTGGGATACCCGCACACGGGCAACCTCCTCGAGGGCGTTGTGGGTGTGGTTGCTTTGACGCATGGTGAAGACCGCGGCCTTGAATAGTTGAATTCTGGTGAGTCCTTGGGGTAATTATGAATGTCTTCCATAGCTTACATGCTCACCGTGTTAGCGCAGGCGGTGAGGGCAGCGTGACAAGCCGTGGCCCGGTAATCTTCGAGCGTGGCGCTGTGCTGGCGGGCGGAGAGGTGGCGGTGTGTGTCACAAGTAAGCTTCCATATTTGGGGGCCGTCGAGATGTCGGGGAGAGGGGGGGGGGTTGCTCGAGGCCCGGGGCAATGTAGTAGTATACTTATTTGTCGATGTGGTAGTCCTCATCTCGCACTTTGAAAGGGTTGTTGGGGTTACCGTCGTCGCAGGGGCTGGGGCCAGGGGTCGCACGGTAGGGTTGATCGAGGGTCGGCAGATGTGCGCTACGGGCGTCGTGCTCCGTAATTCCACCCTTCGGCGGGTCGTCTACGCCGACGGGACAAGTTCGCTATGTGCTAACTTGCCTTGCTGCCGCTAGTTGAGTGATGAGGCTCGAGCTAAGCGTAGCCGTTAGTTCGGGAAAGGCTTGCTGAAATCGGTCATTCATACGCTCTTTTGATGCCGTTGCGTTAACGAGTAAGCGTTGCTCATGTTGTTTGAATAATTGTAACGATGTAAAAAATCCCGGCGCGTCGCGAATTCGACTACGAATTGTCTATATGTAGCCATCGTGTTAGAGCGTGGTTAAAAGTCTCGAATGTGTTGGACGCGGCCGAGTGTAAGTTGTCACCTTGCGCAGCTACGAGAGCTACGGTTAATGTTGCGCGAGCCGATTGGGCGAGCGCAAAGGCAAAAGGTGGCTGCTACCAGCTAAAGGAGTTGCTTTAGAGGTAAAGCAGGTGGGCGTCCGCCGCGGACAATTTATTGCGCTTGTGACGCTTTGTCTCCGCGCGTTGCCTTCTGCGGACTGAACATGGTACGTTAACTAACCGTTAAACCGTAATATTTTACCAATATAAGAATATCGCCAATTTACAGGCTGCAGGTACCCGTACCCTACTACACTTGCTGCTACACTTGCAAAAGCTGCCAGTACGGGTACGAATATACATGTGTCGCGCTGTCTTCCACGTGCTGATGAGGAACTTGAGGGAAGGCAGGAAGGCGTCGTCGGTTGACTGGCTACGCGGTACAGGTACCCGTACCGTAGCGGGATCAACGAGTCAGCCGGGCCGGGGATAAGTAAATAATATCGCCTCTATCTATCTATTCAGGGTGTCGCTACCTGAATCTTGCAAGCCACCCAGCAAAGAAAACTCGCTAGCCGTCTAAGTGATATGGGTAGGATCTGAAAATAAATGGCGAGCTGACCGTCGAAACACACGGCCTCACGTGTTGCTGCTGGGGTTAACACCCATCTTAAGCGTCGCAGCATAGCACCAGGTAGGCGGAGTGTATGTATTGTCTCGGCAGCTTCAGATACTCAAATCGTTCTCGCTGAGGTTGGCAGAGCTCGGTATCGAAAAGACCCAGCCGCATCCTATCGGGTCGCCGCTGAGCTCGTCGCACCGAACTCAGCCCGCGTCGCTCGCGGCGGGGAGGCGACTGCGGACAGCCATGGCCTGCTGGCCTGCGTTTTGGCTGCGCATGGTGGCTACGTTTCTGTGCGTGCAGCGCTTGCACTCCATGGACGCCTCTATGCAGGCGCTGGTGCGGTCATCGATGGACAGCAGCAGCCGCGAGGGCGGTCCGGGCGGCCGTGCGCTTCCGCTGGTCGCGCCGACGGAGGATCACCAGCAGCTGGAGGTGGTGGAGGAGGGGCTGGCGGCGCTGGAGGCTATGGAGGGAGACGTGGCGCCCGTGGTGGTGATAGGACCCTATAGGTGTGTGATACTCGTTTCTCCCTTCCAGAGCGTCACAGCAAGCACCCAACCTCCCGCGACCAACTTATCGGCACCAAACACAGCTGGCTTATGGCGACGCAATACTATTTCCCACTCACACAACCACACGGAAGGGAGTATTTGGCTGTGCTCAGGCGGTTGGGTGAGGGTGAGGGAGAGGTAGCGCACGTTGAGCGCTGTGGTGGTGTGTCATCCAACAGGTCGGGTAAATCATTCCTACTGAACCAGCTCATGGGAGTGGGGTGTGATAGCGGCTTTGGTGTGGGCCACACGCGTGACACGCAGACGAAGGGGGTGTGGGTGTGGAGTGAGGGCGTGGCGCGGCGCGGAGGGGAGGGGCCGCCGGTGACGCTGGTGTTTATGGACACGGAGGGGCTGGAGTCTGCACGCCGCATCGACACATACGATGATCGCATCTTTGCCTTCAGCGCTGTGGTCTCCAGCCTGCTTGTATACAACCTGGCCGAGGCGGTACGCTGCCTCTAAGCAAGCCCTCCTGTCACTTTAGTTCTCCATGCACTGGATTTTCCAATCTGTGCCCAATCCACTCACTCATGTATTCTGACGCATTTACGGGTGTGCACAGCTTTAAAGGTTATGCATGTATCCATTTAGTCACTAAGTTCACATCTATGCCTCAATCCACCCATTTTATTGCTCAGCAGTTAGTCCATGCACCCAAGAACTCACCCATCCGTCCCTTCCCTTGTCCGGTGCTGCATGTATCGAACAATCTTACCTCGCCCATTATCTATCTACTCGTCCTCACCTTCGTCTATACATGTATCCATTTACCCACTTGTCCATCCGTCCATCCATTCATTAATCTCCCCCTGAATCATTGCACCCCCCAATCCTCCATGCATCTACCATCCAGCCATCAATGTATCCATTCTTCGAAACCTCTTTCTATCTGTCCTCCACACATGCACCCATCAACCTATCCATTCGCCCATTTTCCATCCGCCCACTCACCTAACCCTCCATAACCTAATCCACCCGTCTATCCCCCAGCCATATGTCTATCTGTCTATGCTATTTTCGATGTTTGTTTCCATCTGTCCACTCATTATCGTTCGATTCACCAACCCATTTTCCCAAACATAATCTGTCCACTCACCCACCCACTCATTTGCCCGATGATTGGCTTACCTATTTTGTTACATTCATCTTACGTATACCCACTTGCCCATCCACATTCCACCCGTTGTCGTTGCATTAGACGGGGGGCATCTATCCGCATCAGCAATTTATCATATGCTTCCTATTTATGGCGAACATCCGCTCCACCCCTCAAATGTCATCCACCTCATCCGGAATTCCATCCTCAGTGCTGCACCAATTCAGTGCCTCACAGTCGTCGTAAACAGTCACACACAACTCATTTGTATGTCCCGATTCTTCCGTCTTTCCACCTTTTCCGACATTTTAGTATACGCTCCCAATTTATGGCGAACATCCCCTCCACCCCTCAAATGTCATCCACCTCATCCGGAATTCCATGCTCAGTGCTGCACCAATTCAGCGGCTCACATTCGTCGTAAACAATCACACACAACTCATTTGTATGACCCGATTCTTCCGCCTTTCTATATTTTTCGTTTTAACCTGTGCCGTACATACATTTACCTCCAACCATTAGCCATTATACCCTGGCGTGTTGCTCCGTCCCTCAACTTCCTCCTCACACACACACACACACACACACACACACACACACACACACACACACACACACACACACACACACACACGCTAATTCTCTCTCTGCCTCTTCTCCCTCCACCGTGTTACGATGTATTTCGTTCCACATGACACACAGAGGTGCATTCATGTTCACTCTGCGATGATGGGTCGATGTGGCTGTGGTCAGGTGCGGGAGAGCGACGTGGCCAAGCTCAGCTTTGCAACGCAGCTGGGGAAGGAGTTTATGGCGGACGCGCATGCAGGGGGCGGGTCACCACTGCAGCCTAACGCAATGCTGTGGCTTATCCAGCGCGACTTTCTGGGCGGCAAGAGCGTGGAGGCGATGCTGGCAGAGGCTCTCGAGCCTGTGCCCAACCCGGCAGGCGACCCCGCGCTGGCGGCCGTCAACGATGTGCGCGTCTCGTTGGGCTCCCTCGCGCGCAACTCCACCGCCTTTGGCCTACCCCAGCCTCACCTCGACCGCACAAAATTGTGTGAGCTCTCCGATAAGGCGCTCGCACCCGATTACCTCGCCGCCCGCAAACGCCTGCGCGCCCTCGTCCACCGACTGGCCGCGCCAAAGGTCTGCAATCACCCTCCAACCTTCGTCACCAAATAGAGCACTGCCCTTGTCGCCGGGGCTGCCAGTTTGTGCATCTTCTCTTGTCTTTCTCTTTGTCTGCCAAGCCGTTTGTGTTGTGTTCTCCACGTGTTCCTCTGACATCAGCGTTGCAGCACACTTTCTCCTTTTCTGTATCAATGTTCTCTTTATCGCGTTGTTGATGGTTCCCTCCTTTCCTACTTTGTGGCATCTATGGTTTACTGACATAACGTGGAGTTATGACAGTCGTGTCGTGTTTCCCCTTTTCATTATCTTTTTATGCCCCTTCCCTCTATTCTTTGCCATCCATGTTATGTTCATTCTTGCCGTTCTCTCTGCTTCCTGTTTTGTCATCTCTCTTTGCTTCTTGTCATCAGTGTAGCAAATTGCCTCACATCAGGGTTTCTTGTCAGACGTTTCTCCTTTTTGCCGTGCTTTTTGCGTGTTATACTGTCCATCAATGTCACCGTAAACTGTCCTTCAATGGCCCCTTCTTAGCTGTGCACTGCACAGTCACCTGTGGCATATCAATGGCAGCGGAAATATCCTAAATGCCATCACTTTTGGTGACCATGTGTTGCTCAGGAGCTTCATGGCAGTAGGATGAGCGGACCCGAGCTGAGCGCGTTGGTGCGGCAGGTGGTCAAGATCCTCAACACACACAAGGTGACCCTGCTGAATCCCCCGCAATAGCTGCATTCCCCCTCGCTCCGGCACGCGGTGAACCTGCCTCCCACGTGGCCGCTTCCGAACTGTGGCTTGCCTCCACAGATTCCGACGGTGCACAACGTCATTGACTCGTTCAATACGGAGGTGGTGGCGCGGTGTCAACAGGTGTGATGCCCCCCTCTACTAACAACAACACACACACCCTCCCAATCCTTCCGGCTTCTTCATAATTTTTCTGCAGGATCTCTTCCTAAACCTCCCTTTCACAGTTCGACAGCTAGTAGCAGGGTTCGAGATTTGGTGCATGATTTAGGCAACTCCGCAAGACCAAGCTTGAAATTCTTTGAGGTATATTATTGGGTGGGGTATATGATGTATGAGGTTATATTCTGATGGTTGAGTCTTTGCTGCGTATGCTGTGCACCCGACTCCTGTTGTGTTCAGGAGTACGCAGCGGAGTTGGACTCGCTGGCGATTCCGGTGAGCGAGGAGGTGCTGCAGGCGCTGCACGAGCAGGTGGCCAAGCGCGCGCGGCAGCGGCTCGCGGAGGAGAGGTTTGGCAAGCGAGTTGCGACGGCAGAGGGGAGCCAGCCGCTGGATGATCTCGCGCAGAAGCTGAATGACGCCATCGATCGAGAATATAAGGTGGGTGGGTGGGTAGGTGGCGGCCCGCGGTGGGTTGGTTGTGGGCGCATAAGTACACGGTCGGGTCGTAGGGTACGTTTGGTATCGTAAATGCAAAGAAAGCTGAACCGAGCGCGTAGGAAAGTGCAGAATGCGGTGTCGTTGCTTGATGACGACGTTCCGGAAACCGGTTTGCTCGACGCGGCTCCTCCCGTGACGAAGCCACCAAGCGTATGGTGCTCCGAAACCAAATTGTCGAGACGGGGTCGTGTGGTGTGGGTGCCGAGGAAATGTGTACCGCCGCCCCCGAGGCCGTGTGTACTGCGTCGCTCGTCTGAGTTGGCTCCGCAGAGTCGAGCTAGAACTGTACGGTTAATAGCTTTGGAACCAACACGAGAGGAGCACGAGGGTGGTGATGGCCACGTGCAAGCAATCAAACCGCTGCTTCAAACCCATCCGCTCTTATCCCCACAGACCGTGGAGTTGTTTGGTGCTACCAGGAGTATTGGTCACGGCCGTATCAACAATCTTATTCTTATTGTGATTGTGAACGATATCGATTTATATGCAAACGATGATGAATGTAAATGTAACGAAGGGATGATAATGCTACAAGTACCAAAGACACGAGTCCGAAGCCCGGCAATGTGTTATTATGTTTGATTTGTAAGCAACTTTGGAATAACCATGAAGCAGTCGGAGCTAAACGAACAAAGGCATCGGCGAATTAAACCCAGTAGTGATAGGCACAAAAGCACTAAAACTGATTATGATGTATTGGGTTCTTCTATGATGGCATCAGCACTGCTGTATTGTCGGTGCTTCCGCCACATAACACATGAGAGCTGATGGAGCGCGGGTCATGATGACGTTGTGCCCCCTCGTCTTTGCCTCTCAACACACAACCACACACGCACACACACGCACACACACACACACACACACACACACACACACACACACACACAACTGTGCAGGCGCACGAGGTCGCCAACCGCTACGAGAGCAGTCAGGTGTGTGAGCGGGCGGAGGGCGGTGTGGAGGAGTCGCTGGAGGCAGCGCAGGGAATGAGGCTGCCCAGCGCGCGCAAGTTTGAGGCGGTAGCGGTCCAAGGGGAGGCGTCCTTTCGCACACACTGCGTCGGCCCCGCCGTCCCGCAGTACGAGGCTCGCCTGCAGAAGGCCGTCGCCCACGCACGGCAGCGCTTCACCCTCGACTACAACTCCCGCCTCTTCATGGTCCGTAACCCCCCTCCCCCCCCTCCCTGAGCCAAAAACAACTCCCGCGCAAAAGCTTTGCATAGTTAAATATGTTACCATTTTAGATTCGCAAAGTTTTTTTTCTTGTGCGGAGTTTGGTATGATTACTTGTGTTCTGAAATCGTTTTGCTTGATTGAACCCCTTTCCCTCTTTCTGAAGAATCAATGGCAGATGTCCGTGACAGGGCAGTTCTTTCGATAGCTGCATCAATCCCTGACCCAACAAGCAATACCCAATAACAAGCCCTGCTATTAGGTCACATACTCTAATTCAACATCTTTTTAATCGCCGAAATTTGCTCTACTGAAGTGTCATTTCGAACTCACCAATGGTTGTGCATCTAGAAATTCCCGCCCTCGCTCCCCCAACTTAACACGCACACAATGAGAGGGAGGGAGAGAGAGAGAGAGAGAGAGAGAGAGAGAGAGAGAGAGAGAGAGAGAGAGAGGTATGTTGTTTTTTCGTTGGTGATAAACCCACCCAGGTATCGAACACAATTTGTGAGACATTCAGAATTGTTGCAGCTAGCTCTGGGAAGAAATCTTGAAATTGGCGTGCCATCACAAATGAGAGGATGAATTTCACACAACAGAAAAGACGCGGGTCTTTTGTAGACCTCGTTCGCGCTATGGACCTTTTGCATTATTTCATGGTGTACCTGTTCGTGGGAGGGGCTCAAAGCGGTAAAGACGCCGTGCGCAGGTGGCCGGGACGGACCTGGCACAACATTATTCACTCAACGGGCGACGCACCCCAAACCTGTGACTCTGCGTCTCTCTCCACATATTTTCCCACCTACCCCTACGCTAACCCTACTTAGTCTACGCTTACCCCTACGCTTTAGTCTCCCTCTTCCACCCCTCCGTCCAAGTGGGTGTAGATGGGTCACGGTGTGCGCTGGAGTGGGGTGCAGCTGAGAGGTGTGTTGGGCTGCAGGGGATGGTGGTGGTGTCCCTGGCGATGGTCGCGGTCTTCCGCTTCGCGCTGCGCGTGCCGTTGCTGGAGCTGCTGGGGTGGCTGCTCTTCCTGGGGCTGGAGGGCAGCGGGCAGCTGGGTCTGGGTGGGGGGCAGCTGTACGAGACGCGCGTCTGGCGGGCGCTGCTGGCGGTGTGGGAGGCGGTGGTATACAACCCCCTGCTGGACCTCGAACGCCACTGGCCGCTGCTGCTCGCCGCTGCCGCGCTCGGGGTGATGGCGCACAAGGCGCTGCAGATACACCTCCAACGGCATCGCCGGTCGAATAAGCGGGCGCAGACTCATAGCGGGGAGCGGGACCTCGATGTGTAAGGCACCTATCTCTATGGCCCCTCCCCTGACCCTCTCACTTTTCCCACGCCAGGAAGGAACGGGAAGCGGGTCCATCAGATGGAATAATGGAGCACGCAAAGCTAGATCATGGTCGTAAAGTAAAGCACATCAGTTGTTACAATATGGGATGATGGAAGAAAGCTAATGGAAGAATATGGTATGAGAAGAGAAGGGGGGTGTGGTGGTGGTGGTAAGGGGGATGTGGAAGGGCGAGATGTATAAGTGATTAGGAAGGGACGGCGCGTCCGTGTGTGGTTGCTGTGGGGGAGGTGAGACAGAAAGGGGCTGGGGTGGATCTGTCAGTGGGTGCTGCTGTGTGGGGGGAGGTCAGGGTGGTAGGAGCCGTCCGGTTGCTGCTCCCATGTGAAGGGGACGTGCGCGAGGCGGCCGTGCTCGTCGTGCGGTAGGTCAGGGAACATGGGTTGGTGGGGGTCGTGGTGCGGAGGGTAGAGCACCTGAGCATGTTGGGCAGTAGCGGCAATCCGCGAAGAGTGATGTTAGAGATGGGGAGTGGGGGCGTGTGTGTGCGTATTGAGATGAGGGGTCTGACCTTTTGGAGGGTGAGCCCATGCGCTGCGGCGGCAGCCCATCCTCGGTAGGCGCCTTCCTCCGCCGCCCCTCCGCTCCCCTCCGCCAGCGCAGCACCTATCCGCTCCCTCGCCAGTCGACCGTTGCCCACTGCCAACAGCGCACCTGCCACATCCGCCGCCGAGAGGACACAAGCATAGGGGCGGATGAACGGTCAGGTGTCAATGCAAATATACACACATCCATAAACACACATGCACGTAATCATCCACACACAAACACATACTCACAAGCTGTCACAAACTCAATCATACACACAATGATTCATACTCACCCACACACACAAGCGCATTGACTCAACACTGATTTACTCTGCCGAGCACACATACACATTCCAGCACACCCATCCCTTCATATCTTCCTGGCCCGGTCTTACCAGCCATGTGGCGCACCATTCGGTGAAGGAAGCCGGAGCCCTCCACCTCAAGACACAGCTCACCGCCATCGCCCACACGAATGATCTCGAACCGGTATATTGTCTTCACCTGCACCAAAAGAAGGAGGTGAGTGGTGCACATGACGAGCGCATTCTTACAAGTCCTGGACACACAACATCCACCGATATTGTGCCATTTGAGATCGACATGTTTTTGTGCGTCTATGCGTGTGTGTGAATGTGTGTGGGGGTGGCATTCTCACCGGGTCAGGCCGCTCCCACATCTCTCCGCCAGATGTGTTTGAAAATTGCGCAAAATTGTGAGTCCCCAGAAAATCCTGAGGTTAAATTTTGTTGCATGACGTTGGGGAGGGGGATAAACATGGTTATTCAGTGGATGAGACAGGTAGGATAGTGAGTGCGATACAGGGCAGGAGGAGGGGCGTATGCACCTCGGCAGCGACCTCCATCGCCTCAATGTCCAGCGGGAAGGGGAAGTGAAGAGCGTAGTGGCGGGTGAAGGGGTCGACGGCCGGGCTCGTTTGGATGCGGTAGTGGTACACCTTCCCGAGCGTGCAGTATCTGCAGGCCCGCACAAGGTCAGTCAGTCAGACATTCCTCAGGGGGTGTCGCAACTCATAAATGCGCGGTCACGCACATTTTAACTCCTCCCAGCACCTACCCTAAACCCAGCACGCTCCTCCCCCCTTTCTCTTCTCTCTACCCTCAATACCTTGCGCTGAAGTCAGCCGGAACTCTCATGGCTGCCTTCACGCTGATGTCATGAGGGACCAGACTGTTCAGCGATCTCTTCCATCCATGCCGCACGCATGCACAAAAGCATCAAAGTGATCAGTACGGCAATCACCTCGGAGCGGGTGGCTGGTTGGGAGGTGCTTAAAGGTGTGTTGGGTCAGCGGCAGGAAGGGCCTTACCTGGAGCTTCTCCGCATCAGGAAACAGTCTGTTTGATGAGAAGCTCACCACCTGCCACCCAATGAAGCGAGGGAGCCGAGTTGACTATGTGTCTACGTGCGTGCATGGATGTGAGGGTGCGTTTGCACGTTTGGGGGCTAGGGGGTTGACTGATTGCGTGGAAAACAATGCATACAGCTGCGATGGCGAATGACTTGTGAGGCTGTGAGAAAGGATGGCAAGAATGGAGGGGAGAGAACCTGGCCAGCGGCATGTACACCGCGATCGGTGCGTCCCGCCACTTGCATGCGTAATGCACGCCTGCTGTCCCGACTGACGCGACACACCGCGCTCTCCAGCTCTTCCTGCACAGTCCTCTGCCCCGCCTACACCCCGCCATCATAACGTACCTCACAATCTCTCCCTCGTCTTTCCCCCTCTCCTTCCAATCCAACACAAACACACACACACACACACACCTGATCGGACTCACATCACATTCACTCCTTCCCTCGTCCCCCTCCCGCACACACACATGCACATTAAGACACGCACGAGCGTACCAAAACACATCAATTTCACAAAAGCCACCACCTGCCCTCCCACGCACACATTCACAAACACAAAACATAACTAATCATAGAAACAAATCAACACACCAGCACACACACACGCGCGCACACACACACACGCACACACACACACACACACACACCTTATCGCACCCACATCATATCCACCGCCACCCCCCCTCTTTCCCCTCCACACATACACGCATGCGCAGACACGCACACACACACACACACACACGTACCAAATCTCACCCATATCACCCACACCACCACCTACCCTCCCACACACATCCACAAACACGAACATAACTAGTCATACAAACAAACAAAAACACACTCTCTCTTTCTCCCTCTCCCTCTCTCTCTCTCTCTCTCTCTCTCAGACTCCTAGCCCGCAGCGTGGGTGCCTCCAAGCACTCCCTCCTACTATCACGTCGTGCCTTTTCCTTTACTCCTCTCCTGACACCCTCATTTCCTAGCACCAGATCCATTCAGATATCAATGCAAATAAATCGCGACACATGGTCACAGCCCCCTCTGCCCGCGCCTGCGCTCACCTGCAGCTGCCATCCATAGTAGGCGCCGCCGTCATAAGCGACCTCCAGTTTATATCGATACACTCCTTCCTCCTCGCCCTGATCCTCACGCCCCTCCGCTAATCCTGCCTCGGCCGAGACGGGTCGGTGTCGTTTACGCCTTCGTCTAGCAGTTGCAGTATATGTACGGAAGTAGTTGGACGACGCCGCCATCGTGCGACTTCTTATCAGCACTCGCGAGTCCGAGATGAACGGCTGACTAGCGACGTGCAGCGATGTCGTCGCCGCTGTCATATTCCGTGACGTCGCACCTACTGTGCGGCGAAGAGACCACTTGCCGGTTTTGCGCCTGATTTTGTGGGCTCTGAGGGCTGTTGTCGCGGCTCGACAAATCCGTCGTTAACTTTGCAGTTGTGAATTGTGGCGGCAACGCAACACCGGTCAGTCATGCCTGGAGTCATCAAGGACCAGTCGTACCCGTAGCTGCTCCAGATAAACCGCAAGGCGCGCGCTGGCGCGCAAGCACGGGGTGCAGAGAGCGGAGCGGAGAGGGATCGACGCATCGGAGGAAGGACAGCTTACAAAAAATATGTTTTGGTACGTTAAATGCATTTTGGTACGGTTTCCTGTGTACGTTTTTGTATATTTTGATACATTTGGATGCGTTTTGGTACGTTTCGGTACGTTGGGATATCACGTCAGATTATTTGGTATGGAGCAGACAACGACCCTAGTCACTACACCGAAGGGAAGAGCGGCAACGACCTTGGAACGGGGCTTACGGGATGCGACGGCGGGATCGACAAGCGACCGCATGAGAAGGGGTTTTTGGCTAGCCTTTCCTCTCCCATCTCCGGCAAGACCGAAGTCACGCGGGAGCTAGATTAGGCAGGCCCGTCACCCCTCTCGAACGCCAAGCGGCCTAGGCCAGTCGGCACCCCGGTTCGGTGGGAGCATCGTGAAGGTCGAGAAGCAGTTTAGTTTTGCATTTCTTGACAATTATAGTACCTTTCTTTATCTATTTTAGTTTAGAACTGATATTCTTGATTAAAGAATTATTGCTTAGGCGGGGGTAGTAATGTGGCAGTTCATGCGGTTGCTTGCCGTCTCTAACTTCCGAGGAACGTCGGCACACATCGCAGACGGGTGTGTCGATAGGTGTAGCTGGTCGAAGAGTACCCGGCCCAAGCTTTGCTCTTAAGTGTGCTAAATAATGGCTAAGCAAGTGATGGCCGTTAGTTACACAACAACCCGTCCAATTTACTGGTATTGTTATTAGTCATTTTCATTTTTTATAGCCAAACCCGACTAATTGTAGCCGGGCGTGCTTCTGGTATTCTTTTTATGAGTTTGCTCACCACCAACAAGACAAGGGTACCTTACAATAATGTAATTCGAGAAAACTTGCCGTTCCTAGAATTATTGAATGGTAGGGAGCAGCTTGTTGAATGTAGCGAGCGAAATCCCTATTTTGGACAACAATTCAAGGAAATTGGCATTACGTCATCATTACGTAAGGGTTTGAGACGTGGTTTCGACGTCCAATGAAAAGGCATAGGGTTAGCATAAATACTTACATTTTTTTAGCTAAAGCTTCGGTTTCTAGCGGTGCTCTCGGCCGTGCAGCATCGCGAGATATTTGTACAAATCGTTTTTGTCGCACCGCTTCCAAAGACGCTTAGTGTCCAGGGCGTGGATTTGGGTATCCGGGTAATTTCGAATCCTACGCATATTTTGGAGAGTATATCCCATCTCGGAAGTAAACTAAAAGGGTTTGTAAGCAATTCACGTCCTAAATATAATAGAGCATACCCATCCCGCACTGTAAGCAATGATTTAGGGTTTCATATAGCAAACCGGCGAGATACGGATATATTCTCCCGGGTAGAGCTGTCAAATATTCTGTCTCGTATTGCGCATGCGATCCAATAGAAACAGAGTATCTCAGTCTCGTGTGAAATCGCCGAATCCACGTAGCCCTCGTATCCACGCCTTGGGTACGATTTCAATGGGAATGTACGAAGCATATCATGATAAGGGAAAATAGTGCATCGTTATTCCGCCACGAGGTTTGTTGTACTTGCCACGAGGTTGCGGACCGCACGTCCGTACATCCTCGCATGACGCTATCACGCTTATCTTCCGCGCTCCCTTGGTGAAGCACACATGTAACATGATAGGAAATCTCATGAGCACGCGCCAATATACCATGTCATCGCAAAGAGGCGCGCTGGGCGGTCAGTTCAAGCGCATAGGGAGGAAAATCGAATACCCTCAAAAGGAAGCTATTTTCAATTTGATACATAATCATAATTTTTACACGCGATATGGCGCAGGCCGCTACATATGTGACTCTACGCATTGACCGTCCGCACTTCAACGAACTCTTCATGCTAACCCTGGGCACCACTGTCCGTCCCACTCGGCCTATGCAAAAATCATTGCATAAGACACAGGTTGGCCAAACCGTTTGACTAGAGGTGTCGCAACGACCACATGCCGCGTTGTGATGCCGTTCGGCTGTGGCCGCTGTCGGTTTAACTACTGAGTCACCCACGGTAAGTTGCACCCGCTCATCACGTCGAAACTTACTATTCTACCGCCAAAGCTTCATGAAACACGTTATTAGTCAAGTTCAATCGTATGCAAATGTTTTGACCACGGCGTTTGTGTCGAAATCTCGTGTGCGCGTGATAGTTTTGTTTTTGAGAGCACTCATTGTGTGCACTCCATGTGCGTGTCCTACGCGGCACGTATAACTGTTTTCATGTATCTGTTGAGGTGGCCCAGCATGACTCCGTTGCAGCACCCAAGACTATCAAATTTGTTGATGTTACACTTTCGCCATTTCAGCAAAGTTACTGAGTCACCCGGTAAGTTAGACCCGCTCATCATGTCAGGGCTAGAGATTCTTCATGAAACTTCCTATATGTTTGTGTCTCTGTGTGTGTGCGCAAGCGCGAGTGTGTGTGTGTGTGTGTGTGTGTATTTGTGCGTGTGCGTGCGTGTGTGTCTCTCTCCGCATGTATATGTGTGTGTATGTGTGTGTGTGTGTGTGTGTTTGTGTGTGTGTGCGAGCTCGCGCGTGGTTGTGTGTATGTGTGCATTAGCGACAACAACAACTGCAAGAACATAAGGTGTAGAAGTAGAAAAAATAATTAATTGAGAACAACGATAGCTAACAAGTGAGATCATTTGCAGCAACGACACTGACAACTTGCATATTATGCATGTTTGTGTGTGTGCGCATGCACGTGTGTATGTATCTCTCTATATTTATATCGGTGTGTGTGCGCGCGTGTGTATGTGCATCGACAACAACAATCGCAGCGTCTATGACATATGTTGTATTAGAAGCATGTGGTGGGGCGTGCATGGCGTCGGGCGCTTTACACACACTCTTCTTATTTTTACGTGGGACAAGGTAGGACAGTCACGGACAACCATCTCGAAGGCGCAGCGTGGTTTCGGTTGGACGAGGTAGGACTAGCGTGGCGCCGAGCGCTTTGCACACGCTCTACTTATTTTTACGTGGGAGTAGGTCAGCATGACTAGCGTGGCGCCGAGCGCTTTACGCACGCTCTTCTCTCTTGTAACTTGGTGATGGCACATGACTTGTTGGAGTTGGAAACGGATAGTTACACGTAGGTCGTGCCGGCCCCACAAGGGGGGCGGGTGTGGAGATAGAGAAGTGAGAAGGAGAGAGATGGCGGCCGGCAAAGGCACCGACATGGCCGGCCGACCGCCACTAACGGGGAAATAGAGAGCCGCTAATAGCAAAACACTAAGTACTAGGATGACATATAGCTGCCTTTTACATAAGCACTAGGCAAGGGGATACTAGTGCTAACAAAACATGGGTGTTGAAGGGGCCCAAAGGTATTTTCTTGACGGCAGTATTTCGTTAAGTGGCGGACAATATTGGTGGTAGTGTAGTAGTGCGCCTAGATGTGGTGACATGCATTTGCTAACAATTGGTGGACAATGGACTGGACTTTGAAGCAATGCAATGTAAAAATCAAAATAGTATTACACTCAAAATGTTGATTTGAAGTCCTTGTTTAGGACAATCGACAAACTTTAGTCGTTTGTACTCTTCCCTTCACAAAAGGAGTCAAGATATGCACCAAAAGTCTCTATGTGCTCAAGATGCACACTCAACCCATTGTTGAGGTCAGTGGAACGCGCCATTGCAACGTTTTGTAGTGTATGTGCTGATAGTAATAGTTTAAAGTAGTACGATTTGGAAATTCGAATTTTGCCTTTGCGAGCGGTCATTTTCGAATTAGGAGGGTCATATTAAGGGAAACAAGAGTCCACTTGCAAAAAAGCGCGGGGGGGAGAATCTTGGTGGGGAGGACGGCTGGGCATGAAGTGCGGAAGTCTGGCGAGAGGCCTTCTTTAGCAACAACAAGGTGGGTGGGCATGTGGGTGGGGTGGGGGGGATGACAGTCAAGAGGGGTGAGGGTGAGTGTGGGCAATGTGAAGGATTTGATGGGTTTGCTACCAATGCATGCGATGATGGTCTCCCATCGGCCTCCGTTATGGCGTTCCATGAGAGGGAGAAGGAGTTGTAACGCGATGTTTTGGCGGTCTTGTCTTAGGCTAGAAATGGTGGGGCAGTTACCGGCCATGTGGCCGTTGCTGGTGAATTGGCCACACATGGGGCAACGCAGAGTGGGGTTGTGGGTGAGGAGGCGGATCTTGTGTCCACCCCATATGAATCCTTGCTTGTGGGTGAATTGGATGTTGGTAAGTGATGTGTATTTTTTGTGGAATGTGAAATCGGCTCCGTCCTCCGCGGCGTGGGCGAGGAGGGCCCAGTGATTGATGGTGTGTGAGAGGGGTGTGTGTGTGTGTGTGTGTGTGTGTGTGTGTGTGTTGGGTGTTGTATGTGTGTGCGTTTGTTTTGAGGTTGGTGTATATGTGGGTATGGGCTCCCCTAGGGTTTGTGGTACTAGGGTGTATGGCAAGGTCCAATGGCCTATCGACACCTTTGAGCCTGTGGTGTATGTTGTGTCGGGTGGGTGTCCGTCCGCAGCTTGGTTAGCGAGTGTGTCGGCGAGGTCGTTGCTAGTGAGCGGTTGTGTGCTTTAATTTTGCTGAGGTGTGTTCGGATGCATGGCTCGCAGCGGGTTTTGAGGGTGTGCGTGATGGAGAGGAGCGTGTCACGGTGGATGTTGTGAAGGTAGGCGGATGGGCAGTGCATGTAGCCTTGTATGAGGCGGAGGCAGCACGCACGGTCTGTAAGGAGGTGGGTATGGCCGAGTTGGAGGCCAATATCTATGCCTGCTAGTTCCGCGCGGTTGGTGGTATGTGAGGGAGGGGTGGAGGTCACCGGAATTTCGACGCGTGTGTCCGAGGCGGGGTGAGTGGCGGCCGCTCCAAGAGGAGAGGGGCCTTCCTTCTTGGAGCCGTATGTGTATACGAAGTCATGCCAATTCCAAGCAAGTTCTCCACTGGTGGGGAGTATGTTAGTGTCGTGCGTTCCGCAAGGGGGTAAGTGATGGGGTGAGTGGGATTAGGGGGGAGATGGTATATGCCTGCGGAGCGTGGTGAGTAAGCATCGAAAAGGTGCGGGGATGGGATGGTGATGGTGGGGTTAGGAAGGTGTGTATTGTAAATTGATTCGAGTGTGTTGTGGAGGGCGGTCATGGTTGTGGGTGGGGGTAAGGCGGAAAGTGTGAGGGGTTTGGCGACGAGGTAGATGTCGACCATCCAGCGTGTGCCGAAGGGGGTGGGGGTGGGAGTACTTGAGTGTTGGTTGCGGGGTAGGACGGTGTTTGCGTCATTGGGAAGGGCGTATAGGTGGTGTGTGTATGGGGAGTAATGTTCTTGGAATGGCGATAGGATGTGTGTTTCCATTGGGGAAGTATTAGGATGGTGGCGCTGGGTGGGTGTGAGGCTGTGGAGTGGGCGCTAGTGAGTGCATGTTCCATGGCGCGGCGCATCCATTCGTGGTCGTGTTCCGGGTTGGCGATGTTAGTACCGTGCCAGGTGTGTGGTGCGTTGCTGCCGGTGGATGAGAAGACAATGTCTTCGGGGAAGAGTGAGTGGTAAGTGTGAGAGTGGAGAGATTTGTTGAGGGGTTTGAGTAGAGTTCTGTCTTGATTTGGAATGTGCTGCGGAGTGATGTGAGTAGGTCCTCTCTAGTGGCCCATCTGTTGCGTGTGGTGGTGGCGGGTGTGGGTGAGTGGATTTCTGAGCGGGAGCCTAGGCGAGTGATGAGGTGGTAGACCTCGTCTTCGAACGAGCGGTGTGTAAGGTTGGGGCGGAAGAGTTGGAATAGGTGTATAATGCGGGGGGCGGAGAGGGTGGTGACTGCGCGGCCGTCGGGGGTGCAGAGCATGGTAGTGTCATGGAGGGAGGGGTGGGTGTGTATTGTGAATTTGCCGGTTAGGAGTATGTCGAGGTCTGGGTTGATGGGGTCGTGATTGAATGTGATTAGGGGATGTGGGGACGGAGGGGGTCTCACTGATGGTGTCATGGAGTTGTAGGAAGGGGGGCACTAGACCTCGTGTAGGCGGGTGAGGTCGTGCTGTCGGCCGCGTTCATACCAATTGCATTGCCATGTGGCGGGGCCCTGAGCGGGGCGGCAGTGGGAGTGGACGGCAAAGTGCGGTCACGTGCATTAGTTGGAGGTTGGGTATATGTGGCGGGGGTCATGGCAAATAGAGCATTGGGTGGGGGAGGGGGTGGGGTGACATATCGATGTGGGGGTAGAGGAGATGAGGCGGAAGCCATCGTCGAGTTGTAGTTGGATATCCTATTCCGTTAGGTATTCCGGGGCCATTCAACTATGTATTGTGTTGGGTTGTATTCTGTGTCTTTGTGTTTGGAAACGATGCGTGTGACGTCGCAAGGAGAGTAGTGGTGGTCTGAGGGTGATAAGTATTCTGCCTCGATGTGTGTGGTGGGGGCTAGGAGAGAGGGGGTTTTGGTGCGAGGTTGTCGGATTCCGGATGAGAGGGTGGTGGGGGAGCGGAGGAGGTGGGGGTTTAAGAGAGAAATCCATGATTGGTGGATTGTGGTGGGGGGGGGATGCGTGTGTTGGTGGCGAGGTGTGTGGTGGGTAAGCGGTTGTGGATAGCGTCGAGGGGGTCGGTGAGGACTGCGGCGAGGAGGCGGATGGGGACCGAGAGTGAGGTTGTGGACCCCACGAGGGTGGAAATGGATTTGCATGATTTGAGGAGGATGGAGGTGTCGGTGGCTCGGAGGAGGACTTGTGACCTGTTGGTGATGTTGTTTTGCCATAGGGAGGTGCGGCGGGGAAGGAGGGATGTGTGTGTTCGGCGCGGTGTGAAGTCGCAATATGTTTGTTTGTAAGTTTGAGGGTCGGTGATGTGGGTGGCTTTATCGCGGAGGGAGGCGAGGAGGGTGTTGTCTTGGCGGGTGAAGTGGGCGCGGAATGTGGAGGCGATAAGGTTGGTGAGGGAGAGTGGAGGGATGTGGTGGAACATGGTGCCTGCGTCTCGCTGGGCCCGGACCATGCATCGGAGTGTGGGTGGGGAGACGTTGCGGGACACGATGGATTATGCGGGCCAGTGGGTGTACGTGGTGGAAATGGTGTGGATGTGTGTTCATGCCATGTGGCCTCTGTATCCGGGGGTGTTCAGGATTTTGTGTAGGTGACATACAATGAGTTGAGCGGCGTGATCTTTGAGGGAGGGAAGGCCGTAGCGGAGGTCGGAGGTGGGGCGGTAGAGGGCTTTGCGGGGGAGGTTACGTACCAAGGAGACGACGGAGCGGAGTGCTCGGCAGACTTGTCCGTCGAGGATGTCGAGTTAGGAATCGCTGAAGAGGCCGAGCTTGAGGGTGAAGTGCTCGCCGATGCGGAGGCCACGGATGACTCGTATTCTGCGGGATTGTGTTAGTGGGGAGGCAGAAAGGGCGTTGATGAGGGATGTGGTAGTGCGCTTTAGTTCCTGCCTATGCTTGGTGAAGGTGAAAGAGGTGTTGAGTTCAACGCCGAGGACGCGGTAAGTGTCCGAGGGGCCGATGAAGGGGATGGGGGAGGGGCGTTAGTCAATGGTGATGAATTGCTTTTGTAGGCGGTATTCAAGGAGGGTGCGGTTGGCTGTGGAGAGGGCCTTGCTTGGGCGCCAAAGGGCGCCTATAATGCAGCATTTTTGGACGTTGATAGTCATACTTGTGTAGGCCCTGACGAGGGAGAGCTTATGGAGCTGGATGGTCGTGTAAGGTTTGGGCCCGTGGCGAGGCTGAGGTCGTCGGCGAATCCGTGGCCCGGGTAGGTAGCCGTGGGTTCCGTGGGGTCAACGTTAATGGCGGGGGCGATAGCCCTGGCTGCCCACCGTGAGCCAGCGAAGGAATGGTTCGAGGAAGAGGGTGGCGGGGGGGTGTGGGGATAGCGCTGTGCGTAGGGTATGGGTCGGGGTAGAGGATGGGGTGGGGGGTAGAGAGGGGGGAAGGGTGGCGGGAGGGCATGGCTTGGTTATGCGAGGGGATTGGCGGGAGGGGGGGGGGGGGGGGGAGGTCTTCTTGTGGGGTAATCGGGTGTGCTTGGTGATGCCGGCCGGGGGGGGCGGGTTTGAGGGCGGGGTCATTTGGGGGCCGGGTGATGGGTGAGGAGTCCATAGAGTCGTGTGGTGCAGGGGTGGGGTCGTGCGGGTGTGGGGCGGGTGGGGGGGAAGTGGCGGTGGTGTGGGTGGTCGTGGACGAAGGGGGATGGAGTTGGGGAAGGGGATGAGTGTGTGCGGGGGGGTCTGGGGTCGGGGTGTGCCAGGGGGGTGGGGGAGGAGTCCATGAGTCCAACTGAGTCTTCGGTGATAGTGGTAAGGGAGGTGTGGCGTATTGGGGTTGGCCGGGGCGCGGGGGAGGGGGCTGGGGGGGTGTCGGTGTGGTTGTCGGCGGATTGGGTGGGGGAGGTTGAGCGGCGTTTTTCCGAGGGGTGGGGGGCGCGTGGGAGGGTCGTGGGGTGGTTTGTGGGGAAGGATGAGAGTTGAATGTCGGGGAGGGAGTCGAGATCGAAGGGGGTGTCGTCGTCGGCGTCCATCATCGAGGAATCGGAGGACTCGAGCTGCCACTTGGAGTAGGTGTTGACTTCCATGAGGTGGCGGGTCCCGAGGAGGAGGAGGGCAGGGGGGGTTGCGGAAGAGGGCTTTGTGTTTGGATATGTTGAGTGGTGGAGGGGATGGGGTGGTAGTGTAGATAGGGTCCGAAAGGCGGGCCCTACCGAATGTGGAGTAGTGGTGGGGGTTGATGTTGAGTGTGCAAGAGGCGTGGGTGTGTGAGCCTTTGTGAACGAATGTGTGTCTGGGGGGATGGTAGCGGTGCCGTTGGTGGATAAGAGGATACAATACATTTCTGTGGTGAGGGGGGTTTGAAAACTTGTGGTTGTGATGGGGGAGGGGGAGGGGTGTGAGCGATAATAGGAGCCGTCCGGGAATTTCTGTAAGGAGGTGTGTCGGGTGAGGTCAAAAGTGGAGTGGGGGAGGGGGTGTGAAGGAGTGTGTATTCACGTGTGGTCTGGTGAAGGAGAGTGGAGAGCCAGTGTGTGGGTGGTATGACGCCGTCAACGTCGATGCAAGGTAGTGAGAGGGTTTGTTGTGACTAGATGAGGACTTTGGTGAGGCAGGTAGCCGCCCATGAGGTGCCTGGGACGTGACCAGTGACAAGGGGTGGTGTCATGGTGATTGTGTGAAATTGCGAGGCGGGGGGTACTAGGGTGTGAAGTGAATTGTGGGAAGTGTGTAGGGATACATGGCATGATTGTGAATGAATGGGGTTATTGGGCTGGTGGAGGATATTTACCCAAAAGGAGAAGGGGTCGTCCTTGATCGGGGTATGGGCGTCAACTTGTTGGAGGGCGTCCGTAAATTGGAGGAGAAATTGGGTCGATTCCGGGAGGTCCTCGCCTTGGGAGGGCAAGGACGGCGAGTGGGCGGTCAAGGCGGGGGCCAGCTCGAGCGCGAGGCGGTCTGTGAGAAGGCATTGTACATAGCTGACTGTTTTTGGGCCAAAGACATTTACGAAGAGGGGGGACCTGAATTTTACGCGGCGACCTGAGATTTCGGGGACCGTTACTGCTCTGAGGAACTGAATCTTCTGATGAGTCAAAGTGGTCGATAGGTGAGGGACGGCTGCTGCGCATGGCGGCGTCGGACCGGCCGATCGGAGCTCGCGTTGTTGTGAAGAGAGTTGATATAACAGGCCCACCGCCGTGCATGAGGTGGGGATGTCCCGGCGAACCTCATGAAAGCCCGTTGCGAGTTCGACGGGGAGGGGGCCAGGGGGTGTGGTCGAAATGTGGGGGCGTGGTCGGGTGGATTGTGCGAGCGGTGTTCGCTGTCCATCGCGTGTGGTGGGCGAGTTTTCAGCCGATTATATTTTAAATTCGAGTGGGGGGGTCGTCGATCCGGTTAAGGCTTTCGAGAAGCCAACGGCGGGCTACTCTGCAGGTTGAGAGCAGCGAGTCCGACGACTGTGTCGATTCTGGAAGGAATACCCCGTGTAACAAGAAGGTGGCAAGGTGAGGGGGGGAGGTGGAGTACTAGCATGTGAGTAGGTACGAGTCGATTGTGCGGGCCGAGAGGTCAACGGTCCGTCCCATGTCAGTGGTTGACCGGGGGGCGGCGAGGACAAAGAGGCGGCCATGTGAAGGTTCCAATGAAGTGCCAAAGTCTTGGGCGGCTGGGGGTGGTTGGGGCATAGTGATGAACGGAGCGAGTGGATGTCCCGCAAGACGGCTCCGGAGGTTGTAGTGGTCCGCGGTGTGCGCATGCGCGCGCCGATCCCGCAATAGCACATGTATGTACGTGGGCGGGAGGTTAGAGTTTGAGGACATATTGACCAAGTTGGGTTACTAGTATGATGTGGAGGTATACGGGTCGGTCGTAGGGTTGAGAGGCGGGGTCGTGGTGGGTTTCGTGTGTTGGCGGCACACGACAAGGTCAGTTGGGACTTGGGTTTACTGGATGTAGGCGGCGGACATTAACGTCCGGACGCTCGGTGGGGCTCGATGTGGTGCGCCGGTCACGTGGAGCGGGTTTTTTTAAGCGATGTCGGACTGTTAAGGTCTGCAATATTGAGGTGTGTACGCAGTTCGGTTTCGAAGTGGGTGACGCGGGAGCTGTCGGGGGGACAGAATTTGAATTTAGGAAAGCTGCGCCTTGTTGTGTGTACCGTCTGGTGTCGCTACGTATCCACTGACCTGGGTGAGATGGTCTCGGTTGGGAAGAGGTGGGCGGTACATGTTGATCGACGGGCCCTATGTCCACTAGTCTGTCGCTCGTCGGGAGGCCATGTCCTGAGCGCAGACGGTCGGCGTTGCTCATTCGAGCTACCGACCCATCCATGTTTTGTGGCTTAATAGTACTTTAGTAGTACTTTGGATCTTATTATTGTCTTTAGTGACGGTAGGATACGTTTTTCTCAGCCGAGAAACAAACATGGACGACTAGCACGTCAACCCCCGCATCTTCACTTTCATGGATTCGTTGTTGGGCTCACACTCGACAGGTTCGCCACTATTGGCAACGTTAAGCTTTCACGCTACAATTCCCACTTGCGAGACCCAACCTCCGAAGTCGTGGACTGCCTCCTTCTACCCGACAAGCTATGGGCCTCGGATACCAAGTAGTGCAACCCGCCATGGACGCTCCTTCCCGACCTCGGCCGAAAATTAGGCCAATCTGGAGCCGCGGCAACCAACAATCATCGCGCCGTACTTGCCAACAAAATAATGGTACGAACTATTGAGCGAGCTAGCCGATGAGCAAATCATGTACCCTCCTTCCCGAGAAATATTCTTTACGGGCAATCGCGGAGCGTATGAGGGCGTAGGACCGCCCGGCTGGAGCGTCCCGGCCTTCCACGTACCACACCGACATGATCTACCGTACGAGACGAACACTAAACCCGGCCTCAGCCACCCTTACGTCCGCGCCCTTTCCGAGCCGCGTCTGGACATCAAAGGACAATAACACCCCCACTTAACTAGTCAAGTACCGACTCGTCGAGCCTTCGGCCCACTTACTTTGGCACTGTGAAAGGGTTACACGGAAATGACATCACGGGGAATCGAACCCGGCACCTCCGTGTCCGGAGCCGTACGCCGTAACCAAGTACCGCGCCGAAAAGTCGGTACCCATTGGGGATATATCTTATATATATACCCCCGTACAGCCCGAGCAACGGGCTCCCGCAGTACATCCGCTACTGGATAGGTAGTAGGGCCAAGACTCCCCCGGAGTACAACGTACGGATGTGTCCATTATCATGCCCACCACGGGGATCTCACAACACTCCCCCTAATGGACACCATCCCATCATGGGATCTCGCACACTCACCAACACTCAATTCACCCACAAGCAAGAATTCATGTGGGGCGCACACAACACCCGCCTCCTCACACACAACCCCACCTTGCGTTGACTCATGCGCGGCCAATTCACCAGCAAAGGCCACATGGCCGGTAACTGCCCCACCATGTTTGGCCCAAGACAAGGCCGCCACAACAGCGCGCTACAACTCATACTCTCCCTTTTGGAACGCCACAACGGCGGCCGATGGGAGACCATCACTGCAGACTTCAGTAACAAACCCATCAAATCATTCGCATCCCCCGCACCAGCCCATACCCCTCTTGACTGCCATCCCCCTCACCCCACCCACATGCCCACCCGCCTTGTTGCTACTGACGAAGGCCTCTCGCCCGACTCCCTAACCTCGTGGACTGCCATCCTCCCCCCCGAGATTCCCCCCCCCGCACTGCGACCCCCCGCGCACAAATCCGACTTTATCCGACTCCTCGAACCTCGATACGTCACACGAACGGTCGCCGCCGATACTCCTCGATAAAAAAGATTCAGATAGGAGAATGGAAGTACTACACGGACCACAACCTCTCCCACACAGCCCAATTGATTCGTGCCAAATACACCCCCCTAGCCACTGCCATACGTCAGCACTGGCCAGGCACCGCAGTCGACATCCCCCCCATCGTCATGAGCCGCACGGGTACACCGCACTCATCCACCATCACAAGTCTCACCTCTCTCCTCACCCTCCGCACCGACCCTCCACACAAACTCATCTCAAATAAAGCACGCCTCGACACATCACGCATTATTGCACAACTCCATACGCACACTGTCCAATGGCTGTATAATCTCCTACTCATTTACCGCACCAAATCCCGGACAACCACTCGCCGCGCCTCCACACAATGCACTAACGCACGCCCCTAACTGCACGCCGCCATCACCCCGCATCGAGCACTCCCCGGGGAGGAGAAAAACCCCCGAGCACCAAATGGAGAGGTTGGATTAGGTGGTTAACGGTATAGCCCTGACTTGTAAGTTTCATGTATGGCATTGTTGGGAGGGCCCACATACAGCAACCGGCGCATACGGTACTTGTTGTAAACCGGCGCACACGGTACATGTTGTAAACGATTTCAATTTCAATACCTTGGCACGCCTTAATGCGAAACCACGTCGGAGCACTCGTCGGAACGGACGACTTAGGTGACCTCGTGCTCGACCTCCTCACATGCTCCCTCGCCCCAACAACCCACGACACCTATGGCACCGGAATGCGTCGTTTCACAATTTTTTGCCACGAAGTGGCTTTTAGCCCGCTATACACGCAACCGCAGCCGACATGCTACGCTTCATTGCATGGCTCGCCCGATCAGGTACAGTCGCGGCCAACAACTTGCAACCTTACTTCTTAGTAGTAAATGTTTTTCGACACCACCTAAAGGAGCAAGTGGCGCTAGGACTACATCTAACGGACGCGCACCGGGGACTCGCCATGTAACAACAACCCATCGCCGACCCGGACGTTCGAGTCAAAATCTCAGCACCCATCGTACAATAAATGCTACAATACGCCCACCGACATTACCGCGCGTTAATATGACATACGGATACCGTCGTATACATCAAGACCTTCCGCGCGATTTTCGCAATTGTACTAACTAATGCTATTTTTACCGCGTGGAAACCGAAGTGCGCTGCAACATGGACGACATCGCGGTCGACATGACGGGCGGTGACATACTGATATTCGTACGAAAAACAAAGGGGGATCAACGTAGGACCGCGGCCGACAAGCCGCTACTACAAATCCCGATTTTGGAAGTACCGCTACTCGCGGACCTCATGGAAGAGTTCTCCGCAGATCACACCTGCTAGCGCTCCCACTTCTGCGATGAATCTTAGCCTAGAATATACATCAAGACCTTCCGCGCGATTTTCGCAATTGTACTAACTAATGCTATTTTTACCGCGTGGAAACCGAAGTGCGCTGCAACATGGACGACATCGCGGTCGACATGACGGGCGGTGACATACTGATATTCGTACGAAAAACAAAGGGGGATCAACGTAGGACCGCGGCCGACAAGCCGCTACTACAAATCCCGATTTTGGAAGTACCACTACTCGCGGACCTCATGGAAGAGTTCTCCGCCGATCACACCTGCTAGCGCTCCCACTTCTGCGATGAATCTTAGCCTAGAATCTTTTGGGCTTTATCAAGCGACGAGACACCTCACGCGTGGATTGCCGGGACCACAGCATAGTGGATTCGACATGCGTGCAACGCCATCGGCGCATCACTCCCCTGATCCCTCAATTCAAGTGGACGTCACATGGCCTACGAAAGGGCGCGGCGTCCGCCGCTACATGCATCGGTGCACCCCTCATCAATACTCGCTGCGTGGGCGGATGGTCGAACACCAACGACGTCGTCACTAGCAAGTACATCGACCCAACCATGAGCGGAGCACCGGTTGCTTGGCTTTTCTTCGGATGGCTAGTCGCCGCACCCCGGTTTGGTAGCCTACGCCAACCTATGGCCGTTTTTACATGGCGTATCTGACTCCCCGTCGCTACGTTCTTAGAATGGTAAATATCGGGGGTTTAACGGGTAGTTAACATACCATGTTGAGTCCGCCAAAGGTAACGCGCGGAGATAAAGCGTCACATACGCACTTAAATGCCCGCGGCGGGCGTTCACCTGCTTAACCTTTAATGCAGCTCCTCTACTTCGTAGTAGCCACCTTTTGCTTTTGCGCTCGCCAATCGGCTTGCGCAACCCACCCACCCTTCCTTGATCAAGGGCTGAATAGAAATAACACATGTGATGAAGATGGGTGTTTAATTGCACGTGTATCGAAATGTAAGCATGATGTCATCTTTGGCATAGTATGACTCCCAGTCGCCAATATTGTTTGTTGCTTCATCGATGATATATGTACCGTATCGGTATCGGGCACTTATATGTCGGGTGAGCGCTCCACAACCGTAATGCTTATGGACCACATCCCCGGTGCCCGTGCTCATGGTACGTGATTCAACTCCACGATCGGATTGCCCACGTGCTTGAAGAGTTCAAGCTTGAAGCGGGGGCTACTAAGGGGCGGGACTTGCGGTTGGAGGTCCGCCGTATTCAGTCGGGAGCTTCTCGAGATCGACATGGGGATGTGGTTTGGTTAGACTTCATAGCTCCACACCGTCATCTTGTCGTTCATGTGACGGTTACAAGTGCTCGCAAGAACACCAATTTTCATCGTATAGGTGCTCGTCTCCCACTCTCAGGCAGTCTTGCATTGGGAGCTCAGCATGGCAAAGTCGATGCTGATCTCCGCACTTCCGCTTTGCTTGGCACGCCTTTGGTTCAGTCGGTCCATGACTAGTATCCCTTCGCTCCGGAGGACGGGAGCCGGTTGGCGCCTATGGCGGTTGAGTTGGTTGATCGCATGGCGATTTTGGTGGCAGTTTGTCGCTACCCCGGCATGGTTTTGCTGACTCTCTTTCTTTGCGCTCTGAAAGTTATGTCCGTATGCATCATTTTGTTCGTCGAACTACTTCTGTTCCTTTTCGGCGTTTTGGGGGGGATGTGCGGCGAGAATTCATGCAACGTCTCCATGTTGCTCTTCATGGTACTTTGGGTTCCTGTCTCCGCGACGCTTTGCATGAGGGCAGTGCTGATGCTGTGGCATGCCTTCGTGTTCCTCGGGCTAAAGGTTATCTCCTCTTTTCTTCTTTTCGCTTGGTGGTCTCCGCTGCTTTTTCTTGTCACACGAGATTATCATATTTACCGCCGTACCGGGTACTTCATCCTTGAACTAGTACGGGTACCTTGTACCATCAAAACAGCCGTAGAGCTGGTTCTGCTGATGACTGTCGTTGCAGCAGCAGTGGCGGCTCATTCGCGGCGACAGCGCGCGCCGCCTGCTGTGCGGCCCTGCGACCGTCCCTCACCGTACACACTCGGCTTCGACAGCAAAGTCGACTCGCTCAGCACCTCCTGACGACTCTGTCGTTTTGCAGGTCCCTTTGAAACATCCCCCCTTCGCCCTTCGAGGCACTCATTCCTTTTCTCCAGGTCGAGTATCGATACTCGAACACCCCTCTCCTTCGAGCGGTATACTATATTTCGGTATGGTGGACGCGGCAGGATTGCCCTGCGCCAGGTACCTGTACCCTCTCTCCTTCTCTCCTTTCCGCCGCTCCTCCACTAACACAGACACTCGCGCAGTCCAGACGACGATTGAGCCAAAGCTTCACACTACGCTTCGTACTCTGAGTCTGGCTTGTTTGGAGTCTGGATTTGGGTCGATGTATATTATTTGGAGACTGGTTGCAGTGCCGGCGACAGTTATGTAGCCGTCGCCGAGCGGACTCGCCGAAGAGGCGATGGGGAGGAGGGCGATGGAGCTTTCTCTCGATTTGGTGTGGTTGGATGTTGTGAAGGCTGGGATGGCTTGGGTGTGCTGATTCGAGCGAGGGTGGGTCGCAGGTGCGCGAAGCCCGCGGAGCTGCAATGCCCGAAGTGTAAGGAGTTGGGGCTGAGCAAGCCGGAGAGCTCCTTCTGCTCGCAGGACTGTTTTAAAGAGGCGTGGGCCACCCACAAGGGGCTGCATAACTGGAAGTTCTGCACCAAGCGCGGCAAGGTGCTCCTTGCTGTGTTGTCACCCCCACCCCGCTCCGCAAGGCTTCAGGTGAGCTGCTCAGTAAGCAAGGCGGGTAAGCTGATGCTGTGCGCTGTTGGTGTTTCGTAGGAGCGCTCCAAAGAGATGCCCTCCTTTCCCTACACTGGCGAGCTGAGGCCGTACAGAATAGGCCCCACCAGACAGGTGTTCCCACCTCTACCCTGTTATCTACTCTTCATATCCGTATTCACGTTCACATGGGGTGCGGGAGGGGAAGAGGGCGGGGGGGGGGGGGGGGGGGGGGGGGGGGGGCGTTGGGTGGGCCAATGAGAATGCGCATGGTAAGAATGTGCATGGATCTGGCTGGACGGGCTAGTGCTGATGTTGTTCAATTTGTGGGAGCAGGTACCGGAGCATATCCCGCGTCCAGACTACTCTGTTGATGGCATCCCTTACAGCGAGCAGAGCAGCCGGCAACAAAACTCAGGTACGGGATGCGGGCCCAGTGACCCCCTATGTTTACCTCCATCTCCCTATCTAAGTCTCTGTTGCACATGGTTGTACATGTCCTGCTGTGTGCTGGTGGTTCAGGTGTGTGTGTGTGTGTGTGTGTGTGTGTGTGTGTGTGTGTTGGGGGGGGGGGGAGGGGGGCTGTGCGATGGTTGGCGATGGGATGTGTGTGTGTGTGTGTGTGTGTGTGTGTGTGTGTGTGTTGGGGGGGGGGGGGGGAGGGGGGCTGTGCGATGGTTGGCGATGGGATGTGTGTGTGTGTGTGTGTGTGTGTGTGTGTGTGTGTGTGTGTGTGTGGAGTTTTTGTCCGCATATGAAAGGTCGTGCGCGTGTGTTTCATTTCTGGATGATTTGGTGAGAGCAGAAAATGTATGTGTACATCGATGAGTGTGACTATGCTATGTTAGGGGTTATGAATGCTGGGGTTTTTGTAGATGACTGTGTATGTTGGGGGGGGGTATGTTTGTATATTTTTATAGATTGTTGCTTGTCTGTTTGTGTTTCATTATATTTTGTTAGCAGTGGTTACAGTTCCCTGTCGATGCGCGAGTACCTGCATGTGAGACTGTGTGTGTGTGTGTGTGTGTGTGTGTGTGTGTGTGTGTGTGTGTGTGTGCTTTGCCTGCAGCCCCCATTCGGTCGGCCAAGCAGATTGAGGGACTTCGCAAAGTGTGCCGCCTAGCGCGCGAGATCCTTGACTGCGCGCATGCTGCCATCCGCCCGGGCGTGACCACGGACGAGATTGACCGCGTTGTAAGGATGCCTTCCCATCTTGAATTCCTGTCACCTGTCGCATCGCATCGCATCGCACATGGCTTACTTCCGTTTCGGATCTTTGGCGGTATTGTATTTGGCTGTTGATTGGATTCTGTACAAAAAATATATATACCAAACACAGCTGTACTTGCTACGCAAATGAACACCATGAGCAAAGCCCTCCTCTCTCTCCCTCTCTGCACAACACTTCACATCTTGTCTCTGTGAAGTCCTTGTTCTGAGATGTAAATTTTGTGGCATGTCAGTCATACAACTACATACACAGGCAGCTTCCCTCCCTTCCACATTACCTTCCGTCCATCTAATGACCCCCCGTTCTGTCACTCCCTACGGCAGGTACACGAGGCGACCGTCGAGCGCAACGCCTACCCCTCCCCCCTCAATTACTACAACTTCCCGAAGTCTGTCTGCACATCAGTGAACGAAGTAATTTGCCACGGCATCCCCGACCTCCGCGAGCTGCAGGTTGCAAGCACCCCTTCCCCCCTCATCCACCTTTCCCCCCTGCATTAAACTGCCATTCCCCCTTGTCTAAGTTATTACCATTCTCCGCACTCATGCACGCATCGCGGCCCTGATGGCTGGGCTGTGCTGCTGCTGGCTTTGCGCTACAGAATGGGGACATCGTGAATGTGGATGTGACTGCCTACTTTGAGGGCTACCACGGTGACCTGAATGAGACGTATGTTGTGGGTGAAGTAGACGAGGAGTCCAAGAGGCTGGTGAAGGTCACGCACGAGGTGAGCGTGTCTGTGTGCCTCTGTCATGTGTTCTTTCCCAGTTGTGTTGCGTATCGACCAACAGAAAGTAGAACTCACAGACCCACCCCCTCTTCGAAGTCCGATTTCTTCGAAGTCCCCCCTCCCCCCCCACCCCAACACACTCAAGCACACATACATAAACTTTAACGCGCCTACTCTCTCACACACACACACACACACACACACACACACACACACACACACACACACACACGCACACACACACACACCAACATCGTATAAACACCCACATTCACTCGCACACACTCGAACTCCCATACACTCACCAGTCGACTCAAATGTGCTTGTTCACCATTCCCAATCGCCACAGCCCTGACATGCAAGTAACACTCTCATTATCTCATCTCTATTCATGCAGACATTGAGACCCCGCCCCCCCCCCCCCCCCCCCCCCCCCCCCCACACACACACTTCCTAACGAAACTGCATAGATTCCCGTTTGCACACCTAACCCCAACATCGCACACGCGTATTAGTCGGAGAGTTTGGCGCCATGCGTGCTGCGTCTCAGTTTCCTTGGCAATGCCCTCCGATGCCGCAGTGCTTGATGAAGTGCATCGACGCTGTGAAGCCCGGCGTGCGTTTCCGAGAGATCGGCGAGATCATCAGCTCTCACGCTTCAAAGGCGGGGATGGGCGTTGTGAAGTCATACTGCGGCCACGGCATCGGCGACCTCTTCCACTGCGCGCCCAACATTCCACACTACGCCCGCAATAAGGTGCGCCGTAGACCGAGTTCGTTTGAAATTACAGTGTCAACAATACTGTTTCTGACTGTGCGCGGACTTTAAATGTAAGTCACTTAACAAGTGGAATGCATGGAATTGGATGTCTCAACACAGTTGCTAAACTGATTTGGCTGATACTCGTGACGCGAACAGGCCGTTGGCGTGATGAAGGAGGGGATGACGTTCACCATCGAACCGATGATCAACCTGGGCTCCTGGCGGGATGTGGTAACCCCACCCCCACCTTTTATCCTCCTCCTTTTACCCATTCCCTCACTCCCCATCACGCACACACTCTCTCGCAGACACACACGCACGCGCTTGCGCATTCTATGCTTCACACACACAGCCGTTCGGGACAAGCAAGCTCACATACATTCCCTTACACATGAATACGCACTTTTTTCTCCCATGTATGCAGAACACACGCCCCCCCCCTTCCCCCTTCTGATACTGACTGACAGCGAAACGTGCTCCAAAAACCTATCACATGCAAGTACGGAGAAACACACACACACACACACACACACACACACACACACACACACACACACACACACACACACGAAAGGTATCTCCACATCACAAATTGCACTCGCAAAATGCAGGTATATTGACTGGTATCCCAGCATTATCGTTCCGTTTTTAGCAAGTCTCCTAAGCCCGTGCCATGTCTCTCTTTCAGACTTGGCCGGACGGCTGGACCGCTGCCACAGAGGACGGCAAGCGCAGCGCGCAGTTTGAGCACACACTTCTCGTGACTGCCGACGGCTGCGAGGTCCGCCCCTCCCTTCATTTCGTCTTATCGCTCAACCGAATACACTCAAACCTCCTTTCTGACGATTCCGTTGCATGTTGCCACTCTATATTATCGTATCAGATATCTTGTTCCGCAGAGATGTGTCTTTCCTTTCGACGTGTCCTCTTACGTCAGCGCGTCTTGTTTTCCGTGCGTTTGTGGCAGATCTTGACTGCCCGGCTGGACTCCTCCCCTCCTTTGTGGTGGGAGAAGTAGTGCGACCCGACGGCCCCTTTCCTCGCCCCAATCTTTTCTGTCCTCCCCAACCCAATATCTTGACCACTGCCCGCAGGGCCCACCTACGATTGCGGTGCATGCTGGAAATGGTTAGGATAGGATAGTGCCGCAATTGGGTCTTTTTAAATCAGCTGATAACATCGCTACCCACAAACGATGGCACGCCGCGCCACGCCCTCTCTCTCCGACCTTCCTTTCCCTCTACTGCGTGCATCACACGAGGGAGACACACTCGACAGCTCGAGGAGTGGACTGAGGATGGGGTTGCTACCAGTGAAGGAACATCGAGAGCATCCCTGGGTTGGTGTGAGTGTGTGTGTGTGTGTGTGTGTGCGCGCATGCGCGAGTCTGGGTGTCGCAAGCTACTCAGCTGCCACGGTAGGTGCTGTAACCAAAGGGGTTGAAGAGAAGCGGTACGTGGAAGTGCTCGTATGCCTGGCAAAGAACAACGGGGCCGAGAGAAGGGGGGTCAGTCGATGTGCCAGTCTGTGCTGGGGTACCCTTCACCGATTATAGGTTGACGATGCGTGCAGGTCAGAGGAGGCGCGGTATCTCACCTGGTGCGGCGCGATCTCAAAGTCGATGGAGGCGGTGGGGTAGAAGGGGGGCATGGTGTAGATGCCAGGGTGCAGTTTGTTCATCTCAAACTGGTACGCACCCGTTTGGAATGTCAGTCGGTACTGCCCCTGTCGCCACCAGCGAAACAAACAAACAAACAGTTAACACCATCGCACGTCGCTGTCACCAACCTATTCGAAAAAGGAGCAGAGCAAGACGGTGTTGCGTATTCCCCATCAACACTTCTCTCACCGGGGCGCAGTAGTCGGAGGGCTCCATGAGGTCAGGGATGCGCCCGTCTTTGTTGGTCGCCCGCGTGGAGATCTCGTCCCACAGCTCGCCACGGCCATTCCTGTGCCAATCACCACCAAAAGCCCATATTAAAGGATAGACACATTACAATGAGAGAGCCTGGGGTACTAGTGGTATGGGGAGGAGGGGACGCACGTGCCGGGAACCTTGCGGAACAGAGTGATAGTGAGTGCCTCTGCAGGGCGGCCCGAGCAGGTGTCGAGGACGTGGGTGGTGATGGGGGACACCAACTTTGCTGTCGGGGCTGTGGGCAGAGAATGACAGAACAGAGTCAGCCTCGCTACATCATGCGACCCTCTTTTCGCAACTCTCATGCCCTCCTTGACAGGAATGTGAGGCTCTGCATGCCGAAAGGTGACTGATGCGGTGAGTGATTGCGTGCGACAGGACACGCACCGGCCGCAGTCGGTTGTGCAGCAAGCTGGCGCAGGACTTGACCTGCTCTGCGCTCCGCCGTCGCGGCGGGACTGCTGCCCCACGTCTTACTGATGCGCAGCTCCGTTATCTTCATCTGCTCCGTCGCCGCATTTGTCAATTCCACGTGCGGCGGGTTGGGGTACCTGCGCATACCCCACATCAACCATCAACCCCTGCAAGTCGACACCGCAGCCACTCACAACAAGCACAAACAAATCCGTCTTGCAACACTCGCCCAGAAACATGGTGCTTCTACTCCCTTACACCCGTCAGCTGCCTATTCCACCCACCCAGCACACACACACAAACACACACACACACACACAAAAATTCAACCACGAACACTTCAAACAAATACACATACATATGTCTTTCGATAGAATACTCATGAAATGAACCGTCGTTCGCCAGATACAATGAAATGACCCAACACTACCCCGTTACACACTGACACACCAGTGCATGTATAGTTTTTCCCATGTATATTATAGGCCCGCTACATGTAAACCAAACCACCCACCTACCCACCACTTGATTCAACGCCCCTACCCCTCCTATCCTCAACGGACATGCGTCACATCATTAACTACCACCCCATCCCCCCCTCTGCGTTTGCGCGCCATGCGCACTGTATATCATCTTCGCTCACCAGCTATCGCCATCTAGGAGCTGCGGACATTGGCAATCGAGAAAGAACCAACCAGGTGGAGAGAGCGGCGCGATTGGGGATGGAAGGAGGGGAGGACTGGGGCGCACCTGGCTTTGAGCAGATCCAGCATCTGGTGGGCCGTCTTGCCAGTCGCAAACACAATGAAGATGTGGCCGAATTTACTCTCATACTTTTGATTCCAGTCGAGCAGGTCCTACGCAGTGCACGGTGATCTCAGGAGAAAGAGAAAAGGGCAAAAGGAGGTTAGCTCCTCGCTGTGTGATCTATGAATGAACTTTGAACAGCTAATGCGGAACTGTCATCAACATCTAACCCAGAAACATCTGCCTTGCACACACAGTTAGGTCATTCTCCCCCCCTTCCATCCCCCTTCTCCTACACACCAGCTGCACTCGCCCCCTCACCTGGAAGATCTGATCGTCGCCGGTGTTGGCCGCCAGCGCCTGCTCCCCTTTGCTCATTTCCGCAAACGCGCCGAACTTTTTCTTCAGCACCTCAACGTCGCCGATACGCGGGTGAGCGGCAAACGCCTCCAGCCAACCACTCACCGGAACCTGTCGAGCAGTCAACAGCAACCCCTCTTGCCGTCAGAGCAAGATAACCTCCTCCCGCTCGAGCTCTCTCATTACAACGACAGAAAAAGAAGCGGCGACAACGAAGGCCGACGGAACAAATCTCAGCCGACGATAGATCGCACCGACGGACAAAGAAGTGGCCCGTCAGTGCGATAGTCGAAGGGCGCTCACCTCATTCCACCAGATGTTGCGTGCGGCGGCGACGAGAGCAGAGACGTCGACGAAGGGACCAAGCTGCGCCACTTTGCTGGCGAACGCCTCGCTGTGGCAGCAGTCCAGCAGGTCCTGCTCGCTCGCCTCCACTGCGGACATCTCGACTCGGAAGCGGGCGAACACAACTCGCTGGTGGGGGGGAGACTGCAATACCGGTGATGTCAATCGCGCACAATTCAAGCAAACGCCGGACAGGTGAAGAGCCTGGATGGGAATTAATAGAAAGCGATTGAAGAAGAAATGCAACAACTTGTGTCGGATGACGGCCGGGGGGCTTCGGGGTCGTACTGGGGCGACATAAGTATCATAAGGACCTCCAACCCCCCACCGCCCCCATTCTAGACTCGGTGAAATAGTTCACTTTCCTTGCAGCGGGCTTTGAAAATAAGATACATTGCTGGTTGTACGAGTTCACAGAAGGGGAGGGAGGGGGTGTGGTGGGGCGAGGTGGTTGAGTGGTTGTCTGAGAGCGGCCGCTAATTATCGTCGGCGATCGCGACCACCAACTTATTAACAGGGGGATGGATACAACAACACAGGAGCGTTCGCGGCTAGATGTATGCAAGCGAACGCAGACTTATGCTGAGCGCACCTAAAAAATTTAGATCGAGACGGGTAGATGATAGGAGGGAAGAGGCGAGACGCGAATTTGCGGGGGTGGCGGTGGTGGTTGCAGATGTTATGTAGGTAGGTTTCTGTGCGCGCCTGTTTTCTTTTTTTCATCTTTGCTGGTGGATTCTACTACTTTCCTTGTAATTAATAATGGATATGTTGTAGATGTGATGTCGGTGACAAGCCCAAGCAAGGATATCCCGGTTTGTACAGCTTAGTACCAGTACTGGCACTCAAGGAATATGTCGACGGGGTGATATATACAGGTAGCGGTCAAATAATCGAATTTACAATGCAGGGGGAGGATGAGTTTGCCTAAAGTCTAGATCTGGTCAGACTGATTTAAGAGGTTTGCAAGTCTAACTACCATGTGTACGTTACAATAACCATAAGCGGTTAATGTTACCGTTAACAACGGCGCGTCGTCCCCCCGAGCACAACCACCTTGCTTGAGGAGCGATGCGGCCAACCACCTAACGACATTCACCAACGGTATGCTCTAGCTAGGACGAGCCTCTCAAGCTAGCGTCTACCTAGAGCCCTAGCACTCTCTTCTTGCGCTCGCCATTTCAAGATAGCGCAATTGAAATCAAGACTTTCGTAGTCGTGTAGCGTGTAAGCTTGCGTCGTCCCATGCGGTCATGCCTCGCACTCGAGCTAGCCAAGAAACTTCCCGTTCCCCATATTCTCTGTCCGATATGCATCCTTCGCGCCCAGCCGGCGAATCACACCTAGCCGACACATCCGGCATCACGGAACAAATCCGAGCCGTTGTCGCAGCCGATCGTAACTCGTTTTAAGGTTTAGGTGGTTTAGGAGGTTTAGGCGGTTCACACCGCCTTGCTTACCCACATTCAATAGCTAATTGGCACGCCAACGACATCGACACAACAACAATCTATTCCCGCCGGCACATCTGCGCCAGAGGGTGGAACGAAAGCCCTTAAGCCACTGACAGAATTGCTGAACGACGACGACAGCCCCGAACCCGATGCCGACTTCGTCGATTTCGCAACGTACGGCGAAATCATCCATCCCGGTCTCGCGCGACCCCGCGTGACGTCTGCGATCCACGCCTATGGGCAATGACAACGACACAGCCCGTCACCTTAGTGGGGGATCCCACGCAACGTACGACGATTATATGCACATCGGGTAGTAATGCCTTGTTCGACAGTTGCGCCAATACGGTAGTTGGCGAGGCTCTAGACGCGATGTCGTCCGGACCTCAACCTCTATCGCAAGAACAAAGGGCGAACGTCGCCACCCTCACAACGGGCCATCGCACCCACTTGGCGACGGAGGAGAACGCCCGTACTCGACTAGGCTGCCTCCGCCTCACCAAGGGAAGACCGACGATCACTGATGCGGACAAGGTTTCCCCCGACTCGCGCACGAACGCGTATGCACACCCCGGCCGGACGCAGTCTCCGGTCAGGTTGACGCGCTTCGACAAGCGTTTGTTGACCGCACACTAGAAGTCAGTTCCACGCGTGGGGCGGGTGTGGTTGGCACAAGCACATACCCAAGCATTCCAAACACCACCGTCAACGTGATGCGCCCTTAACGGCCAAGTTAGACCTCGCCCCTCCCCTAAGCCAATCGCCCTCGCATGTTTACAGCGTGCAGTGTTTATCCAAACCTGCGTCATGTGCGTTTTTGCTCGCTTGCTTTCCAAAAACATCACCCGTGCCAGCGGCGTGAACTTCCGTGCTCTATTCACACACCCGCAAACCAAACCTCGCGCATTGAACACGGCACCCACGCCTCCAAACCCCCTCCAAGAAGCCCCCAAAAATACGGTTATGTGGAACACAGAGACGTATGCAGCTTGGTATGAGCGCTTGAGCAATGCCCAAGCGTGGCGCTCAGAACGACGTGTGTAGTTCAAACAATTTCCCGGGAGTTTATGGGCTTAATTCGACAAACTCCACCGACAACACCCGCTTTAAGCTGAGGTCTAACCACCCCGGATGGCGGCTTACTGCTTGCTTCTCGGCTCTCCTACAGTTGGGTGGTACTCGGGTATCGTCGTGCTTGACGTGGTGAGAGGGGAGCGTGTTCTTGACTAGCTTATGCTTAACATAATGCATGTCCGGACTTTTGTGGAGTGTTGGATGAAACTCGAATTATCAAAATTGTGTTGATATGCCAACCTATCCGAAACCCTAAATTTACCCTTATAGTGAATTGCTCCTCCATCGTTTTTGCTATGCACTCCCTTAGCCGTTTGGGGATGGAGTTGAGCACGGCGCAATGGGCAGAGTAAGGAATTGTTTCCCACTCGTGTTGTGTGGCCGCCTCAAAATTGCGTGGGGACAAGTCCAATCTTTTTTGTATTCTACTCGACACAATACCCCACATATTTTCAATCCAACTGAGGTCAGGGCGTTTGGCAGGCCATTGCATCACTTGAAAGCCGGATTGAGACGAAAGCCAATTCCTAACCTTCTTGCAAGCATGAGCTTTAGCGTTATCTTGCTGAAAAATCCACTGATGTTGCGCCTCGGCCGAGGGCCTTTTTGTCATCAAAGCCTCACATGCGGGTATCAGGTGCTCCTGCAACAAGGTGAGATACACCTCACCGTTTACGCCCTTGCACTTTGCCTTAACGCCGCTGCTCCCCACTGTCACAAACAAAGGTGTCCAGCCATACTTGCTAACACCACCATACGCGTGCACTTTGAAACAGTTTTGCTCTGATACCTTAGTTCGCGGTTCATCCTTGAAAAGCACCCACTCCTTGTTCCCGGGCCCCTTATTGGACAGCCAAAAGTAATTGCTGTCTGTCACAACCACATTGTGCCATGACTTCCGTACCCATTGTTTGGCAAAGCATAGCCGTGCGCGCATGTGCTTGACTGTTAGTGAAACACGGCTTCCTCGGCCTCAGCTGGCGCGCTAAGTACTTGTTCATGTACCGGCGGACCGTCTCAGCACTCACAGTCACTCCTAGCCTCTGCTGCAGCATCTTGGCAAGTTGGGGGCACTGATCGCCGCGCTTTACACCCACCTTCAGAAGGAGGGTGGCTTCTCGGGACGCCAAGGGCGCTCGTGGCTTGCCCGCCCTAGGCGTGTCGTCCACTGTCCCGGTAGCTTTAGCGCGCCGGCACCACATCTCGACAACCCTTACGGTTGCTTTACACTCCTGCGCGGCCTTACGAGCGCTGCCAAGTCGTTCGGCTTCGTGGACGAGGCGCCAACGCCTTGCGAGTACACATGGAGAAGGTGGCATACTACGAAACGCCGGCAGCCGACGTGAGCAATAAGGTCGACAAGAGGAAAAGACAGCGCGCTAGCGCGGTTGGCGGTCTCGGCTGCGAAGAACAAAGTTTTGACGAGTTCCCGCTAAGCTTCGCCAAGTTTTGCGGTCTCCCGCCGCTGTACGGAAATTTTGAAAACGTCCAACACTCCTCCACAAAAGTCCGGACAAGATTTCGCACCTTCGCAAGTAGAAAATGTAATCATGCGTCGAATTTATTGACAAATATCCTGAAATCCCAGGCAATGCTTTTGCGCGCAAAATGGAATGCACCGACAGCTGTGAGGGGCGAGTTCGAACACTGCCGGGCATGTGTACTTGGGGTTATCGCGCCCGCACCCGTGCGGCACGCTCTTTCAAACAGTCGCCGTGCTTGGTAGACGAAAAGAGTAACGGGCGCACAACGTCGCAATATGAACGCTGATGCGACGGTCGCGCAAATATAATGCATAGGCGGCGGAGGGAGGAGGTGTTGGGCAGGCCGCTGTGGGGGAAACGCACGAAATCGCGTATGTAGACTTACCACCGATATGCGCACAACCCAAGGGCAAGCCGCTTTCGGTCACAATGTTCAAGCGATCATAATTTACTCATATATGGTCAAAACTTTTTATACCAGGTATCGTTGGACGCGTCTTTTCAATTCACGTCAAAACCACCTACTCCGGAGCTCAAACACCCACAAATCAATTTGTTATGAATTATTTAAATTCAAGAATTATTCCGGCACAGCACGAATTATTCCGGCAACACCCATCCAAGTCGGCTCACCTCCTGAGACGATTTGTGCGGGGTTTGTCGATATATGTTCACCAATTCTTCACTCCTATTGACCTTCGAGCCTAATTCCCGACGCGTGCCACGCGTGGGGCGGGTGTGGTTGGCACAAGCACATACCCAAGCATTCCAAACACCACCGTCAACGTGATGCGCCCTTAACGGCCAAGTTGGACCTCGCCCCTCCCCTAAGCCAATCGCCCTCGCATGTTTACAGCGTGTAGTGTCTATCCAAACCTGCGTCATGTGCGTTTTTGCTCGCTTGCTTTCCAAAAACACCACCCGTGCCAGCGGCGTGAACTTCCGTGCTCTATTCACACACCCGCAAACCAAAACTCGCGCATTGAACACGGCACCCACGCCTCCAAACCCCCTCCAAGAAGCCCCCAAAAATACGGTTATGTGGAACACAGAGACGTATGCAGCTTGGTATGAGCGCTTGAGCAATGTCCAAGCGTGGCGCTCAGAATGACGTGTGTAGTTCAAACAATTTCCCGGGAGTTTATGGGCTTAATTCGACAAACTCCACCGACAACACCCGCTTTAAGCTGAGGTCTAACCACCCCGGATGGCGGCTTACTGCTTGCTTCTCGGCTCTCCTACAGTTGGGTGGTACTCGGGTATCGTCGTGCTTGACGTGGTGAGAGGGGAGCGTGTTCTTGACTAGCTTATGCTTAACATAATGCATGTCCGGACTTTTGTGGAGCAGTGTAGTATAGCGATTCTTAATTGCTGTGAAATCCCTTCTACTAAATCCGCGGTAATATTCCTCAAAATTGCGGATGTACGCAAAAAAAATTACCGTTCATACGCAATTATTTTACCATTTGTACGCAGGTTTTTTACATTCCATTTTTCGACAGCGAGCGCGCTGTGGTACTTAAAGCGCCAATCCCACGCCTTCAATACGAAATCATTTTCGAAGTACATGCCACTCTTGCCTATATCATTTGGCATGATTGAGACCCATTTCTTGCATCGTCGCTCAAGTTACCCAAGATTGCATCTCGAACAAACATGTCACACATCATCGACAAACGGGCCGCGATACGGCGCTTTGCTCACGTTACTCTGTGTTATATGAATCCGTCTCAGCCGGAGTATTAATAGGACAAGCGGGTATAAGTGACCGTGACATCCAATCTATTGAATTCGCGGTATTATTCTTCAGAATTACGTATGTACGCAATTCAATAACGTATTTAACCAACCACTTTACCGCATGTACATAATTTTCTTGATGTTGAAGGTTTAGACTTCATTTTCTACGGTGGCGAGCACGACGTTTTAGTGCGCCTATTAACAATGTCAATAGTAAGCACGATTTGTCTAGTTCCGTGAGGCATACCGTCAAACAATGTCTCCGATGCTTTCAACAAATGTAATTGAATTAATAAATCGTTAAGGGCAAAATTATGCGAGCGATGGCCGCAGGAAACAAGTACACATGTGTCGACTACCCTACCTCCCTTACTGCAAGCTTGTCATGTGAGGCCTTTAAAGCGCATCATGTTCGCCATGAATGGGGAGGGGCTATATCTCTTGAGCGAATGCTCCGACGTTCGCATGGATTGGACATTGATTAATGTACACCAAAATTGTGATGATGGAGGCTCCCGTGCGGATCAATGCTGGGAGATACAAAGAGAGGAGAGAGTGGTTAGAGTAGTCCCGAATTCATTAATCATTGAAATTGAAATTGTTTACAACATGTACCGTATGCGCCGGTTTACACCAAAAGCCGTATGCGCCGGCTGCTGTCTCTAGGCCCTTCCAACTATGCCATACATGGAACTTACAAGTCAGGGCTAGACCGTTAACCATCTAAATCCAACCTCTCCAGGGGTGTTCGGGGGTTTTACTCCCCCCCGGGGAGTTGTGCAAGACGAGGCGAGGGCGGCGTGCATTCAGGGGCGTGCGAAGGGGCAATGTGCGGTGGCGCGGCGGGAGGCCGTGCGGGATTTGATGCGGTATATGAGTAGGAGATGATACAGCCATTGGACAGTATGCGTGTGGAGTCGTGCAAGGATGCGAGACGTGTCGAGGCGTGCTTTGGAGATGAGTTATTAGGAGGGTCGGTGCGGGCGGTGAGTAGGGAGGTGAGACTCGTGATGGTGGAGGAGTGCGGTGTACCTGTGTGGCTCATGACGATGGGAAGGATGTCTCCCACTGTGCCTGGCCAGTGGCTACGGATGGCGTTTGCAAGGGGTGTGTATTTGCCACGCATGAGGTTAGCTGTGTGGGAGAGGTTATTGTCTGTGCAGTACTTCCATTCCCCTATCTGAATCTTTTTTATGGGTGCGTAACGTCGGCGACCGTTTGAGTGACCAACGAGTCGAGGTTCGAGGATGCGGATGAAGTCTGGTTTTTGGGCGGGGGATCGTAGCGCGGGGGGGAGAATCTCAGGGGGGAGGACGGCGGGACACGAGGTTAGGGAGTCGGGCGACAGACCTTCGTCAGCATCAAGAAGGCGGGTGGGCATGTGGGTGGGGTGAGGTGGGTGGCAGTCTAGTGGAGTGTGGGCAGGAGTGCTGGGGGAAGCAAATGATTTGATGGGTTTATTACCGAAGTCAGCAGTGATGGTTTCCCAACGTCCTCCGTTGTGGCGCTCCAGTAGGGAGAGTAGGAGTTGTAGCGCGCTGTTGTGTCGGTCCTGTCTTAGGCCATACATGGTGGGGCAGTTACCGGCCATGTGGCCGTTGCTAGTGAATTGGCCACATAGGGGGCAGCGCAGGGTGGGGTTGTGAGTAAGAAGGCGAGTGTTGTGGACTCCCCACATGAATTCTTGCTTGTGTGTGTACTGGATATTTGTGAGGGTTGAGTGTTTTTGTGGAAAGAGAAATCGGCGCCGTCCTCCGCGGCGCGGGCGAGGAGGGCACCGTGTTTGGTTGTTTGCGAGAGGGGTGTGTGTGTGTGTTTGGTGCTTTAGGTGTGTGCGTCGGTTTTGAGGTTGGTGTATCTGTAGGGTAATGGGTCCCCTAGTGTTTGTGGAATGAGGGTGTATGGCTAGGTCCAATGGCCTATCGTGACCTCTGAACATGTGGTGTATGTAGTGTCGGGTGGGTGACCGTCCGCTACTTGGTTAGCGAGGGTGTCTGCGAGGTCGTTACCTAGGGAGTGGTTGTGTGCTTTGATTTTGCCGAGGTGTGTACGGATACCTGCGTCGCAGCGGGTTGTAAGGGTGTGTGTGATGGAGTGGAGGGTGTCGCGGTGGATGTTGTGTATGTAAGCGGAAGAGCAGTTTAAGTATCCTTGTATGAGGCGGAGGGAGCACGCACTGTCTGTGAGGAGGTGGGTGCGGCCAAGTTGGAGGCCTATATCTATGCCAGTTAATTCAGCGCGATTTATTGTGTGCGAGGGAGGGGTAGAGGTCACCAGGATTTTGATTCTGGTGTCCGAGGCGGGGTGGGTGGCTGCTGCTCCGAGGGGAGACGAGCCTCCTTTTTTCGAGCCGTCTGTGTATTGAAATTGAAATTGAAATTGTTTACAACATGTACCGTATGCGCCGGTTTTTCACCAAAAGCCGGATGCGTCGGCTGCTGTCTCTGGGCCCTCCCAACTATGCCATACATGGAACTTACAAGTCAGGGCTAGACCGTTAACCACCTAATCCAACCTCTCCAAGGGTGTTCGGGGGTTTTACTCCCCCCCGGGGAGGGTGAGGAGGTGATGCAGCCATTGGACCGTATGCGTATGGAGTTGTGTAAGAATGTGAGATGTGTCGAGGCGTGCTTTGGAGACGAGTTTATCAGGAGGGTCGGTGCGGGCGGTGAGAAGGGAGGTGAGACTCGTGATGGTGGAGGAGTGCGGTGTACCTGTGCGGCTCATGACGATGGGGAGGATGTCGACCACTGTGCCTGGCCAGTGGTTTCTGATGGCGTTCGCAAGGGGTGTGTATTTGGCACGTATGAGGTCGGCTGTGTGAGAGAGGTTGTTGTCTGTGCAGTATTTCCATTCTCCTATCTGAATCTTTCTTATGGATGCGTAACGTCGGCGACCGTTGGAGTGACCAACGAATCTGGGTTCGAGGATGCGGATGAAGTCAGGTTTGTGTGCAGGGGGACGAAGCAGGGGGGGGAGAATCTCAGGGGGGAGGACGGCGGGGCATGAGGTTAGGGAGTCATGCGAGAGACCTTCGTCAGCAGCAACAAGGCGGGTGGGCATGTGGGTGGGGTGAGGTGGGTGGCAGTCAAGTGGGGTGTGGGCAGGGGTGGGGGAATCAAACGATTTTATGGGTTTGTTACCGAAGTCTGCGGTGATGGTTTCCCAGCGTCCTCCGTTGTGGCGTTCCAGTAGGGAGAGTAGGAGTTGCAGAGCGCTGTTGTGTCGGTCCTGTCTTAGACCAGACATAGAGGGGCAGTTACCGGCCATGTGGCCGTTGCTAGTGAATTGGCCACATAGGGGGCAGCGCAGGGTGGGGTTGTGAGTAAGTAGGCGGGTGTTGTGGACGCCCCACATGAATTCTTGTTTGTGTGTGAACTGGATATTTGTGAGAGTTGAGTGTTTTTTGTGGTAAGAGAAATCGGCGCCGTCCTTCGCGGCGCGGGCGAGGAGGGCTCCGTGTTTGGTTGTTTGCGAGAGAGGAGTGTGTGTGTGTTTTGTGCTGTAGTTGTGTGCGTCGGGTTTGAGGTTGGTGTATCTGTAGGGTATGGGGTCCCCTAGGGTTTGTGGGATGAGGGTGTATGGCCATGTCCAGTGGCCTATCGTGACCTCTGAACCTGTGGTGTATGTAGTATCGGGTGGGTGACCATCCGCGACTTGGTTGGCGAGGGTGTCTGCGAGGTCGTTGCCGATGGAATGGTTGTGGGCTTTGATTTTGCCGAGGTGTGTACGGATGCCTGCTTCGCAGCGGGTTTTAAGGGTGTGTGTGATAGATAAGAGGGTGTCGCGGTGAATGTTGTGGCGGTAAGCGGAAGGGCAGTTTAAGTAACCTTGTATGAGGCGGAGGGAGCACGCACTGTCTGTGAGGAGGTGGGTGCGGCCAAGTTGGAGGCCTATATCTATGCCAGCTAATTCAGCACGATTTATTGTATGTGAGGGAGGGGTAGAGGTCACCATGATTTTGATTTTGGTGTCCGAGGCGGGGTGGGTAGCTGCTGCTCCGAGGGGGGTCGAGCTGCCTTTTTTCGAGCCGTCTGTGTATACAAAGTCCTGCCAGTTCCAAGCAGGGGTGCCTCTGGTGGGGGGGTACGTTAGATGCACGCGGTCCGGGAGGGGGTATGTGAGGGGGTGAGTTGGGTTTGGGGGGCGGTGGTATATACCTGCTGAGTGGGGTGAGTAGGTGACAAAGAGGTGTGGAGGAGGGGGGGTGATGATGGGGTTGGGGAGGTGAGTGTCGTAGATAGATTCGAGAGTGTTGTGAAGTGCGGTCATGGCTGTGGGTGATGGGAGGGTGGAGAGTGCGAGGGGGTTAGCGACGAGGTATATGTCGACCATCCATCGTGTGCCGAATGGGGTAGGGGTGGGGTTGCCAGTGTGTTGGTCGGGGGGTAGGAATGTGTTTGCGTCATTGGGGAGGGTGTAAAGGTGGTGGGTGTATGGGGAGTTGATGTATTTGGAGTGGCGGTAGGGTGTGTGTTCCCATCGGGGGAGGATGAGGATGGTTGCGCTGGGTGTGTGAGGGGCTGTGAGGTGTGCGCTGGTGATTGCGTGTTCCATGGCTCGTCTCATGCATTCGTGGTCGTATTCGGGGTTGGCTATGTTGGTGCCTTGCCAGGTGTGCGGGGCATTGCTGCCGCTAGATGAGAAGACTATATCTTCGGGGTAGAGGGAGTGGTAGGTGTGGGAGTGAAGGGATTTATTGAGGGGGTCGGAGTAGAGTTCTGTCTGGATGCGGAATGTGTGACGGAGAGCTGTGAGGAGGTCTTCTCTGGTGGCCCATCTATTACGAGTGGTGGTGGCGGGTGTGGGTGAGTGGATTTCTGATCGGGAACCTAGGCGGGTGAGGAGGTGGTAGACCTCCTCTTCAAACGTATGCTGTGAGAGGTCGGGGCGGAAGAGTTGGTAGAGGTGGCAGATTATGGTGGTGTCGTGGAGTGTAGGGTGTGCGTGGATAGCGAATTTACCGGTAGGGAGCATGTCGAGGTCGGGGTTGATGGGGTCATGGTTGAATGTGATAAGGGGGTGTGACCACGGAGGGGGTCCGGGGTCTGGCAAGATGGGTGTGGTGGAGGGGACATAGCCGGAGTTAAATGCGGTGAGGGCGGTGGGGCCGGAGGGGGTCTCACTGATGGTGTCGTGGAGTTGTAGGCATGGGGCCCACTGCACTTCGTGGAGGTGGGTGAGGTCGTGTTGTTGGCCGCGAGCACACCATTCGCACTGCCATGTGGCGGGTCCCTGAGCTGGGCGGCACTGGGAGTGTATGGCAAAGTGCGGGCATGTGCAGCAGGTGGAGGAGGGTTCTGTGTGCAGGGGTTCATGACAAATGGAGCAGGCGGTGGGGGAGGGGGAGGGGAGGCATACCGATGTGGGAGTGGAGGAGATGAGGCGGAAGCCGTCGTCGAGTTGTAGCTGAATGTCCCATTCCGTGAGGTGTTCCGGGGCCCATTCAACCATGTACTGCGTTTGGCCGTATTCGGTGTCTTTGTGTTTGGAAATGATGCGTGTTACGTCGCAGGGGGGGTAGTGGTGGTCTGAGGGGGTGAGGTATTCTGTGTCTAAGTGTGTGATGGGTGCGGAGGGGGTGGGGTGAGTGGTGCGGGAGGTGTAGATGCCGGATTGGAGGGTGGGGGGTGAGCGGGGGAGGTGAGGGGAGAGGAGGGGAATCCACGAGGGGTGTATAGTGGTGGGGGGGGATGCTTGGTTGGTATTGAGGCTTGTGATGGGGAGGCGGTTGTGGATAGTATCGAGGGGTTCGGTGAGGATTGCGGCGAGGAGGCGGATGGGAACTGAGAGGGGGGTGGTGGACCCCGTGAGTGTGGTGATGGATTTACATGATTTGAGGATGAAGGAGGATGAGGTGGCTCTGAGGAGGACTTGTGACCACGTGGTGATGTTACTTTTCCATAGGGGGGTGAGGCGGGGTAGGAGGGAGGCGTGTGTTTTGCGGGGGGAGAAGTCGCAGTAGGCTTGTTTGTATGTGTGAGGGTCGGTGATGTGTGTGGCTTTGTCCCGGAGTGAGGCGAGGAGGGCGTGGTCTTGAGTGGTGAAGTGGGCGCGGATTGTGGAGGCGATAGGGTTGGTGAGGGAGAGTGGAGGGATGTTGTGGAATAGGGTGCCCGCATCGCGTTGAGCTCGGACTAAGCACTTTAGTGTGGGTGGGGTGTAACAGGTTGACATGATGGATTCCGAGGGCCAGTGGGAATATGTTGTGGATAGGGTGCGTATGTGTGCGCGGGCCATGTGGCCTCTATAGCCTGAGTTGTTCATGATTTTATGTAGGTGGCAGACTGTGAGTTGTGCGGCGTGGGCTTTGAGGGAGGGGAGGCCGTATCCTAGGTCTGATGTAGGGCGGTGAAGGGCGGTGCGGGGAAGGTTACGTACCGAGGAGACGGCGGAGCGGAGTGCGCGGCAGATTTGTCCTTCGAGAGTGTCGAGTTGGGAGTCGGTGAAGAGGCCGAGCTGGAGGGTGAAATGCTTTCCGATGAGGAGTCCACGGATGACCCTGATTCTGCGGGATTGTGTTAGTGGGGAGGTGGAAAGGGCGGTGATGAGGGATGCAGTGGTACATTTGAGTTCTTGCCAATGTTTGGTGAAGTTGAGGGAGGTGTTCAGTTCTACCCCTAGGACTCTGTATGTGTCCTTGGGGCCAATGGAGGGGATGGGGGCCGGGGTGGAGTTTAGGGAGATGAACTGAGTTTGCAGGCGGGATGCGAGGAGGGTAGTGTTGGCGAGGGTGAGGGCGTTGCCTGTGCGCCAGAGGGCGCCGGTGATGCAGCATTTGCGGATGTTGACGGTCATGCCGGTGTAGGCGCTGAAGAGGGAGAGTTTCCTGAGCTGGATGGTCATGTTGGGGGTCGATCCCGTGACGAGGCTGAGGTCGTCAGCAAAGCCGTGTCCTGGGTATGTGGCTGTGGGGACTGTGGGGTCGACGTTAGTGGCGGGGGGGCCTGGGCGGTAGCCCCGGCTTCCCACCGTGAGCCAGCGGAGGAAGGGTTCAAGAAAGAGGGTGAATAGAAAGGGGGAGAGGGTGTCGCCCTGGAGGGTTCCGCGATTAATGTCGATGGTAGGGGTGGGGCCATGTGGAGTAATATATTCTGTGGTTGAGACCCCGTAGAGGTGTTCGCATGTGTCGACAAAGGTGGGGGGCATACCGAGTTGACGCATGTGTTTGAACATGATGCGGTGGTCCGCGGCGTTGAAGGCACCTTTGAAATCCGCGTACATGACGTAGATGTCTTTGCTGTGGAGTTTCGCGTCCTCCATCGTCATAATGAGGGAGGAGAGGGCGTCGTGGATACTGCGGTGTTGTCGGAATCCGTCTTGTTGGTCGCTGAGAATGCCATGGGTTTCGGCGTACTTCGAGCCTGCATCTTTGATTAGTGCTGTCCATAGTTTAAGGAGGTTATTCATGAGGGCGATAGGGCGGTAGTTATCGAGGAGGGAGGGGTCGCCTTTTTTATGTAGGAGGCATGTTGTGCTGTGGCACCAATCAGGAGGGGTGTAGGATTTGTGTGCTAGGAGGGAGAGGAGAGAGAAGAGGGCGGAGCGGGTCGCCGGGGGCAGGAATTTGATTATTTCATTGGGGATACCGTCGGGGCCGGGGGCTTTGCCGGTGCCTAGGGAGTTGAGGGTTTTATCGAAAGTGTCGCGGGTAATCATGTCGGCAAGGGTGAGAGAGGGGTCTCCGCGGGGTTCGATGGTAAAGTTGTCGGGGTTGTTAGGGAGTTCCCATGGGGGGGTGGGTAGTTCGGGTGGGGTGGCGCAGCCGAGTTCGTTAGCGAAGTGAGAGTGTACCGCGTCAATGACGGCGGAGGGAGAGGATGCGGTGGTTTTATCGGGTTTGGTAATGCGGTGGAGGGTGGAGGTGGTGCCGGCGGGGGGTAGGAGGCCGCTTTTAATTTTCAATCGGCGGTGGGAGAGTTTGGGGTAGGTGTCGTAGGCCGCATTGGCTCGAGTTTTTATTTTTTTTATCTTATCCGTGGTGGTGTCGTGAAGGAGCTGGCGGATGCGTGCTTGGCACTGTTGTTTGATGGCGTCAGGGGAGAGATATTCGGTTGTGTTTAATAGGGCTTGGGCGATGGGGAGGGGGCCGTTATTTTTGCTGCATTTACGGAGTTTGAGTATTTGAGTGCGAGTTTTATTTGTGAGCCAAGTGGGGTCATATTGAACCATGCCGTATGCGGTATTACTTACAACACTCCCCCTGCAGGTAGCTACGGGATGAAGCGTTGCATTGGGTCTTGTCCTCCAATGATCGCACTTCGGTGTCTTGCAAGTGCATGTCTTGGGAGGAGTTTGGTGAGCATGGCAGCGTCGGCAAAGCCTGTGAGTTGGAGGCTGTGGTCCAGGCCCCCCCCCAACGTCAGGCGCATGTGAATGGTGCCATGAAGGGAGCGGACGACCTTTTGCAGAGTGCGCCAATGTGCCTCTGTGGGTGAGGCTTGGGCGGAGCCAAGGATGCGCAAGACCGGGGAGACAGCGGGGCGCGTGCAGACGGGGGCGTAGTGGGGGCTGCCCAAGAGACTGGGGTGGACGTCTGGGTCAAAGTCGGGGGTTGCGTGTGTCGGTCGCCCGATGACTATGGGGTCAACGGTGGGGCGACGACGGCCACGGGAGGTGTGGTCGCCACGCTTGGCTTGGGAAGAGTGATGTCCATGGAAGGGTAGAGGTGGGCCACCCGGAAATGGAGAGCGGCCAGCCATTGGGGACGGCGGGGCGTACGAATTCGGGTGGTCACGGGAGGGGGGGACGCCGTGAAAGGGCGCCTCCGGGATGAGAGGTATGGGGTGGTGAGGGGCATATCCAACGGGGGGGTGGGGGGGGGGGGGTGGCGAGAGGTGTTTAACCGCGATGTTGTGATCGGAGGGGTCGCTGTGTAGGATAGAATCAGCCGGGGGGTATTGGGGGGGTGGTTGCAAGTGTTCACCTACGAGTTCGAGGTGAGCATCATGGCGGCGCCGAGTGACAGGGGGGTGCGGAATAGCACTCGCAGCAGCAACAGCATCCTCGGCCAACTGCGAGTCGAACCGAGCTGTCAAGTGCGCCACTTGCGTAACAAGCAGCACGAGAGGATCCGGGGGGTGTTCGAGGGGGAGGGTGTGCACGTGGTGGCCCTCCGGAAAGTGTGCGAGGTGAGCGACGTGGCGGCGCTGAGCGACATGGGGGTGCGGATTAGCACCCGCAGCAGCAACAGCACCCGTGGCCGACTGCAAGTCGAAACGAGCTGCCAAGTGCGCCACTTGTGCAAAGATCAGCGCGAGAGTATCCGGGGGGTGTTCGAGGGGGAGGGTGTGCAGGTGGTGGCCGTCCGGAAAGTGTGCGAGGTGAGCATCGTGGCGGCGCTGAGCTACAGGGGGGTGCGATATAGCACCCGCAGCAGGAAGAGCAGCAATGGCGGCCGACCGCGAGTCGAGATACGCGTCAAGGCGCGTCAGTTGCACACGCAGCAGCTCGAGAACACCCTGGGTGGTATGGACAGTGCTCTGCTGAGAGCCTGGGTCAGGGGAATCAACAGGTGCAACAGGCGGGTTTTTTTGCGCCATTTCGACAGAGGGCGAAAAAGAAAGAGCTGGATTAAAAACAGGCAGCGGTAAAAACCGCTAGCCGGACTCGTGCCTAACAGCGGTATGCAAAGAGACGGCCTGATGCCCGCCGACCCCTCGGCCTGTAGCCCCGGGGTGTCTCAGAGCACCTTTTCTGTATCCTCCACCCAGTGTGGGGCACAAGTCGAGGCCAAGGCCAGGACAGGTGGAGCGCTGCGCTGATGGCCTAGTCGATAAGCTAATATGAAAATAAAAAGAAAAAGGTAAGCTACGGCTAGCGTGCAACCTGTGGATGCGTATTCACCCGACAGTGCACCCCCCCGTTCTCCAGCTTGGACCTGTGTGCACCCTGTCCACACACGACGAGTGCGTCGGTGTGGGTGGCTGGCTATCTCCGGCGGGTGGCTGACTTAAGAGGGTGGTGGCGGGTTTTAAAATCGCAGTTTATACAGGCGATACCGCCGACTACAAGTTGAAAGTACTAGGTGTCTATAGAAACTTGCCTTCTGCGGGAGAGCTGTCGATCGCAGCTCGCCGAACCAGGTTGTCGCGGGTGAGTGACGTGAGGCGGGGGCCCATAACCTATTGAACCATGCAAACACAGTTAGTGTGGAAGATAACGTACGCAAACGTAGTTACAGTCACAGTCCCGCAAACGGAACAGTTAAGGCGACAACCAGCCTACAGGCGTGGTGTCGGGACAACAGAAGTGTGAGAGCTGTAGCCTAGCGACAGCTCTGTACCGAGTCAAACAGTTTATCGGTATGTCCGATCTAGACATGTACTAATCATATCTAGAATAGCTTACAGTAGCTATCTGCAACTAATACGTATGCGGTATTACTTACAACAGGTCAAGGGACGCTTGGGGTGGGCGGGGTTTTTTGTCGGGGAGGAGGGGCCAAACTGTGGCTGCGTGGTCCATGTGTTGGGAGAGGAGTGTGGTGAATTGTGAGGCTAGGGTGTCTAGGGTGTCGGGGGTGGCCGAGGTGTATGAGGTGTTGAGAATTTCTGCGTGGAGGGTTGCCGTATGGTTGATGAGGTCGGGGGTGCTGGATTGGTACGCTTTTATGTGGTCGGGTGTGAGGGGAAGGCGAAAGGTGAGTTTGCGCGTCGTGT
>JAPMLY010000445.1:197500-216529 GCA_026401115.1 Tetraselmis chui | reverse complement strand
ACTGATTCAGTTGATGCGCCCCCTCAAACGCTGCCACCCTCCGCCATCCGCTTCGTAACCTCATCCGGAGAAATGGGGGTGTGCATCTGCACAACAACAATCCGTTAATTCACCCCCCCCCCCCCCCCCCCCCCCCGCAGTGACCGAATAATGCTAGCGGGTGCCGGACGAGAGAATGCTGTCTGTGTAGAGTAGGTGTCAAAAGAGGTTCACCTGCTTCGCCAACGGTAACCACTCCATCACGCGCATCTGTGCATCCGTCTCCAGCGGCCGCGCCTCGTGGTTCCAGTACACAAAGCCGCCAAAGGTAGCCGCAGAGGCCCAGCCCCGCTGCTGCTGCTCCTGTCCCTGTTCTGTTTCATGCTGTCCTTCCTCTCCCGCTGCTGCTGTCGAGGCGGCGGCGTTGGTTGGGTGCAACACGTGGCCGGTGTAGCCCTCCGGTAGTTTCACCTCGGTACCCGTCAGCCCGCGCCCACGAAAGCCTCCCCTGAGCAGCTGACGCCCGTCTATCTCCTCTGCCTCTGCCATGCAAACGAAACAGAGGGTGGTCTCAGCCGAGTCGGCGAGCGCAGAGGGAAGCACATTAAGTATTTCGTCTTTCCTTTCTTGTTTTAATATCATTTCCGGCAAAAGCTAGTATTCCTGCCGAACACGTGCAGCTTAGTCACGATGACGGGTAAGGGTCGTGAGTTGACTTGCGACGATGTCGCCACGAGCGTCTTACCCTCAACGAGTGGCTCGAAGAATGTAGCGACTCTCGCGGCGCCGCTGTGCTCTATCGTCGCGGGTAACCAATGAACGGACCGAGTCGCCAGCTCCGTCCCCGGCGCCAGCTCAATACAGGACGGGGCGCCCATAATGGGATTACCTCGCGAAATGCGTGGAGGGCGAGTGCCTATGTATCTGCTAGCTGGAGGTTTGAGAGTGTGCACGGGGCTGTCGGGACTTTTTCGACTTCACGCTGCTGCCTTCGCCGCCTTCCTTTCAGAATATGAAGCGAAAGCCGAAGGATCCTCACTCGTTTTCGAATTCGAATGACTGTTCAGGTTTGATTGTATCTGAGCGCGCGACAGCATAATACATTGAATTACAAGAAATGTTTCACGAGCTCTCAAATAGACTACCCACGGAAGGAAAAGGACAGCAGAGCCACCGATTGATCAAACAAGTAGAGACGTGATAAAAGGCGCCAAATAGAGCCAGCAAAAAAAGCATCTCTCAGGTAGGTGATTGCTGAACTTGCCAACTTGGGCCCTTACATACTGTCCATAACAGTCGAAAATGCACCCTTTTGCTTATGTGCGTGCGATGAGAAAAGGAATATCATTCATATATCCAATCAAATTCAGAAAAAAACAACGCGGGAGCCTTATCATGCCCGCTTGATGGACCTTCTCCTCATGTCTCCCTCGGCTTCTTGCCGTCGTTTCATGGTATATGTGTTCTGGGAATTCACGCAGCGCGTTTCGGTTGCTCGTCTTGGCTCGCTTGATTTTAATCCTATCTTCGCGATGCTGACTGTTGAGCGGGGTGGGTGGCATGATGTTGTTGTATACTTCCCTCTTTTGCGGGTTTAGATGTTGTGTTGTTTTCATCCTTTCCCTCTTTCAAATGGTGGGCTTCACCGCTTTTCTTGTAATCTAGAGTAATAATAAGACGTAAAAGGCCAATTACGAGAAAATAATGAACATGTCTTATAACAAGTAGTAGTGCCGGTAATTGGGGCCGGCAGTTGTCGAACGGCCCTCAAGACTGCTATTTAGGACGCTTAGGAGTAGCGATCGGGCCGGGTACTTCTTCGACCATTCTCGAAGGTAGTTGGAATGGATGCTTTTTCAATTTCCTATTTATTGACCGCGAATTTCATGTCAATCGTCATCGATATTGGTGGTCGGTTGTTCGCCGTTTCCCGGGGATAGGTGCCCCTTCGTTTCGTCTCGAAGTCTCCGTTGTGAGCCATATGCTCGTTGCAAGGACTCTGACCGTCGGTCTACCTCGTTTTTAGTTCATAGGTTCTTGGGGGATGTGCGCACGAGGCTCTTGCAACGCGTTCATTTGGTTGTTCGTTTCTTCATACCTGGCACGCTTGGTTCGCGTCTTCGTGATGCAGTGCATGGCGGTTGTGTTGATGTTGTTGCGTGTTGCCATGTTGTGCGCGGGACTATTTCAAGCGCTTTCTTGCCCTTTCCCCCTTTTGCTTTGTGTCTCGTCACCGCTTTCTTCCTAGTCGGTGGCCTCTTTGCCCCCCCCCCCCCACCCCCTCTGCCCGCCTTTGTGCCTTACTTCTCTCTCCTCGTGTATGATGCTTCTCGTATTATCAAATTTCTTTCTTTCTTCCGTCTGATAAGTCATCAGTCATTAGTCTAATAAGACAGAAGTAAGGCAGAAGTCGTAAGCCATCTCGCTAAGAAATATCGTCGCTTAATAATAAGTGTTTCTGTTTTTTTTCCGCAAACGGATGGTTATCAAAAAACTGGATTACAGGAAAACGAGATGAGCACGGACAGGGAAACTGGGAGGGGAAACAAAAAGGGCAAGAGTGACAAGAGGATCACGGAATCCAAAACACGGAAAAGGAAAGCACTAAATTGTGAACAAACCTAGCAGATTAAACTAAGGAAACTCCTAGGCCGCGCCGAAATGCAACACGTGGAGGCAACAAGCGGCGCCTCACGCGCCGCTCGAGGAAGCACGGGGACGCTTGCGACCCATGGCGCGGGTGCAGAGCGCCGTGGCAGGAGAAGGCATCCCGGCCGAGGAAGAAGCGGCCTCCGCGCCGTCTGCGGCGGCAGGCAAACCGCGCAAGACGTTGTCCGCGGATGAAGCAAACGGCTGGCTGCTCATTTCTTATTCTTTAGCATGTAAGTAAGGAATATACGGGTACCTGTACATGATATCATCAATGAATAACTTCTTGCTCGTACCATATTAATTGTAAGTAAGTTTACGATACTCAAATTTTTTTCGCCAGTCTTCGTCATCGCTGTGTTGTTCTTTTTGTAATCCTTTTACTTCGTCGTCGCTCGTCCTCCGCCGCCGCCGACTCTCGTCGCCGCCAATATAAGCAGGAATATGCGCACGCACTCGGCCGTCGCCTTCGCCCATGTCGTCGGCTACCGAACAGTGATAGTCGCGCCAGGAGTATCAAACACCACGCCACACACTGACGACCTGGGTAGTAGACATCGACAATAGTCTCGAGCTCGCGCCACCCGCCTGGCGCTCTGTTGCTCACTGTCGATAAGCACGTAATCTCATCTGTCTACCGCACCACGCCTCAACAAGTGTCGCTCCCTAGTTATTCTTCCCGGAGTAGCGACCACCGCCGCCGACGGACCGTCGTCACCGCCGGCGCCGCCCCCTCCGCCCTTGGAAGACAGCCTAGCTTCACGTGAGTCCCACCGTAATTCCATTCCAATTCTACTTCCTCGCCATGCTTCTTCCGTCTTTTCTTCCCAGTAGCTCCACGACGGCGTTCTCGAACAGTTTTTTCGCCGAGTCTGAATATGTCGGGCAGTTTCGATTGAGCCACCCACCTTTTCCTATAAAGCTGTATTGTGCTTGCCTTAATCTTGACCTCGGCCTGAATATGATGGTGTCTGGCTTTCTAGGCTGAGGCTGTTGAGGTTGCAAGAGGACAGGCAGGCACCGTGCGTGTGGTTAGAGGGGCAGAGTCAGAGCGGAGTAGAGTAGGGAAACAGAGAAGGGAAGGGAAGCGGAGGCAGGCACCATGCGTCTCGTCAAGTGCTGGTTCTGCTCCAGCACCGTCTACCCCGGCCACGGCATCTCCTTCGTCCGCAACGACGCGCAGGTGTTCAACTTTTGCCGCTCCAAGTGCCACAAAAACTTTAAGATGAAACGTAACCCGCGCAAGGTGCGCTGGACGAAGGCGTACCGTAAGACAGCTGGCAAGGAGCTCGCAGAGGTGAGAATGCCGTCACCCGTCACCCATCTGTGCTGCATGCATACACCTCTGAACGTAGCTATTAGCTGTGGAGACACTAGGGAAGGGTTAGGGGCGCTGATGTGGTGGGGCTAGGCACATGTTTGCCCTATTGCGTCAGCGTTGCTGAGTGCAAGTGAGGCTCGTCAGGGTGTCTCGATGGGAGGGTGGTTGTAGCCTGGGCAAGTAGTCATGGTTGGGCTGGTTGATGACATTGACATTCAGCAGAAAAGGGCGATAGCGACAGAGCCTCAGGTAGGCTGACTTTCGAGGGTTAGGTTACATATGGTGCTTGAGACGCTGATTGTGCATTGGTTTGCGAGTGTGCTGGTGTGTGTGTGTGTGTGTGTGTGTGTGTGTGTGTGTGTGTGTGTGTGTGTGTGTGTGTGTGTGTGCTATAAGATATCCGCAGATTTTATGTCTGAGCAGCAAATCGTACTTAAAGTGGTTCGTTTGATTTGATATGTAGCTGAGCGGGTCGGTATGAGCGATGCCGATGGGGTGGCGAGGTTGCGAGCTAAGGTGTTTGGGTGTGATGCGATTGTTGTGGGGTGGTGTGCAGGATGCGACGTTTGAGCTGGAGCGCCGCCGCAATCGTCCGCTCAAGTACAATCGCGAGACGGTGGCCAAGACGGTGGCGGCAATGAAAAAGATCAGCGAGGTGCGCGAGAAACGGCAAGAGCGGTTCTGGGAGTTGCGCATGGCGAAGGCAAAGGGCGCCAAGGTTGCGGCGGACAGGAAGGAGCTGGAGCAGCAGATCCATCTGGTCAAGGTGCCCAGCGCGAAGACGGCGGAGGCGGGCAAGGAGAAGGTGCGGGTGGAGGAGACAGCGGCGGAGGCGATGCAGGAGTAGGGCGGGGTTGGGAGGATGGTTGGGGGGTGGGGGGGTGGGGGGGGGAGAACATGTGGCTGTTGGTTCCTCTCTCGGAATTAGAAGGCGGTGGAGTGGAGATGGTGTCACTCAGGAAATATTTTTCAACTTTATTCGTGTAGACATGACATTGCGTTTTATGAAGCATGCGACCGTATGCCTGAACAAACTAAGCATGGCTCCTGTCATCTGGATGGGTTCAAGCTTGTAGCACCCCTTTTTGTTCGTATAGTTTTGGTCCTACGGATTGAAGGGTGTTGTATATCATGGGTGAGATGTCGTGTATAACTGCATGGCAAACATGTACACGATTGACCAGAGGGCCGATGCAGCGCTGCACTCTTCTCATCGAACATGGAATGTCGTCGCAGTTGACGTGTGTCCCACCGAAAGATGCCCCCCCTTCCCTCCCCCCCTTGAAAGTTCCTTGCCCAATGGAACCTAGACATTGGTGCATGGTTTTCAGACGGATAAAACTCTATTCCGAGCGGAGCGGATCATATGTCATGAACACGACATTGCAACACTTCACTCTTCTCATCGAGCGTTGAAACGCACCAGACTTTATGTGTTCTTCACCTATAGAGCCTCCTCCCCTTGAAGGTTCCTTCATCACATGGAACGGACATTGAGGCATATGTTTAAAAAGTCAAACGCGTTTTTCGGAGTAGACCATATGTCATGGATGTGACATTGCATCTACACATGAGGCATAACCATCTTCGTGCATAATAGATTAACTGCGGAAAGGCGGCACACATTGCCGATGGGTGTGTCGCTGGGAGGACGTATATGGTCGAAGAGTACCCGGTCCGATCCCTCCACGTGTTAATTCCGACCTATGTGTGCATAGGGAAAGCCGAGGAACAACAAACCCGGTACGTCTTGCTTAACGATTTTTTATATCGATGTGATTGGCCTTCTCAATGCACGTGGCGTCATGGCGTGCAAGTGAAGTATGTTATGCCGTGATCGTCATCGATTTCATATTTGAAAATGCACAAAATTTTTATGTCGTTTCTATCGTCAACGGACAAACCCAATAGGTTTTCAAAGCAATAGCGCATGGTTAGTTCGACGCCTTCAAAGCAATGGCCACCAAGTATTAAGGTATCCGAAAAAGGTGTCATTGTAGGTGCGTGCCGCCCTCAGATGATGGCCGCCGTCTCTTGCTATGTTGCGATTTGATAGTGGTAGGGTCGCGCCGCCCATAATGTTGAGTACAATCTTTTATGCTAGAGATTCGCGGGTGCGTTGATTTCGCATTGTTTTATAAAACTTGTTCCATGCCCGAGTTGATGAAATATTTGCATGCACATCTATCGACAGTGTTGCTTACCTAGGCGCACACACATATGCAAACTCGACAAAGTTTGCATTGCAAGAAAATGTCAATCGTCGATACGTAGTATCGCTAGGCGTGTGTAGTGATGACCAACATGCATTGCGGACTTGGCGCAATGACAACATGCGAGGGTGCGGGTTCCGAGCCAAGATCAACGCGACAAAGGGAGACGCCGTAGTCGAATTAGGTATTGTAACGATTTCAAGCTCAAATGTCACGCCTTTCTGTGGTTCTTCATGGAACGTTGGTTTCCTATCTTCGTGCTGCCTTGCAAGAGGGTGGTGCAGCTCTTGTTGCCTGCCTCCCTGCTCCGACGTCAGAGGCTTACGTGCCCCTTTTTCTTTTTCGTTTCTCTTCTTTACTGGTGGATTCCACTGCTTTCTTTTCGAAGAGAATTGTTGTGGCATGCCTTCCTGTTCCTCGGGCTTAGGTTTTTTCCTCTTTTCTTCTTTTTGCTTGGTGGCCTCCACTGCTTTTTCTTGTAAGAAATTTTATTGTTTTTCAAGAGAATTTGAACTACGGGTAGGGGGACTACAATATCCGCTGCCCGACCTGGAAACTTGGGATATCACCTTTCGCGGATGGTGGCGAAGTTCACTTAAGAAGCGGCCTTAAGCTGTGTACATATAACACAGACGGCTCGAAAAAAGGAAGCTCGTCCCCCCTCGGAGCAGCAGCTACCCACCCCGCCTCGGACACCAAAATCAAAATCATGGTGACCTCTACCCCTCCCTCACATACAATAAATCGCGCTGAATTAGTTGGCATAGATATAGGCCTCCAACTTGGCCGCACCCACCTCCTCACAGACAGTGCGTGCTCCCTCCGCCTCATACAAGGTTACTTAAATTGTCCTTCCGCTTACCGCCACAACATTCACCGCGACACCCTCGTATCCATCACACACACCCTTAAAACCCGCTGCGACGCAGGCATCCGTACACACCTCGGCAAAATCAAAGCCCATAACCATTCCCTAGGCAACGACCTCGCAGACACCCTCGCCAACCTCGTCGCGGATGGTCACCCACCCGACACTACATACACCACAGGTTCAGAGGTCACGATAGGCCACTGGACCTGGCCATACACCCTCATTCCACAAACCCTAGGAGACCCCATACCCTACAGATACACCAACCTCAAAACCGACGCACACACCTACAGCACAAAACACACACACACTCCTCTCTCGCAAACAACCAAACACGGAGCCCTCCTCGCCCGCGCCGCGACGGACGGCGCTGATTTCTCTTACCACAAAAAACACTCAACCCTCACAAATATCCAGTTCACACACAAACAGGAATTCATGTGGGGCGTCCACAACACCCGCCTACTTACTCACAACCCCACCCTGCGCTGCCCCCTATGTGGCCAATTCACTAGCAACGGCCACATGGCCGGTAACTGCCCCTCTATGTCTGGTCTAAGACAGGACCGACACAACAGCGCTCTGCAACTCCTACTCTCCCTACTGGAACGCCACAACGGAGGACGCTGGGAAACCATCACCGCAGACTTCGGTAACAAACCCATGAAATCCTTTGCTTCCCCCACCCATGTCCACACTCCACTTGACTGCCACCCACCTCACCCCACACACATGCCCACCCGACTTGTTGCTGCTGACGAAGGTCTCTCGCCTGACTCCCTAACCTCATGCCCCGCCGTCCTCCCCCCTGAGATTCTCCCCCCCATGCTTCGTCCCCCTGCACACAAACCTGACTTCATCCGCATCCTCGAACCCCGATTCGTTGGTCACTCCAACGGTCGCCGACGTTACGCATCCATAAAAAAGATTCAGATAGGGGAATGGAAGTACTGCACAGACAACAACCTCTCCCACACAGCCGACCTCATACGATCCAAATACACACCCCTTGCAAACGCCATCAGAAGCCATTGGCCAGGCACAGTGGTTGACATCCTCCCCATCGTCATGAGCCGCACAGGTACACCGCACTCCTCCACCATCACGAGTCTCACCTCCCTTCTCACCGCCCGCACCGACCCTCCTGATAAACTCGTCTCCAAAGCACACCTCGACACGTCTCGCATTCTTGCACAACTCCACACGCATACTGTCCAATGGCTGCATCACCTCCTACTCATATACCGCATCAAGTCCCGCACGACCTCCCGCCGCGCATCCGCACATTGCCCCCTCGCACGACCCTAAATGCACGCAGTCCTCGCCTCTACTTGCACACCTCCCCGGGGGGGAGTAAAACCCCCGACCCACATTGGAGAGGTTGGATTAGGTGGTTTACGGTCTAGCCCTGACTTGTAAGTTCCCTGTATGGCATAGTTGGGAGGGCCCAGAGACAGCAGCCGACGCATCCGGCTTTTGGTGAAAAAACCGGCGCATACGGTACATGTTGTAAACAATTTCAATTTCAATTTCAATGTGTACATGTAAGAGACAAGCAGGGAGGGAAACTCTAATTGGGACGGCACTGGGAACTTGGTGGGTAATTTCAAGCTCAAATAGTGTAGCATGTTTTGAGTTATTGCATGAATTGTTACTTTTCTCCCCCTTCTTCTACTTTTCTCCCCCGAGCACCGTTCTTCTGGCCCCTCACTCTCATAAAAAAAACTTGCAAGAAAAAGCACCCCTCACTCTCATCAAACAAAGGCAGCGAATAATATCTGAGTCCCCCGACAAATTTAGATTGGCGTTGTAGGTTGTGTTCCCGAGGCGTGGTCTGACGCGCGGTTGCACAGCCGAGAAGGGTAGCAACCAAAAACTGAATCAGATATACTAATCACCCATAAAAGGAGACGACTGTCGATAAACATGGATTACAAGGAGAACAACATACGCAGGGACAGGGGAAAAGGGAGGGGGGGCAAAAGGGCATGAGTGACAAGAGGACCTGGGATTCCAAAGCACGGCAAAAGGAAGCACACTGCATTGTCGATCCATGAGTCAGACTGTCATACATCGAATCAGGCCCTCATAAACTATTTTCTCAAATAGAAAAACGCGTCGACAGTGCGAGTGTAAAATAAGATAGAATAATTAAAAAATGTGAATTAAAAGAGAGTGGTGGAATCCAAATAAACAATACACAGGAAACTGTAATATGATGAGTTAGGGAACGAAAGAGGTCCAAAGCTAAAACGTTATAGTTGATTTAATGAATCCAGCCGCGAATGATATCGTCTCATCGGCATTGCTGGGAAATGCGAAACACGGCCGCGCAGCTCGTCCCGAACGTGTAACGTATGTGCTTTTCTTGCAATCAAACCATTCGTAGCACAGCGGCCAGCACAACGAGGATGACGGCAGCACCCGCATCCGTCTCGAGTCGCAAGTACCTTACCCGTAGCGATACCTACCTTTAGGACTGAGGGACGTCAAGGACAGGTTGTCGAACAGTGCAGGTAGCAAGCCCGAACGCACTTTTCACAGACCGCAAGTTGACCACCCTGATCAGAGAACTGTTCGCCCAGACAAAGGCACTAGTTTCTAGACTGTCATATTGGCGTTAAGTACACGATTTCTTCGAGCTTATTGGCGACGACAAGATGGCCAGTGCCGCCGCAGCATCAGTGCTAATAACTCACAACGGCCTCCCAGGGCACCGGAGTGCCTCCTCGCCTTCAGTTCCCACATCTTCAGTAACGCTCGTGCTTCCCAGCCACCGGCAGGATAAGCGGAACCGTGTGTCCAGAAAGTACCATTCGCTTGACAGCACACGCCCACGCGTTGTGTGTATGGGAGCTGCGAGTGCGGAGAGCAGGTCGGGGCACTCCACTAAAGTTTCCGCCGGCCGGAGGCGGCGCGAGGAAAACGTCGAGGGGCCGCTGTGGGTTGACAACGCCTGCATCAGTTGCGACACGTGCCGGTGGATGGCGCCCGATACGTTTCGCTACGACGGCGGTCAGTCGGCGGTGTGGCGGCAGCCTGTCGCGGGCAGCGAGGAGGAAGCCCTCGCGCTGCGGTGCGTCAATGCTTGCCCCACCGGCTCCATCCACTTCCGTGACGAGGAACGCGGCAAAGGTAAATTTCATCATGAAAAGTATTGGTCGCTGATCATGTGCTGTAGCCATGCCTTGGCCCGTGCGGCTGTATGTGGTGAGGCAGTTTCGGCTGTTGTTGCTTGCAGATGCTAGCGTCAGGCTGCTGCGGAATGCGCGTGAGGCATTCCCCGCGCTGCTCCCCGAGGCGGCGTCGGCGGGGCTTGAGGTGTTTCACCTAGGTGCGCACCACCCCGACTCCTTTGGCGCCACGCCATGGCTCGTGCGTGACCCCTCGACGGGCGTGGCGGCCATGATCGACACGCCCCGGTACACCACCGGCCTGAAGAAGCAGCTGGAGGACAGGTTTGGGAAGGGACAGGTGCGGTCTGCGCGTTCTGTCGACTCTCTTACTCCATGTTGGCGCTGATATTATTGACCCGACGTACAGCTCTTTCACTCTCGTTATTTATTTCTTGACGCTCGCAGCGGCGGAACCGGCACCGGGCGACCGGTTTCATATTGTTTTATCGATGATAGGGGGCTGTTTTTTTTGTGTTTTTTTGATTCATTCCATCAGCACATTTCGTCGCTGTTGTTCTTCTTGTAATCCTTCATGTCCCGCCGGATGATGGTTCACGCACATTGGGAATATATAAGGATGTGGCTGGATTGATTACAGTGTACGGAAAGGACACACACAGGACAGAGAAAAGGGAGTTTGGAATATGGATGGATTAAGGATCCTTATTATTATAATCCTTATAATTATTACGACCATCATTATAAGGATCCTTCTAAACTGAATTATAGACATTGTGAACGGCAATAATCCTAGTAGCTGGTCAGAGCTCCGGGGCAGAGGAGAGGGTTTATTTTTATTAATTTATTTATTTAAGTACCCTTTTATGTTATTTTCATTCAGGTTTTTTTCTGGCGGTTCCCTTATTTTTTAGGTATCGCCCAACTAAGACATCGTTTTTTTGGTATTGCCTACATTTGTAAAATTTGCAATTGTATTTGTAAAATTGCATTTTTAAATTGTCCTCCTTTTGTATTGTAAGTGTGGCTTTCATTTCAGCGCGGCTGACAAGAGAGACGTACCTTAGTAGTTAAAAAATGCTTACAAGAAAAAGCAGCTTAGACGCACCTGCACCTGCAGACGTACCTTAGTGCAAGGGAGCGCATCTCCAAAAATACACCTATTTTATTTGATTTATACTTATGCAGTGTTTCATCATGGTTGTAAAAGTACATCAAACAGTAACCATACATTTGTAATCTGCTTTCGCCCCATTCCCATGCGCAGCGTCATATGACGTCAAACGCAGACAGCGATTGCGAAAGGGACAAAACTAGAGCTTGTAGCGCGCTGCTTGCGCTCTTTTACTTTTGTGCCTCTTTACGCCTTGCGTGGAAAAAAAAAGAAGTAATGCGGTTTCAATAACAAAAGCTTCACTGAGCGTCACAATATTTTTTCAATTTTTCAATTTTGCATTTTAAATGCAGTCGGGCAAATCTAAACCTCAGCTCAAATGCTTCTGATTGTCACCACCCGTAATATTCCCAATGCGATGGGGTCTTTCTATTCTGAACTATGTTTTGCGATGCCTCTCCAGGTTAAGTACCTCTTCCTCACCCACGCCGATGATGTCGCGGATCACTTCCGTTGGGCGGCCGAGATGGGCCTCAAGCGCATCATCCACGCCACCGAGGCGCACGCGCGCGACACACTGTTCCCCGAGACCTCCGGCGCGCGGCTTGAGGAGGCTGAGGTGAAGCTGCAGGGCTGCGGACCCTGGGACCCCTTTGACGGGGAGCTCGGACCCGCCACGCACGTCCTCTACCAACCCGGCCACACCAAAGGCTGCACCGTCCTGCACTTTCAGCCGCACGGTGCCGCCCGTGCGGCGGTGTTCACAGGCGACCACCTCGCAGTGCTCCGGCAGACGGGCAGCCTGGACGCCTTCACCGCCTTCAACAAGCTCTCCCATGAACGACAGCTGCAGTCGATCAAGCGATGGGCGGAGGAGCCCGCAGCGGAGGCGGTGGCGCTGGTTCTTCCCGGCCACGGTCGCAAGCACGTCACGGACTGCTTTCCGGACGATCTGAGGGGAGTGGCGCAGCGGATGGCTGCTCGCATGGAGGAGGGGAAACTGGAAGTGACGCACAATGCCAACTAAACCCCATATGACGTCCATATATACTTTAGACAAACACGTGCAGCCGAGATTCCCTAATACAAGCAACAGACCCTAAGCCCTAGATCCGTGTTGAGTGGGCCGCTGGCATGATGTTGGGTAGAGAAAGGGACGCCAGCGGAACTGAGGTGCTTCTCCTCCTCCGTTGCTTCCCCTTTTTAGCGACTGCTGCCGCTCTGTACAGTGATGACATGGCATTGTGGGAGGTGTTGTTTTAGAGTGACAAGAGTAACGATAGCTGTAACTGTAGTATCCTCAACGACGGTTGTTTTGTGTCAGCTTGTTGCGTTTGCCTCTGAGGCGCCGCGAGATAGACCGACGCAAACGAAACAGCTGTAAAAACTCATCCGGTGTTCCAAATATTGTATGATGGTGATGACATTAGTCGTAGGATACGTGAAATCTATAATACATTTTGTCTGCGAGAGACCCTGCCAGACTGATCTTTGCTTCAGTCTGCCAATGCTTGCTCGACGTGTCTCATAATATGGCAATCACATGACAGTAATATGGAGGTAGTGATATGCAATGCAGATATTTTCTTTTGTAAGTAGCCGCTCCACCCATTTGATCGTCGCGCCGGGTGCATAATTCATACGCCATTTGTTCTCCGCTTTGTAATCCAACATTCATCCTCGACGAGAACCCAGCGAATTGCATGTCACCTTAAATTTCCTCCCTCGCCGGTGTTGAGCTCTCTGAGTTTACAATCCATTTATCCATGCAGCTTGTGTCTGTGGCCTTTGTTTAAAGGACGCGCGATTTTATTTATGAACCAATTGCATGTGCCCCGTCTGTCCGGTACATCGTATCACGCACACACTACATTATCATTGGCCGGACAAACTCTCCATGACCTTCATATGTGTGGATGTCGTGTACATGCCGCTAACAAATTGTCACCCATGCTCACAAAGCATTGATTTTCATTACTTAATCCAAGAAAGATAATGTTGAATATTGGGCGCCCTAAAACATGTGCAATTACGTGTGTTCTTAGGCAGGGGGTCTGAGGTCATAGCATATGGTTACATAGAAATTGCAAATTGTGCTGTAGCATGTATATATTGTAGGGGACGGCACATATGGCTTGAGTATGCTAAGATAATGAAGTTAATGGTGGCTCGGCGGATCCTTCCCGGATCATGCTATTGTCAGTGGTGTCCCCTTCTCGTGCTATCGATTCCTGCCAATACCGCTCATTATGGGTTTATCGTCTCCATTGATATAGTCTCCGCACTTCTCATCATTTCCGTGACGTCGTTGCGTATCTCCTTTTGTTTTTGAAATCGCGAGCAATAGCGCTACCCTTGTATGTTGTGCATCATACTCAATAGTTAAATTCCGGGAAGGACATCAAGGACAATAACGGAGGGGGGGGGCAAGAGGGAAGGAGTGACAAGAGGGTCACGGAATCCACAACACGGCAAATGGAAGCAGTATCGCTGCACAGTGCGCATACCTAGCAGTGGTGATGCAACACGACCGTGTTGTTGTGACAGTATACTTCCATAACAAAGTGCGAAACAATTAACTGCGGCTAATGCAGAAAGAACGTGCGAGAGCGTAACCGCTTAGCTTTAGCTTTACAATGTAGCTGAATATAATTAAAAAGATAATTACAATAGTTGCTTATTTACTCCCTCGATGCGTTGGCTAAAGTAGCCTAGCCTAGCTCGCCTTCAGTCTTGAAGCGTCACGTGACCCTCAGAAGCTCGATTCATGTGACGTGCTGACTGTCGCCGCCTCGGACAGACGTGATCCGGCGCGTCGTGTCGCTTAGTTAATTTCAATATTAAACACGCTATTACTGAACTTGGACTTGAGCTAATTACACAGGTTGTACAACTGCGGGTGAACGCTTCCTCGGAGTATACGGAATGCAACTAGTAGAGATACGTGCAGGTCCTACATTCGTTTGTACTTCAATAGGAAAGTACTCGCCACACTCGTACCCTCCCCTTCTAGACAAAGTCGAGAATCAGCCTCACTTGCCAAGTCGCCAACCCTCTAATCAGCCTCATGCAAATTGCAGTAGATATTCAGCTCCTCTTGTCGAAGTCAATGCGAGTGGGGTAGTCTCGCTGGGTGAGCTGTCCTCATGAAGTCCATGTACTCTTGGCGATTGACAAATTGGAGCCAATAGGGTGAGTCTAAGAAACGTTGCAACGCAATTGTACGTTGTATTTCATTAAATTGTTACTCTCCGTTGTAGCGGTAACGTAGCTTACTAGTTATTTTGGACCCGTCTCCGATGAAATCAATCAATCCAGAATATTTCAGGCATTATCCGCACTTCGATTGACAAACGTCGCTTCTACCCAGAAGGCAAGAGTGACAACCAAATAGAAAGCTAGGAATAGCGCCCATAGAAGTTGCGGCAACAACGGCTAGGGCTAGGGCGTTCCTTAATTTAAGCACCCATCCTAAATACGTGCATAAGCGATCCAGTGGGCCGACCCAGTCGGTTGCGCCCAAATCCTTGGATGTATTGGACCGTGCGTTGGCTGGATCGTTTTACTAGGGCAAGCGCGGAATTAGATCAAGACGTACGCGTCCCACACGCATGGAGACGGGCTTTGTAACTAGGCGGTGCCTCTAATCTACAAAAGGCAACGGTATGGGATCGGTTCGAGGCGTCATCTTCGGCATGTACCATCTTTTACATGGAGTATTGCATCCCATGCTTCGTATGCTAAAAATTCATTGCCACAATACCGCACGGGAATTCCTGCGCGGGCCGTTCTAGGGTTACACATTATGATTCAATTTCGAACGCGTGTATTTATTTCCCACATCCCGTCGTCTTGCCCGCATTCATTTATGCCATGCGTGAACATTTTCTCCGCCATTGTCTAGCATGCGGCGGGGATGTACCTGAATCTATAGAACATATCTTGCTTGCATGCATGCCCGCGTTGGGAGTGCCACCGTCGCAATTTTGGGACACTACCCCCATAGTTTATGGATTTCGTACGTGAGTTCGCTACCTCCCCTAAAAACATAATTGCATTGCTTTTAGGCGGTGACGCCCCTTCCCTCCATGGCGCCATTCAATTTACAAGGAATGGGGGGTTTTCATGTTATGTGTTTAGGGTTTCCATCGCCAAGTCCTTTAACCCATTGCTTTCTTTGCAGTTCATGTATCACACTCCCCAAATATTTTGCTCCGTGAGATGGGCCTTGCTCCTGCTCGTATTACTCGAATGGGCCGACGCCCGGACGGGTAAGGCATGCCTTTCTTGGTGAGTGCCGGGAATGCATTCATTCTTGTCTGCATTTTATTGGGATTTTTAGTTGGTGAAACTCCAACACTTGCCTCGATGTGGGGTTAGCGCAATACGGTAAGATTCTTGTGCAATGGTACGTTGTGCACCCACTCGGGCGTCGCCTGCCTAGCCCAGAGCATGATAGATGATGAGTTTCAGGTTTGTTATTTTTGAACTTTTACTGTCAATTGTGCTTGCAAACCGCCGCATGTAGAGGGTGCCAGTGCGGGCTTACCTGCCAGTCCCATATCCCGGGGGCGCGCTCAAAGAAACAAAACAAGAAACTAATAGAATTGAGAAAAAAATCTTACAAGAAAAAGCAGTGGAGGCCACCAAGCAAAAAGAAGAGAAGAACTAGTACTAATATCTCTCTCTTTCGCGGATGGTGGCAAAATTCACCAAAGAACCAGCCTTAAACTGTTTTATGTAGGAGACAAACAGGGAGGGAAACCCTAACTACCCGGCGCTCACATGTAGCCCTAACCCCTCGCGCTACCCCAAGTCACACGATAACTAATGCTAATACTAATACAAAAACTAATAAAATCAAGTACCCCTTGCTTTTAGTTTCTATCCACCCGTGTCTATCTAGCCACCCGCAGTCACGTTGGGTACGAAAAGGGCAATATGGGGTTGCTCTTAGGGCCAACCATAGGGCTAACACCTCAGCAGTCAAGGTCTTCATGTAGACGAGGGTTTGCAGAGGGCTTGGTGTTAATCATGTCGACCCGTGGGTACCTAGAGGTGGGTCAAAATGTGACCACCTAAAGTTGCATGTAATTCAAATTCTTCGCCGGCTGTCGCGATCCACCCCATCACCCGACAAAACCACCCAACAAGCGACCCCAACCACCTACAACGCCCGTCCGGCCTCCTTAGAGTGAGGAATCAACACCCCTAGTGATATCGAGCAATGGATGGTTGTGCTGTGCCACCCTTATGGGTGTCGCCTCCGGCACCCGAGGAAGAAAAACTCTGGCCGATCCGGTGAGCGCGCTCGGTTTTCCCTTCTTCGCGACCTTTACATCTTACCAAAACAAGCACGGTTACCTGCGCGTTCTCCCAATATCGACTCGGCCGTCCACCGCAACTCGGCATATCAGCCCACAACGTAACAACTAACTCCACTTGCACGCTTGCGTTGCGACACAATGCTCTCGCTGCTATGTTAAGGGGTGCCAACCCCTCAGCCGCCCCCTCCGATGCTAATCGCAACATGTACGACCCCACTCGACCACGCGGTTCCGCTCGCCCCTATCGTTTGGTGGCCTCACCTAGACCCACCGCCAACAGCTATATATGATAGTGGTGCTCAGATATGGAAGATAGAGCATGGCTAAGGCTACTTGGAAGCCGGTCTCCGTGCTGCTAGAGGCAGTGGTTAGCGTCCCAGAAAATTACAGCAACGCCCTCAAGAACGGCATCTGGCGGCGTGTTTCAGCTTTGTCAAAGCTAATGATGGACGTCGAAGGTCTCGAGCCGGAAGAAGGCAACGATAAGAACGCAAACACTCAAGCATCTCGCGACGTTCCAGTCTACACAACTTACGAGACCGCTGGACAACGTCAACCGCTCAACCCCATCTCTACTACCGCTACAAGTCGTCGGGGTGTTGGCCGTAAGGGCAAATGCGGCAGGAAGGGGAATGCAGAGCGCGTGATAGTGATAGAGGATAAGCACAAAAGGACCAAAGGTGCCGACAGTCACAAGGATTACAGGGAGGCTGTCAAGAATGTGCTCAGAAAAGTGGTAGAAAATGCACATGAGTGTAACCAATTTGTGCGTGCCGCTGCGACTCAAGCCCAGACAACGTCGTTAAAGGATTACAATATCACTATTAGTCTTTCATGGTGCCGCGCCCTGATCCCAACATCGATCAAGACTGGCATACATGTGCCCACAATGGTTACATACTATTCTATGGCACACGCAGGCAAAATGGAGAAAGATCAAGCGCGAGACGTTGCGGACGATCAACATCGACGAAAACAGCAACATGCGCTCACTCCTCTACCCCTCAAGTACAAATACTTCGCACAGATGTTCAAGGTCGCTTGGGACAAGGCTTTCACCCGGGAGCGGAACATGAAGGGCTGGGAAAAGGAGGGTATCTTACCAAGATTCAACATGAAGGAGTATTGGCGCTTCAAGGCCGAACTAGATGCAGCGGAAGCCGACGGAGCCACCGTATCGTCAAGGGGGGTTCCAACAATACCAACGATGGCATGTTTGGTGCAGCCACCCCCCGTCCACGGACGGTAGCGCTAGTCGCGCCACTAAAGTCCAACTTTTTTTACTCGGAGGAGGGTTTGAGCCCACTTCAGTTGAGCATCAAGCGAAGCAACCTCCGATGACCCTTCCTCGACATCTACAAGCGGAGGTGGACCGTGCCTCAGGTGGCCTCCCCAACGGCTTGCCACCATGGGCACGGAGGAGATAATGGAGGCTTACCTTTGGCAAGTTGACGTCTTCAACAAAGTGAAGACTGCCCTCCACCCGACCGTCGAGCAAGATGAAGCGGACGACGACAACGTGCATGATGAGGGAGAAGGAAAGAGCGGGCGGATTACAACCAAGAACATATGGTCACGCTTAGGAAGTGCTACCGGCGAAGAGTCCATTGCGTTGAAACGCGCCCAAGACCTAGAAAAGAAACGCAAGGCGAGCGATAAGGCACTCAAAGAGGAGGCTAAACACGCAAAGAGGCGAAAGGCAGTGGTGGGAGCAATTACCCACGCCATCACACGTCTCGAGACCATCGCCGCCCGCGGCCTCGGCACGGTTGAGTCCCTTCAAGTGAAAGACCTAAAAGCAATGCTACAATACGATGACCCAGAAGCTCCGGAAGCTAAGGGAAACAAGGCAGACATGAAAGAACGGGTACTAGCGTTAGCTAGCGTGAAGGAAGCGGCGGAGAAATTCGTCTCCGCGGCGGCCGAGCGAGCGGTTATCGCTAACGCCGTATCCGAGCAAGCGCCATGTATGGACGCATCCGCCCCTATCCAAACCGCCACGGCAGCACCCGAACCCCTACCTTGAGGCTCCTGGCAAGCTTACGGGCGTTACTAGTGGCTGAAGTATCCGTGAGTGGCCGGCACCACCGAGACTTACCCTAAGTAGTATGATGGGCGAGGCATGGGCGCTGCCCGGGTACATGTACTTGTACTTGTAGCGGGCACGCGGCGCGTGGCTAGTAATTAAAGAATTGTCACGTTCGACCTCCATACTACACACCCAATTTTCAAGGCCCTCGCACCACCCGGAAAAAACTGATGAATGAAGCACTGCATGACACAAGTAGGTTAGGCACCTTCCGAACTACCCGGGCTTGATCTTTTGGTAGGTTTTGTAGTCCATTACGACGGCCTTGTGCTAGAAACTAAAAGCAACAGGCACCTGTAGTAAGCATAATGGATACCCCAAACGTCGCTTTC
>JAPMLY010000445.1:175000-195000 GCA_026401115.1 Tetraselmis chui | reverse complement strand
TGGACACACAACGAGAACTTTTTCCTGACAGGGGACGACAGCGGAAAGATCAAGTACTGGAAGCCCAACATGGAGAATATCCAGGTGCTTGTTTGTGTGCGCGTGTGTGTATGTGTGTGCGTGTGCGTGCGTGCGTGTGTGTATGTGTGTGTATGTGTGTGTGTGTGTGTGCGTGTGTGTGTGTGTGTGTGTGTGTGTGTGTCTCGCGAGGGGGAGGAGGGGTTCAGGTCCCTACCCACAACCCATGTAGTACCCTCAAAGCTTCCTTGATATGCTGAACTGTTAACGAAAGTAGTTGGTTATCCCTATTTGGGGTTGACAAGAAATTGAGAAAACCAAGTATTGGAGTCTCGTTGCCCAGTACAGAGGTAATCAGTGGCTGACCTGCTACCCTCGCCCCTGCAGGTCCACCAGGCGCACAATGAAGCGGTCCGGGGGCTAGCCTTTTCACCCTCTGACCTTAAATTCACCACCTGTTCCGACGACTCGCTCATCCAGGTCCCTTCTTTCTTCCTATTCATTGTTATGTCACCAATCCTCTTCAATGATGTGCCTCACTGCCTCCTAGAAACGTTTCAGTTTGTTTTGATTGGCTGGAGTGTGAAGATTGTGCGTTGCTTTGTTGTAGGTGTGGGATTTTGGGCGCTGCGTTGTCGACACCCGTCTCACAGGGCACGGTGGGGATGTGAAGGCGGTGGACTGGCACCCACGGCAGGCGCTGCTGGCCTCCGGCTCCAAGGACGGCCTGGTGAAGCTGTGGGACCCGAAGGCGCGCGGCGCACTGACCAGCTTCCATGGCAACAAGGGCATCATCACCGCGGCCAAGTGGAACCAGAACGGCAACTGGTTGCTCACCGCATGCCGTGATCAGCTCTGCAAGGTTTGTGCACCCAACTTCCACACCATAATCTACCTTGAACTATTTCTTAACCACACTCACTTTGTTTATAATCACTTTCATTGACAAGAAATGAATGGCGTGATACTTTGTGTGTGTGTGTGTGTGTGTGTGTGTATGTGTGTTTGAGAGAGAGAGAGAGAGAGAGAGAGAGAGAGAGAGAGAGAGAGAGAGAGAGCGTGTGTGTGTAGGTACGGATATGTGTGTGAGTGTGAGTGTGAGAGAGAGTGTGTGTGTGTGTGTGAGAGAGAGAGAGAGAGTGTGTGTGTGTGTGTGTGTGTGTGTGTGTGTGTGTTTAGTTAGGGTATGTGTGTGTATGTGTGTGAGAGAGTGAGAGAGAGAGAGAGTGTGTGTGTGTGTGTAGGTACTGATTTGTATGTATGAGAGAGAGAGAGAGAGAGAGAGAGAGAGAGAGAGAGAGAGAGAGAGAGAGAGAGAGAGAGAGAGAGAGCGTGTGTGTAGGTGCGGGTATGTGTGTGTTTATGTGTGTATGTGTGAGAGGGAGAGAGAGAGAGAGAGAGAGCGCGCGCGCGCGTGTGTGTAGGTTCGGATATGTATGTGTGAGAGAAAGAGAGAGTGTGTGTAGGTGTGTGTGTGTGTGTGTGTGTGTGAAAGTTGAGCATCGGCGGTAATTGATGTGTCGTGGGCCAATGCTGTTCTAACACTCGCCTGTCTTGCCACGAGCAGGTGTATGACATCCGCATGATGAAAGAGATGGCGAGCTTCAAGGGGCACAACAAAGACGTCTCCTGCTGCGCGTGGCACCCCATCCACGAGGAGCTCTTTGCGAGCGGCGCCTACGACGGGAGCCTGCTTTATTGGGTGGTGGGCGAGGATAAACCGCAGGCGGAGGTAGCTTGCAACCCATCCACCGCCCTGCTTTCCGGAAATATCCCATATAACTATTTACATTTCCTGAGCACCAACGGCTGCATTTGTTCGGGGTTTTATTGGAGCTTCATTACTCATCTCACATTATCATAAATTATATACGGCGTCACACATATAGTTCATTTAATGAATGCCGCTGTGAATGTGATGTGGATGTCCGCTCGTGCAGGTCGGTGTCCGTCCACTTTGGGATCATGGTCGGTGGAGAATGTAGGGTTTTGATGAGGTTGATGTGGGGTCCTCACTGTCCTCCCCGTTGCAGGTCCGCACTGCTCACGACATGCACATCTGGAGCATGGACTGGCACCCGCTGGGCCACATGCTGGCCACCGGCTCGAACGACTACTCCACAAAGTTTTGGGGCCGGTGAGTGGCGTGCAACCCACCTTGACCCATACTTAGACCAATACCTCCCAATGGCACTGAACCAAGTGCACAAGGTCATTACACATGCCGCGATCATACGAGTTTCCTGATAGGCTCGTGCAAAGAGAGAGGGTTGTCTTTTTGTGCAAGTTTGGTTTCTCGGTGCTTACTTTCGGTTGTGGGGGGTGTCTCCAGACCGCGGCCGGGAGACATGTGGCGGGACCGTCGGCAGCAGGAGCAGGAGGTGCTGGAGCGCACCGAGTCGGAAAGTGTGGGCGCGCTGCGTGCACCGGGACGCCCGACCTCGGGCTCCGTGCCTGGGCTGGACTTCATCCCCGGTAAGGACTGCCGTCACCCCTTATCAGGATGCATAACACTGCAATGCTGTGACTTCATGGGCAGCCACGAGTGTTCTACTGGGGTGGATTTCTCCCGGTTGATGGATGCTTTACTTGATTTTTTTATGAAGTTCGACAGGCCTATCTTCGTAACATGGGGAAATTGTTAAGGGGGGGGGGGGTGAGGGGGGGGGGGGGGGTCGCTTGGTTGGCAGCAATTAAGGACTGAGGGTGGGGTTGTGCGCAGGGTTGGGTGGGGACAGCAAGCCGCCAATGCCGGGCGGAGGAGGTGACATGCGGGGCGGGCGGAGAGAGGGAAGGCCAGGCGGAGAACGTGATAGGGGCAGGGGCAACCGTGGGGGAGGCGGCGGCCGTGGCGGTGGCGGTGGCGGTGGCGGTGGCGGCAGGTAGAGCCCGGACTTCATTCACCAACTCACTCACCCACACTCACACGGACAGACACAGCGATAAGTACCGAGATAGAGACAGGCACAAGCACACGCGCAAATACAAACACACACACACACACACACACACACACACACACACACACACACACACACACACACACACGATATGCCTTTCTCCCTATGATTCATTATCACATTTCTAACTCTCTATATCTCCCTCTCTCTCTCTCTCTCTCACACACACACACATACACACACAAATCAGTACCCACTCTCTCTCACACACACACACACACACACACACACACACGCACGCGCGCGCGTACATTCTCACCCTTTTACTCACTTTCTATCCGCACATGCACACCCCATTTCCCTCCCTCAGTCGCTAATTTAAGTTCCCGCAGTGTGTTTTCGCACTCCTGCCGCATTAGAATGTCACAACCTTCAAATAATGGCAATCCGTTGACATAATCAATACTACGCAAAGCAACACCGCTGGGTTATGAACTACCTTTCATGTGTGATAAAATGTACTTCCCGTGGTGTGAGGGCTCATTAGGTTGCATAATGTGTGCTGTGCAGGGGTGGGCTGCCAGATGACCGTCGGGGTGGCCCTCCGCCCGGAATGCCTCCCCCAGGTATGCCACCGCCCGGCATGCCACCTCCCGGGATGCCACCGCCCGGGATGCCTCCGCCAGGTATGCCAGCACCTGGGATGATGTCACCACCCGGTCCCAACGGAGAGCCCCCGCCCGGATGGGGCGGAGGCGGGCGAGGAGGTGGTGGTGGTAGGGGTGGGGGAGGGGGTGGGGGACGGGGGCCGCCGCCTGGGGCGCGTGGCAACTTTCGCGGCTCTGTCATGCGCTCGCAAAAGGCGCCTTCGATGGGAATGCCGCCCCCGGGGGGTGGTGGGCAGCCGCCACCTGGTATGCCGCCCCCGCCAGGCATGTCCATGCCTCCAGGGATGATGCCTCCACAGGGCGGCGACCCCGGCCTCCGCCCTCCCTTCATGCACCACCAGATGGGAGGGCCACCGCCGCCGCAGGGTCAGGGGCAGGGCTTCCCGCCAGGGGGAGACCCACCCCCTGATGGTAGGCCTCCACCGCAGCAGCAGCAAATGCCGCCCCCCATGCAGCAGGGGCAGGGGCACCCCCGGCAGATGTGGGGCGGGCCACCACTACCCCCCCAACAGCAGCAACAGCAGCAGCCATACGGCGAGGGTCCCATGGGTGGGCCACCACTCCGTCCATCTGGCCCACACAACTTTGGCGGGATGGGGATGGGCGGGCCGCCTCGGGGAGGTATGTCACCCATGGGCGGCGGCCACCCTCCGCAGCAGCAGCAGGGAGGCGGTCCCCCGCATAACGGACGACATTGGGGGCAGGATGGCGGGCGAGGAGGCCCCCGCCGGCAGGCCCCCCCCCCTCCAAACCGCCACCGTCCCTACTAAATCACCACTGTGCTGACTCATGCCCATTACACGAGCTGTCCAACCTCGGGCTCAGTCATTCGCCAGGTCTCCCAGCGTGCACCTGTCATAGATGCGGCTTGGAAGAGTTTGTTGTAGTTTATTGGCGACGCAGTTTGTCGTTAATTGTGTAACACGAGCCCGCCATTGAAGCAGCTGCTCTCAAAGAAGGATATTGGACGCGTTCGCTACAGAACTGAAGGATAGGATGTATCAGTTATCGTACCAACCACGTTCGCTAGGCAGCCATGCGTGGAGCGTATGACTGCTGAAGTATCTGTTTTCTTTGATTGCCGTTGACCATTCATCAGTCATCTCAGCGTGTACCTGTCGCAGTAGTGGCGCCTTGAAAGAGTTTTTGGTAGTACATCGGCGGGGCCGTCTGTGAGACCTCCCGTTAATTGTGTGACAGAATTCCGCCATTGAAGGAGCACAGCCTCAACTTGCTGTGCTTGCCGTCGCTGTGACTCCCTGTCGACCTTTCGTACCTGTTGCTTGGGCATCTTTATCTGGCAAGGGACAGTGAGGTGTGGTCACGGAACTGGATACGGGTAATAGAGGGACGGAATGTTGAACGACAGAGTGATGAAAAATTATTGGGGCATAACAACAGTGGCTGTGGTGACACTTGACCTGCAGTTTGAGTACTACACGGGTACAAAGGTGAACCGGTGGCGTTGGCGGAACACTGGTCGGCGACGTGAGTTTATGCTGTGGAGAAGGAAAGCTAAAGAAATACGAAGCGCATTTTGCCAGCTGTCGATGTGTGTTGTGAGCATCAATGACGCTCAGCCTCGTGAACCTTTGTGGTTGATAAGCGATGTGAGCATCCATGACGTTCAACCTCATAAAACTATCTTCCTTGTTGCTAGCCGCGCATCCCTTGCGTCCCCTCAGCAGCTGCATTACTTTACGTACACGAAGAGTTGTAATCCACGCAAGCCAATTGACAACATGGTGAGACGATGCCATGGAAAAAGGCAGCTCTATAAGTTCTCAATAAGTAGCGTTGAGCGTCAATGGCGTTCAACCGCGTGTGCGTAATGATTACCAGTAAACTTGGGACGTGAATGATGCTCAACGTCATCATTTTCTTTTTCTACGTCCTAGCAATGCACGCGCGGTCCCTCGTGTTCCCTCTTTCCTTTTATTGCATGTACATGAGGAGTTACAATCCATGCAAATAGCTTTATGGCGAACGTGGTATTGATTGAACGACTTGGAGGCGCTGCAACCCTACACATTCGTCACTTGGTTCCACATCATGAGTGTAGTCGCATTCCCATCTACGGCCCACCTTCCGTCGATCATCACATCGTGACTATGGAGGCTGGTTTGACTTCAGATGTCTTTTCAATATTTTTTTATGGCTAATAATCACAAGGTTGTACTTATCATTCTATCAAATTGTCGTTGTCGTTTCCCAATTTGCAAGTCCTATCATGGCGACAATGTTTAAGATGGCCGTGGTTGGTGATACTGCGGAGAAATTGGACCCAGTGGCAATGGCATACCGGTACGGTACACAATCACTATAGAACGCGGATCCACTAGTATAGCAAACAACAGACTCGTACTCTCAGAAAGGCAAACAAAAGAGTGGTCAAACTATCAGCAACCCCCCTAATAACAATATATAATTGTAACGAATCGCCCCCCCCCCCCCCCCCCCCGCGTCCCTTGAACAACTAAGGGTCTAGCCTAGCTATTTGTGTGCATATACTTATTATGGAGGTTCGACCGAACGTGTAATATTGCTTTATAAGCACATGGACCTGCATTTAGTTGGAAAGTTTCCGAAATTCTCCCCCTCCACCGGATTTGGAATGGGAATAAAGCGAAACCCTTTTGGCCCCACAATACACATTCCTTTCTAAAAATGAAATGGCCATTGTTACATGTAGCCCAAATGAAAATGAAAATGATTTGCAACAATACCATGAAACGGCGCCCGCCGGCGGCGCAACGGTGGTGGCCCCGGAGGGGGTGCGCTCGCAAGCCCGTCGGCACTCATCCCCACCTCCTCGTGGTGGGCGCCGGTAACCCTATAGCCGTGCATGACTTAGTAGCATGGTTGGGGGCTACCTAGGCGGGATGAAATCCACCAGTTGCGATCCGCGCGATCAACCGCTTTCGAGAAGGCTAGGTACGGTTAGCTTTTAAAGATACTATTTGTATGCTACCAACGCCAAGATTTCCTTCTATATGTTTTGTTTATAGGCCCGTCCGATATATTTTTCAAAGACCAGAGACTTCTCAAATACCGTCCCATTTTTGGGGATGGGGCATGTATCTCACGAGCGTGTGGAGGTGAGGAGGGTACGGCCGGATCAACGGTGGGATGCGGGTGTTGGAGCTGGCGCCGGCGGCCGGGAAGCGGCGCCATGGTAGGGCGCTCGCTCGCTAGCCCCCGATTGGCCATGTGATCCTCGAGTCTCCTTGGGAGGTGAGGCACGACGTGGAGCATGCACTATGACTTTCGCAGCCGAATAAGGGACTCGGTTTGGCGGCGGCGCTCCTCACGATCAGCCGACGCCGGGAAGCCGTGTACAAAGGTTTTTTTCGGGAAAAAGTGATGCCCGTACCCGGCGTAGAGATTGCTGCCTTGTTCTACCCCACGGATGTCCCTAACTACCCCCAATAGAAATTGGAATCATATGTACACTCTTCCCATAAAGTCCGTTACTAGTGAAGTAGGGCCTTTCGCGTAGGGCGGGTGTTTACCATGTAGGGTTTCTAGGGTTTAACTGTACTTTAGCTCGTTGAAAAGGCGGGCCGAAACTTGTGTTAACGGTAAGGCTAAGGGGGAAGCGGGGCACAAATGGGGCCCGTCACGGCTACGATATGACGTATTAGGGTTTGCGGCCCAACCCCGATTTCAGGGTATACCCTGATTCGGGCGCCCCGAAATTCGGATTTGCCACACTTTGGCTCGTAAAAAATCCCGAAATGGGCGACACAACATGCGGTTTTTATGATCCCAGCATGTTGTCCGCAAACATGGGAGCACGTGGGTGTGATGGCATGTGCCGTTGACATGCTTGACGTGGGTGGGCTCGGGGCCGGAAAACCACAGCTTGGGAGGCTTAGAAAAGCCTAACTTCGCCGTACAGTGTCCGATTCGAGCAAACTAAGTTGCAAGTGGAAGCCCTTCCCCCAAGTAAATATAAGTTTTCAACTTAATTTACGCCTACCGGCCGGTTTTCGCGTCAAATCCGCCGTCCGATGTCATCCAAGCCCTCGTAAAGCCAAATAAAGCTTTTAGGGTTTCAAAATCTGCCACATTCGCGCGGGGCTAGCAACCCCTAGACAGGTGGTACCCGCATACCCGCTCCGCTAATACGCTCAACAATCAGCGCCCTATATTTCTTCTATTCACGGCGTCGCCCATTTCATGCCCCATGATGGCATGGTGCCGTGCCCTTTGCCGCCGGCTAGATGAAGGCCCGTGCTAGCGTACTTTGAAAGCTCCCCGCCATTTTTCACGCCCGGCGATGCGCAAGTTTCTAAGGCCAACGATCCGCGCGCCAGGGTGCTTACACTCCAAGTCAACTGCCCCTCAAGCCCAATAGGCCCCCAGCCCGTGCTCCTTGGTGGTATTTCCGGGCACGTGGCAAGAAAAACCAGTGCACACGGCATGCCATTCTCGGTGTTGCCGCTTTGTAGACGGTCGGGCGCAACACAGTCGGCGGATATTAGTGCAATTGTGCAAACATGCTGAGAACCCGGTGTCGAGTAGTCTCCCGGCTTTTCGCGACACTGCGTGTGCCGAGCCACGCATAGAGGCGTGCATAACCTGCACATGCACGAATTTCGGCCCGCAAAATATGGGCCGAAAATCCAACGTGGGTGCCCACAATAATTGGGGCGTGCCGGTAAAGGTGCTCACGTCAGTGAACAACGCGCCGTGGTGTGCTGTTCGAAAATCATTATTCTACCCCCCAATCGAGTTGCATGGCCATCGCGGCAGTGCGTGGCGGGTAATTAAATACGTGCCGCTAGTAACGGACTTTATGGGAAGAGTGTAGGGATACGGGAGTAGTTACAGTCATGCCTGCGAATAATACGGATGGGCCCACAATTCTATGGGGGGCGCGAGGAGAGTACGGGCGTATCTAAGGCATCCAGTCGGGAAGCAACACCATGGTAGGGCGCTCACTTGCTGCCGACTACGTCGCCAAGCTACACCTCCCTTGGGGAGAGCACGCCCAAGCGGAAAGGAGGACTGTCGCGACGGGAGGAGGACAAGATTCGGCGGCCACGACCCTCGGCGTCGGCCGCCACCGGAAAACCCGGTACGGAGGGTTTTGAAAAGATTTCCGCGCTCCGCGGCCCGTTTGATCCGGCTACGGTGATATACCCTCCCTCCTTCGACACCCACTATCGCTCGGCATACCTAATAGAGATGGCGGGCATGGGCTAGTGCGGAGGCCCACACTCGAAACAATGATGCTCGGTGGACGCGCGATCGAAGGGAGGTGGGAGTAGGACGGTATCTTAAGAGTATGTGGTATTGAAAAAACATGTCGGATGGGCCAAGCGGGAGCTCTCGGTGCAGGTAGCGCACATATGTTATCTTTAAAAGGCCTCCATACAAGGCATTCCCGGTAGCTGAACATCGCGCGGATCGCAGCTGTCGGCTCACCCCGCCTAGCCCCCTTTCGTAACTAGCGACCACTAGCTAGGAATAGGTGGGGGTGAGTCCCGACGTGCTTGCGAACGCACCCCCCTCCGCGGCCGCCACCTCTGCGCGGCCGGAACCCCTTTAGTTGTTGATGATCGCGACGCACTATACTTATCATTATGCGGGCATCTTTTGCGGTTGATGATAATTGCGGCGCGATAGCAAAAAGCATAGATGAGCTATCGCAATTTAAATATATTAGTATCGTGGTTTGTAGGTTATGGATCTCCACGCGCGAACACTTGTTGTAGCTCATTGTTGTGCACGGTGAAAGAAGGACTGGCAACGCGAAGCAAGCTTGAAGCCAACGCGTCAAGATCGAGCTTCGATCCACGGATGCCATGGCAATTTGTGATACCAATGACATGTACATATTTTTATCCGTCACGTTTCGATGTCGTGATCAATGTTTGCATTTGTTACCTAATGCGCTCTTCGTCATACTATAGGCATTTCATCAGGTGCATCGACAGTTTTGCAATTCACACTTTTGCCTCCTTCTATCCTATGATGCATGAATGAAACGCAGTCCTTTCCTTCGGGTGTTATCTTGTGGATGCGGTGCATGGTTTCTGTGGGGTTGTTATTGCGTGTCCCCCCCCCAACACATACACACACACACACACACACACACACACACACACACACACACACACACACACACACACACACACAATGGTTGGGCTACCGGTTCCTCTTTCAATTTTTTCGGTTGTGCGATGTATGCATTTTTGTTGTTGTTCCATCTAGCTACATTGTTTTTTGAAAGTGTATCGCCCGTATACTAAACAAGGGGAGGGTACGGGCGGTATTGTACGGATCTGCCCGTGCCGGAAAGAGTTGGCAATTGACGGGGGAAGGACAGACACGACGGGAGGAGCGACAGACGGCAACCAATTGTGACTATGGCTTTCTCCCCATGCCCCGAAGGGAGGAAAAAGCCTATGCTAGGTGGAGAGATGCGACGGGAGGAGCGGCTATTATATTGGACGAGAGTGTGCGTGAATCGAGCCGGAGCCTTCGACAACATGGGTGTTGCATGAGTGCGGCACACTCTCGTTCATTGCGTTCTGACAGTTATGTCCGCATGCAACATTGCGTTCGCCGATCTACTTATATTCCCTTTCGTTGGTTTTGGGGGATTTTCGGCGAGAATTTACGCGTCGTCTTTCTGCTGCTCTTCATGGTACTTTGGCTTCCTATCTTCGCGACGCTTTACAGGAGGGCAGTGCTAATGCTGTGGCACGCCTTCCTGTTCCTCAGGCTTAGGCCTGTGGGGATTTTCCCTCCTTTCTCCTTTTTGCTTGGTGGTAGTTTCCACTGCCTTTTCTTGTAAGAATTATTTCTAAATGATTTGTTATATAAAATATAGTGTTTTTCGATCGCGGAATATGTACAGCTACATCTGCCTTTCAAAGATATATAAAATTAAACAAACCACATGCGATCATTATTTTTGTCCCAATATTTAATGGCCCCCCTCTAAGGACAGATTTCGCCCCGATTTGATGGCCCCTATCGCGACAAAATGTCCCTATTCTCTCCCCGATTTGCTCGTCTCCGTCTGCTTCCTGTATACGGCTAGTATCTATATAAATAAATAGAATAGTATCTACAAAAAGAAATAAATCGCTGTCAAAGCAGCAGGATCGACAGTTGCTCAAAGCTGTTGTGGCACCCAGCGCTCCGCGATGTTTCCCTCCCCCCAACCAGCGCCAGAGCGGACGGCTTACTGTTTCATTTGTATCGCTAGCTCCTGTTGTATCTTGACTACACTACCTTGAAAACCCCCGCTCACGCACACTCGCTACCCTGTGCTCCCTCCCTAGTTCGCTCCTTCCGACCAGGCAGTCGGGGAAACCACCACCCGTCGCTATCACCTCCTCGGCGGCCTCGCACCTGCCTGGCTGTCGGAAATGAGGTTGATGGCCACCGGCGCTGCGCGCGTGGCGGCTTGGAATCCCCTGGGGATGCCCGCACGGGAACTACGCTTAGAGCACTCTCTCCCTACAGGTAACTACATCACTGATACCAGCCCCGTCTGCCATCCTCTCCCCCCGCTGCATGGCGGCAGTGAGAGCCGAGTCACGGAACAGTTGCTCCCTTTCCCGCCCACCCGAGAAATAGTGCCGCGGCTCAAACCAAGGAGTAGCTATGTAATGAAGCTCTTGGTGATGTTTCTTTCAGGGCAGTCGTTTCGTTGGCGGCAGACGAGCGCTGATCCAGTCGAGTTCACCGGCGTGGTGGGCCGCCGGCTGGTGCAGCTGCGGCAGTCGCCGGACGACGTGCTATACCGTGTCCTTGCACGAGGAAGTGGCGAGAAATCCGGTGAGCACCAGCGGATCCTCCCAACCCTGCATGTTAAGTATCTGAGCGTGCGGGGGAGGGGAGGGGGGGGGGGTGTAGCAGCTGATGTGGAGCAGGTCAGGTGTTGAAGCTTTGTCTCGCTGGCGTTGGGTGCTCTCATTGAAACTGATATTCTGTGTCGTGCTGTCGCTGTATAGCGAACGACGCCGTTGCACTCGAGGACTATTTTCAGAAACCTGTTGTTCTATCCAAGCTCTCAGCGCTGTGGTGCTCACGAGATGAGCGCTACTCACAGGTAGGCGGGGAGCAGCTGACTTGTTTACACTTCACGAGGGAGAGGGCTGGCGGTGTGCGAATTCTCGATGTTTTTGAGTTTCGCGTGTACTCAGGAGTTTTGTGACTCGCGCTTTAGATACATCCGTACGTAATGGGCGCGAGGATGCTACGACAAGACCCCGTGGAGTGCCTCTTCTCCTTCATCTGCTCATCGAACAATCATATCAGCCGCATCCAAGGGATGGTGGATCGCCTGGCGTCGCGGTACGGCGACCCTCTCCATCTCCCGGACGACCCCGACGCGCAGTTCTTTGCTTTCCCGACACTGGAGCAGCTGAGCGCCGCGAGTGAGGAGGCTCTACGGGCGGATGGCTTTGGCTATCGCGCCAAGTTCATCGTTGGCTCAGTGCAGGCGCTGCAGTCCAAGCCGGAGGGCGGCAGCGAGTGGCTGTTGGTAAGAGCCCTTAAATGGAAAATATTAACTGAGTTGTGTCAGAGTTTGCATGACGAATTGTTTTTGCGGGCTGGGAATGAGAGCTGGGTGCCCTGTTTCTGTGTGCGGCTGGCAGGCCCTGAGGAAGGCGGGCTATCAGGAGGCGCTGCTCCAGCTGCAGACGTTACCGGGGATAGGTCCAAAGGTGGCCGCGTGCGTTGCGCTGTTCAGTTTGGACAAAGCGGAGGCGATTCCGGTGGACACGCACGTTTGGCAGCTGGCCATCCGCTACTACTGCCCCCACCTCGCGGACAAGACGCTCACCCCACGGGTACTGCTCCCCCCCCCCCCCCCCCTGTGAACACCACGACCCTCCGAATGATGTAGCCACAGCAGCGCTTTCCAGTTTGACGGACGCTGGCCTGTTCACAGATTCACGGCGAGGTGCAGCAGGCGTTCGAGACTGTTTTTGGGGAGCACTGCGGCTGGTGAGTCCATTGCCCTCCATTCTTTGTGCGCGGCGCTTTGGTTGGGCAGCCCACGCCCCACCTGGCCGCCACAGCCCGGGCCTGTGTTGCCTCAGCTCTTTTGTTCGAACTCGCTCGCTTCAGCGGTTGTCACTCAAACTGCTCTACTCAGTATGTTCACGCTGCTCGTTGGTCTGTGCTTATCGATGATGGGTGTCACGCAACAGCAACTGAATGTGTCTCACATGTTTGGGCCTTCTTTCACGATAATCCTATCTAACCTCGTCACACCTTTCAACAAACATGTGATTAGCCTCATCGTCGATATGCTGCCCTTCATTAACATTTTGCAATTTATCATATGTCGGTGAATCATTTTTGTCCGTATGAAATATGTTTTGGCGCCCTCATTTCTGTTATCATTCGTTTTTTATTGTCTCCACTGCCTTTTTCTTGTAAGAAATCTTCATTATGTTATTCGTTTTGGTAGTTTTTCCTCGCCGCGTTTGCAATTATCCCTTGAGTTATTTGTATTTATTTTGTAAGCAATGCTGATATGTGAATAATAGTCTGGCGGATGTTTTCCCAGTGGGAGTTTCTCGGAAAGCATGTCAATATTGTTGTATAATGGGATTCTAAAGGTGACTCAAATGTATAGCCGCGTAGTATTTCAGAAAGGGCCTCGGCTGCACTCGCACCGCTCACGTCGTGGCGCCGTTGCAGGGCGCACAACGCGTTGTTCATCAGCGAACTGGCCAGCATCCGCGCCACTCTCCCCGACCACCTGCGCGCGCCTCCCCTGCCGCCCTCGCCTCCCAAGCCCAAAGCGGCCGCCAAGAAGGGAGTCAAGACCGCACCTGCCAAGGCCAAATCCGCAAAAGGGAATGATAACAAGCCGACGGCGGTGGCGGAGGCGATGGTGACCCCGTCACCCGTCAAGAGAAAAGCCGCGGCAGGGTCGCCGCCGGCTGCGCCTAAAAAGTCCAAGCCGCCTGCAAAGGCGGGCGCGGAAGCCACTCCCCCTGTCACCCCGGTGCCGAGGAGGAGGCAGGGTGGCAGGGCTGGGCTGCGGCGAGCGCTGAACTCGCCCGAGGACCCGAAGACACCGCAGCAATGATTCAATTTTTTGCGTGACTTACTGCAATTGATAGATTTTATTTATTTTAACACTGAAACAATCGCGTCTCGTATGGATGCGAGCCCACTTGGGGTGGAGGCTGCCTTCGCACTCCTCTCCAAACCTTTATGTAGTGTCAAGCTTTGCAGTCTCTTTTGTGTCGGAGCTGAGGTATGCGAAGGGCAGTGCATGCATTCCGCTATATCGTGCGCTCAGAGCGCGCTGTCGTGGTGTGAACTTATTATGAACGGGAAGGGGAATGGTGAGGGTGGGCAGGCTGGAGGGCTGTGCGGAAGTGTAGCCTGTACCGTCCGTTTGAATGAGCCACATCCAGCGGAGGTTTAATTATGGTGTCGGAGGTCCTGATGTGTGTTACTGTGTTGTGTGTTGTTGCTGTGTGTGTGTGTGTTTGTGGGTGATATGTGTTTGTGTGTATGGGGGGTATGTGTGCGTGTGTGACTGTGTGTGCGTCTGTGTATATATGTATGTGTGTGAGAGATAGAGAATGTGTGTTTGCGTGAGTTTCTGAGATTCTGCGCGGAGATGTGTGTGCGTGTGTGAGTGCGCGTTTTGAGTGCGAATATGTGTGTGTATACACTACTCTCAACCAAATAAATATTAGGCTAGGTTTAAATACGATTCAGGGGACTTCCCCACTGGTGGGCAGCGGAGGTGACTGGATGGGCAATGCTGTTTCCCATTGGGCGCTGTGGAGCGGGAACGGAGGGGGTGAAAAGGAAAGGGGGGGAGGAAGAGGGGGGAGGGCAAGCAACGGAGAAATGTTTGCAATGCTTTTGATTAAAAGTTTCATGTGACGCTCCTCAATTAATCAGACTGTAATCTGCCTCTCCAAAACCCCTTCCCCCACTCTATTAGCAGCAGTCATTCTGTGCCGCATACACTGTCGTTGATTCATTCCGTTGTTCTATGTCCGGACATATTACTAACCCAAAATTGAAACCCTTCTTTCCTTTGCCAACGTCGTCATCGTATTTCAGATGGGGCGCTGGACTGGGATTGTGTCGGGAGGGGGGGGGAGGACAGGTTGGCGTTCTACTTCGCTTCACAATCAATGAGCATGGACACAGAGGCGTTGTTCGACGTTCAGCGCTGACACTGCGCGGTAAACGATAGCCGGCCGCGCGTTCCCCTCCTTCGCGACCGCATCTAGGGCGCAGACAAAGTTGGGAAAGGACATGATGGTGTGCGCCGTCCCCTTGTCGGTGTGCGCCTCGAAAATTCTGCGCAGCGCGGCGCCAGAGACTCGGCGGCCGAGGAGGCCCGCCGCCTCGCAGAGCAACTGGAAGCGCACGTACGCCATCCCACTGCATTTTTGCCTCACCACCATCGCGTCGGGATCCCACTTCCCAAAAAGCGCAAACGACACGTACACCGCCTCCAGCCGGCGCTCCATAAGCACATCGTCGCGCTCGGTGCTGAAGGAGGGCTTGGCAGCAGTCTGACTGGACACCAGCGCACCACCGCCGCCCTCTTGCTCACCACCAGCAGCAGCAGCGCTGCCACGAGTCGCCCTTCGTTGCTGGATCAGTCGATTTGAAGCCCTCTTCAGAATGCCTGCAAAGCCGGAGGTAGGCTGCTGGGGATGGGTACAGCAACAAGGGGGGGGGATTTAGCGTGATGGTACAGGCGTGTGTGGATGATATGACGGTCGATGTGTGTTTTTTTGTGTGTGTGTATGTGCGTGTTTGTGTGTGGGTATGTGTGTAGGTAAGTGTGTGCGAGCATATGTACAGGGGGGGGGAGGGGGGAGGGGGTTACATATATGTGCGGGTATGTGTACTTGGGTGTGCAGGTTGGTAATTATGTCTGTGTGTGCGTGTGTGTCGTTCGAGACCGCTGATTTTACGATGGGCACATCTTTGTGGGCGCCTGCTTATGAATACTGACCTTGGCCCTTGTCGACTCCGATTCGCGTGCATGGCGCAGCTCTTCCTCTCGCTGTAGGGCCTTCTCCTGTTCGGATCGAAGCGCTGCCTCCCTGTCCTCCTGAAACCGAACGCGCCTGCACAAGCATCAGCGTAAGACGAAGGCGGATTTGCTTGTCAGCGGACACATAGCTCATTACTCGTCCCCTCCACATCGCACTCCAGTAAACTACCCCCATCCCTCCATAAAAGAACTATCAGACAGAAAAGAGAGAAAGGGGCGGGGCAGCAATGGATGAGATGTGAAGATGTATTTTCATTGTTTATAGAAAGTAGTGAAGTTTATATTTAGCTGCAACACTAAGCAAGGGCGACATTTGGTTGAGGGTTGGTGCGCTCACTCTTCATTGTCGAGCCTCTCCAGCGTCCGCTCAAATTTGTCCTTCCCGCTGCGTGGCGAGAGATCGAACACGCTCTGAAGCACCTCCTCGAATTTGGAGGCTTGCTGCAGGTAGACACACATTTTGCACAGAAAACCGCCTTATTTGCTGTACTCCTACTATGAAATAATTGGGAGCCGTTGATCATGGAAAATCAGTCAGTGAGCGAAGTGCATAGTGGATATTCAAATGACCGCCCCTGTATACCCGTAGTAGCCCCCACTAGCAAATCAGAACAGCGCGAGCGTGGATGCATCGTCGACAGATAAACACGCAAGGAAATGAAAAAAAGTGAGGTAGACAATGAAGTGTTGTGCATTGCGTCGGACGTACCTTTCGGGGATCACGAGAATCGGGGGCTGCCCCGTCCAGGAAAATGGTGTCTTTGCCGCCGGTGATGGACGACTTTTGGGTCGGCGTCGCCGGGGTTGTCTTTATTCTTGGGATCTTCAACCGGCCTGGGCTCAGCACCTCTGTAGTCTTGGGACTTCCAACACTACTACCGCCTTCGTCCGATGAGCAACTCAGTCTAGTTTCATCGCCCGTCGCTGACATTTTGCTCCCCGGTGGGGTAGTCGACTTATCTTTCTGTGCCAATCGATTACTATTCTTGCGCTGGGACGACAACAGGTCCAGAGTCACCAGAGCCAGCCGGCCGCCTGGCTTTGCTGATGCATTGTTGTTTTTGTTGCTACTACTGGTAATAGAGTAACGCAAGGGTGCGGATGTTCCTGAATTTGCAACGTCCCCGTTCAAGCCGACGTCACGAAGCGATGACGAGGTTGAGTATTCGCGGAACGAGCAGCTTTTGTCGAGTTCCATCATCGACGAGCGCCGGCTCTTTCTGACCGTGGCGACAGGAATAAAGTTGCGGTAGCTGCGAGCATGTTGTAGCTTCCTGTTGTCGTCTACGGCAGGTGGGGTAATCGGCGAAAGAATGGTGCTGTTGGGAGGTAGTATCATCGAGTCCAGTGAACGCCGGGCATTATCGCGATTACCGTTTCGCGACGGAATTGATGTCAGAGTCCTTGATTTCTGAGGAACCTTGCGCGTCGCAGTGTCTGTTGACGCCCGTCTGAATGATCCTTCTTCATGGGTCAATAGTGGCCTTCCCATGGACTGAGCCTGTCGCAGCCTGTTCCATCCTGCTTGTCCCCCCGCCTTCTCGGATGACCTCCTCGTCATCGAGTCAGAAATCGGGTTGTACTGCTGGAATTCGCCCGCCGCCCCGCCCGCCTGCTGCGGCTGCAGTTTCCCTTTGCTGCAGGTGGTTTGCCTCAAAGACTCCAGCGAGTCGAGTGACCTCACGGAGGATGACATGCAGGTACTGTTTCCGCTGGCGGCCGGCAGGTCACAGATCTGACTTTCGGTGTTGGGGATGTCCAGCAGGGGAGGAAGGAAAAAGCCTGTCGACGAGCGATTAGCGGCGAGGCTCGACTGATGCTGCGAGGAGACGACGAGTGTTGCGATTGCACCAACCAGTTAGCCATGTATTCAAAAACCTACTTTCAGAGCCTCTGAGCATGGATATAGAGATAGACAGCAACTGCGCTGGCAGTACATTTTCATGAATGAAATGATCACCTGCATCTTGTTCGGGGCGGAGGTCGTCGCTTTCGGTGAATTGCACTGCCGAAGTTCGTCCGCCGTGGCGGACAGTTTCCTGCCCCCCCAGTCTTTATTGCGGCTGCCCTCGTCCGGGAAATTTCTGAAAGAGCTGTATGTCGTCATCCCCTGAACATACGCGCCATGTATGATTTCGACTATTAGCTCATTGGTGGGCATGCAGCACGCAGCACCACATGACTCAAAGGCGATCTAGAGCAGAGCATACAGAGCCGCCGGCCCGCTGCCGCTCGCCTGGCCGCGCATCGTCGGGAATTAATAAGCAGAAAATAGTAAAATAAAATATATCGCTAGAACGTGGCACATATTCCGCCCGGACTCGGACGGTCCAGGCTATCTAGTGACACCCTGTTTGCGACCGTCCCGCCATCAGCGCTGAAGAGATGATATCCTGTATACGGTGGGTATTCCGGCTTCTTGGGCGACACTCGGGTGGCAGCAATTCACCTGAGAGCCTCGCCCGCCTGGCCGCCTGTATCGCAATTCTTTTTTGTAACTAGAGTTGTTTTACTTTTCTGTTTCGTAGGTTCCTCAAGGCCGTATCCTGCGCCCGCACTCTTATTAGCGCTTGTCGCGCGTGTCTGGCCGGCAGCAGAGGAAGCGGGGCACGAATAGAGGAGAGCACGTGTAAACGTTTTTAAAATGAACTGATGGGCACTATAATCCATACAGTATAAATCGGCGGTGAGGGTGTGTGATTGATCCATCGTCGCGTGGCGCAGTTTTTTTCGCAACGCGGACGCGTTCGCTCTCACGTTCTCGCTACTCACGCGCTTCATAATCGTTCCTACACATCCGGATTGCCGCGTATGCTTACCGTATAAACAACGTACAGGCGGCGATGTCATGGATGGATCAACGATCCCTTAATTCGGACCACTACCTTACGCTCATTTGTGAATGTGGTTTTAGATTGAAATATATACCGGTGATACTGTCTTACGCTCATTAATGAGTATTGTCTAATATTTTTCTTTGTATTTATGATAACTGGTACATATGTTAACGGTCGACCCAGACGGATGAGATATTAAGGTGAGTATTTTGCAGCTCGCGCCAAAATTGCATGTACGATGTGACAGCTCTTCATGATTGTTTTCCATCAAGTATCTCAAGGGCAGAATACCGTACATACGTACAGCTTCTGGTACCACTCCACGTCAGTACTTTCCCCTCTCACTTTCCCTGTCCGTGCTCCTCTGGTTCTTGTTGTAAAAAATATTTTCCACGGCAGTACTTGGAATGAATATGTGCGATATAGTATTGCCATATTGCACTGCTATTATGGTACCTCGCTGGCAGTAGGCAAAACATCCCATCTTTATTATTCGCACTGGTGGCAAAAATCATTGGTCGTCAGAGATCCTGTACCTCGTAGGACATCTCATCTGTAGCGTGGCAAAGTTCACCAAAGAACCGGCCATAAGCTGCGTAAGTAAAGGTAAGAGACAAGCAGGGAGAAAAACCCTTACTACCCAGCACTTACATGTAGCCCTAATCCCTCAGCATACCCCAAGCCACTAGGTCAGCAAATCCGAAACCCGCCCGCGTCCGTCCAAAACCCCCGGCTCGTGGCGGTGTGTGACGGCCCAAAACCCCACCGTAGTCCCCTCCATGTCTATACTATACAGTATACAACCCGGCGACGTGTATGCTGAAATGATGTCTCCACATCGCTGCAAGACACCGTGGAGGCTCATCAACTCCTCTTGGTCAAGATCGTTTGCTATGCTATGTCGGACTTTGGAGGGACACACGTCGCTTTTCGCTTGATGATCACGTGTGCGGTACGCCATTATGGGTTCTTGCTCCGCACCCTCCCCCCTCATATCTGCCGACCGTGCCTTGCTATTACATATAGGGCCGTTGGTACAAAATTTTACCGAATCTTGGGCGTTTCTAAGGACGTACAAACACTCTATCAATTGAATTGTGCTAAGCGCTAACTTTCCTTGCCCGCGGAGTTTGGGGGGCTTAATGTACCGTCCCTCGAGCTCGACGCCGAACCTGATCATTACGCTTCATTCACTGTGACCCTCGCCGACCTGATTACTGATCACGAGTCCGAGTCGCTAGGTCCTATGTACGGTCTCATCCGACATGAACTAATGAATGTTGCTACTTCTACTTTACCGTGGGCGTTTCAATTGCGCAATTCGTATGATTCGATCTCCACTATGGGCGAGTTTTCGGAATCGAATCTCGTGGTGTCGACTAACACACTAAACCAAGACCTTTCCGATTATGTTGGGCCCGATGTCGAGTTGGTGATACCTCCGATCAACAATGCGGTGGCGCCCGCTACCCAATTGACTTGCCTATAACTTCCGACTCCCGACGCTCTCACTCGCATGGGAGATTCCGGGAGCCACATTCAACGGGGCACTTCG
>JAPMLY010000445.1:135000-170000 GCA_026401115.1 Tetraselmis chui | reverse complement strand
AACGCGCGACGCCCCCACGGGATGCTCCAATGAAAGGTTATGGGCCTTCTTCACGCGAGTTCGAATCCCGGCGTCCGCACATATGCGTACTATGAGCCTGTCTACAAGCACCGGCGGCTTTTCAAGGATGCATCCTCGTAGGCGTCCGCCGGCGGCGCAGCGGCGGCGGCCCCGGAGGGGGGTGCGCTCGCAGGCCCGTCGGCATCCCCTCACCTCCCCGTGGTGGGCGTTGGAAACCCCGCAGCCGTGCCAGGCTTGGCACGGTAGGCGCCCGCCGGCGGCGCAACAGCGGCGGCCCCGGAGGGGGGTGCGCTCGCAGGGCCGTCGGCACCTACCTCTACCTCTACGCGGTGGGCGCTGGTAACCCCATAGCCGTGCCAGGCCTGGCACGGTAGGGGGCTGAACGAGGTACCGACAGCTGCGATCCGCGGGATCAGCAGCTGTCGGGAAGCCCTGTACGGAGGGTTTTGGAAGAACATAATATCCGTACACCGGCACAGGGATCTCCCGCTCGGCCAGTCCGATATGTCTTTTCCGCGACTAAATACTCGCAGATACTCTCCCGACGATGGGGCGGGGGCGGCGTTTGCGAAATATTTTTTGGCGAAGAGGGGTACGGACGGATCAGCGGAGGGACGAGGGTGTTGGAGCTGGCGGCGGATAGCTGGGAAGCAGCGCTAGGGACGGCGCTCGCTAGCAGTCGCCAGCCCTGCGAAAGCTTTAGGTCTCCCCTAGGGGCGAGGCCTGTTGCTACGCAAGACGGAGGTTGGTCGCAGCCGGAGGAGCGGCACGGTCTAGCGGCGGCGGTCCGTAGGATCGCCCGCCGCCGGAAAAGCCCGGTACGGGGGGTTTTTGGAAAAATTTCCGTACCCACCATCTTTTGAGGACCGGCGACTCGATCCATGTGTTCTTCCAACCCCTTCCCTAGTCGGTACCCGGTTATCGATAGGCTGCCTGAGGCAGTGTGCCTAGGGTTATCGTAACGGCACACTGCTCGTAAAGGCGGCCCCCTAACAACGTAAACCACTGGGGGAGGGCACGGACGGCCAGAGCGCAATCGGATAGGTGTTGGAAACAGACGGGAAAAGGACATGGAACATGAGAAAATCTGGCTCGGGGGCAGGAGAGCCGGCCGGACACCGTCTGCAGCCTAGCTCTTTCCTCTTCTCAGCCCCCGAAGGAGGAGAGAAGACTCGGCTAGGTGGCGAGCTGCGTCGAGAGGAGCGGCTAATACCTCGGGCGGGGTTGAGCACGGATCGAGACTGGACCGACGACGACCTATGCGAGGGGGGTTTTTCACCTGCCTTTCCCCCCAAGCTCCGGCACGACCGGAGTCGCACATGAGCCGAGGTCAGGCAGGTTCGCCTCGACCAGCTCAAGCTGAACAGCCTTGCTCATCAGCGACCCCGCAGCGGCTGGAGCAGGCCGCGTATCTTGGAGACTAGCGACATTTTTTTATTTCATATTGTATCCAAAAAAATTACGTATAAATCAGAAAATAATGAATACCTGGATACGGGTATGTTTTAGGCGGTATCGTTACTGCCATTGGAGAGGTTGGGATTAGTGGTTCACGGTCTACCTCACGCTTCTAAGTCCAGCTAGGCATAGCATAAGGGGGGGCCCAGAGACTCCAACCGGTTCTTTACTGGTATTGGAGTGTTTAATTTCAATTTCAATTGGCACGGTAGGGGCTAAGAGGGCCGACAGCGCGATCCGCGGGATCCGCGGATGTCGGGAAAGCTATGTACAAAAGGCTTTTGAAAAACAATTCTGTGCAGTACCGGCGCAATGATCTCCCGCTCGGCCCATCCGATATGTTTTTTCGCAGTCTAATACTATTAGATACAGTCCTACTTTGAGGGGGTGGGGCATGTACCTCAAGAGCGTTCGATGGCGAGGAGGGTACGGCCAAATTCTAAACCCGTGGGACGCGGGCGTTGGAGATGGTGGTAGCAAGCCGGGAAGGAGCGCCAACTGGAAAGCTAGGGCGGAGTTTATGGGATGCGGCGGCGGGATTGACGAGCGCCCACGTGAGGAGGGTTTTTTTGCCAGCCTTTCCCCTCCTATCTTCGGCAAGACCGAAGTCACGCGGGAGCTAGATTAGGCTGGCCCGTCGCCATTCCCGTCTAGTCCGGTGGGAAAGGTTTGCAAAACGCCAAGAGGCCAAGGTAGGTCATGGCACGAAGAATGCGCGAAATGCCCCGTTGAATGTGGCCTCCATAATCTCCCGAGCGAGTGAGAGCATCGGGAGCCGGAAGTTGTATAGGCAACTCAATTGGGTAGCGGGCGCCCTAACATTGTTAACCGGAGATACCACCAACTCGGCATCGGGCCCAGCATAATCGGAAAGGTCTTGATTTAGTGTGTTCGTCAACACCACGAGTTCGGATTCCGAAAACTTGCCCACATTGGAGATTGTATTCTAATAGCGCAATTGGACCGCCGACGATAAAGTAGAATTAGCAACATGTAGTAGGTCCTGCTGGATAATACCGTACATAGGACCTCGAACTCGTAAACAAGAAACATGTTGGCGAGGGTCGCAGTGAATGAAGCATAGTGAGCATGTTCAGCGTCGAGCTCGAGGGACGATACATTAAGCCCCAAAACTCCGCGGGCAAGGAAAGTTGGCGCTTAGCATAATTCAGTATATCGAGCTTGTGTACGTCCTTAGAAACGCCAAAGATTTGGAAAGCAACAGTACGAGCGGCTCTACTTACAGTAGCAAGGTACGGTCAGTAGAAATCATGGGGGAGGGTCCGGAGCAAGAACCCACTGCGGCGTACCGCACACGTGATCATTAAGCGAAAAACAGCATGTGTCTCTCCGAAGTCCGACTTGTCCAATAGGAGTTGATGAGCCTTCACGGTGTCTTGCAGCCAAGAATTAACATAATTCTTATCGTGAGATGCCGGAGGGCCATCCGTCATCGAGAAATCCATCGCCAAAGGGCATGTCAGGTTATTAGTACCCGCAACAACGGGGACTTTCACCCGTATTACCTCAACAAGTTCAAGGGCCGTATACGGGGGCACCATGCACGGAGATTCGATTTATTGAACCCTCGAGTAGACTTTCCCCAATTCCTCCGTAGCCACCGCAATCACAGTCGGGTCGAACGGCGTTTTAATCCAATACTTTCCATCGTCATAGAAGGCTGTGATCGCCGAAGAATCCTTACACCGTTCCCCAATATTCCGGAGGGGGGATGCTCATTGCCAAGTAGGACAAAAGCGGGCCTAGAAGATAGCTTTGTCGGACACCCGTACGAGACTAAACCGTACAAGAGCGAAGCATCGTTGGGGTCGAAATAATATACAATGGAGTCCCGCGAATATATCATCTCAACCAACGGGATAATAGGACGCAACTCATTCTTGCGCAACTCTGCAACGAAACTGCGGCGGGAAATGGTGTTGAAGGCGTTTTCCAAGTCCAAGCTTAGTAGGCTGCAATATCGAATAGTTTGTAAGCCTATACGAGTGGTATGCATGGCACGCTCGATACCAACTTTGATGAAAACCAATCTTTGTAAATGGCCCACGTGATCGGCCGTAACAATTGCTATCCACGCAATGGCGTGGCAATGAGTAAACCGCGACATGACGATGCCAATAACAAGCGGCCGAACTTTAGGAGCCTCACCCCGAAGGCGAATGGCGTCACGGTCAACACGGGTATGTTTATGAAGAGCCCACCCGGTTGCACTCGTCAAAAAGTATGCCGCAACATCGGGAACGTTTCCCGCCGAGTAGCGGTGAATCCACTTACGCCGTACCGGAACATTCAAGCCACGGAGATGTTCCCATCGCCAGCCATCAACATGAGGGGCTGACAAGCGAGGTGCTTTTTTTCTCAAAATAAGGAGCATAGAGTCCTCCCGCATTTTGAGGCTATCACGGCCATTTGGATCGGTGAGGGGTGGGCGCGCCGGGGGAAGGGGCATGGGGTCGGGGAGGTCAATAGGTCACATTAGGGGTGGGGAGATATAGGCGGAGGACGCAGCCGCTGGAGAGCATTGAGTGAGTAATTGAATGTTATTGCTCCAATTGAGTGGCCCGGGACCGACGAAGGTGCGAGCCACCCTACCCCGGCCACAACCACTAGAGCGTATAGACTCATCGGCCCTCGGGCACGCACGAGCAAGCTTACATCCATCCCGAATATTACGTAGAAGGGTGCCAGTGCCCATGAGTCCATCCTCTCCGGACGCTGAGAACCAAAGACATACTCGACGTTCGACAAGGGAGCGGACGTGGGCACCGACTGCAGCCGGAAACGTGCGGAGGAGGAGGCCGCCAAAGAGGTGAATTGCAAGAAAAGCTCCAGCGGCACGAGAGTCCATCGAGGAAAGGGAGATTGCATGTTCGAGGGTGTCTTGTAGAGCATAGATGAGGTCATTTCTTGCTGTCCCACAAACCCCCCGGGCCGCAATAACACGCATGAGCCGCAATAGGCAAGCGACAAGGTTATTGTCGGAGCACTAGGAGGCAAGAGCAACAACGCGAGGGGGAGATCGGAGAGCAGCCTCTCGGCGAAGTGCGAAAGCATACGAGGGCATAAAGGCTTGCCTATGACGCAACGGGGGTCCATCAAGTGAAGGTGAGGGAGGGGTTGAGGGAGGCGGGGGGGGAGGGGGATAAGCACATGCTCAGCTCGGGGTGGGGTGGGGAAGGGAGGGGAGCCAAGGGGGGAGTATGCTAGAGCTGGAAGTACAATGGTTACACGGGTAGTCTAGCCGGCCCCGCTAGAGGGCCAGCAGTGGGGACAAAGGGAGTGAAAAGACAGACATGGCGGCCGGCAAAGGCACCGGCGGGGCCGGCCGACCGCCACTAACGGGGAAATCGAGTAAGAATATTAGTACAACACTAAGTACTAAGATAAGGACTAGCTACCTTGTACATAAGCACCAGGTAATGCAATGCTAGTGCTAACACTCCCCCTCACGGTAGCGTAGGTCTTGTCGTCGCCCTTGCTTGTCTTCGAGGAAGGAGTCATCTTGGTCGTGGGCGTTGTTCCGGTAGCGGTATCTCAAGATGGGTAGGTGACGCTACAAGTGCTCACAAGAACGGGATGCTATCGGCGAGTTGCCGACAAGAAACTGGTCCAAATGTACTGCGTAATATACTAGTCTGACATATTGGGGGGGAAACCGTCCACGGGCGAATTAGCCATCGCATGAGAGTGACCAGCGAGGAAAGGAAAAATCCAACAGGGTTGCTACCGGCGTGTAGGGACTCGAAAGTAATAGTCGGGCGCTATCGTGTCGACTCCCCCCCCTTCGCCGTGGGCAAGGTTAGTTCTCGCTAAGTCAGGTGAGCGTTGCGGCGTTGCCTAGGGGAAAAACAAAACACGTTACTATTTAAAATACGCGCGGGCCGAATTTTCGCGAGTCGGCTTGAATTTGGTTTGAAGCTAGATCCGGTCGATAGCATCGATGAGCTGTGAGCAGGGTGGTGTAGACAACCAACCTAGGGCGGCCATATGTGACCATGGGCGGCTTGTGTCGGTAGTGCTAGTTCAAACGAGTATCTAGGTTGCATGCTCTTCTCCTTGGGTGGCGGAGGCGGTACCGCTAGCCTAGAGCGGCCACGAGGGACTTGGGCGGCTAGCGTCGGTATTGACTTATTAGCGAGTATCTAGGTTGCACGCTCTTCTCCTACTTGAGCCTGACGTATTTCGGAGGTCTGACTATCCCGGGTGACGTTGTTGGGGGCCCATAACGTGTTAGAGTTGGAAGTACACTGGTTACACGGGTGATCTAGCCGGCCCCGATAGGGGGCCAACAGTGGGGACAAAGGGAGTGAAAATAGAGAGATGGCGGCCGGCAAAGGCACCGGCAGGGTCGGCCGACCGCCACTAACGGGAAAATCGAGTACCGATATTAGTACAACACTAAGTACTAAGATAAGAACTACCTACCTTGTACATAAGCACTAGTTAATGCAATGTTAGTGCTAACATAGTCCACGCGAGGCAGGGGAGGAGGGGTGACAGCTGTTTAGAGGGGGCAATGTCCAAGGTGCGACGGACGGGAGCAACTAGCACGGTCAGAAGGCCATTGGAAAACGGGAGCCGGAGGGGCCACACAGTGGGGGCATGGAGAAGACAAAGGGCGAGCTCGGGTGGAATAAGACAAAGGGTGAGCGCACGAGGCACATAAGGATGATAAGGCCGGCGAGGAGGTCGCAAGGTGACGAGGTTGGCGACGGTGGGCATGATGGAGAAGCCATTGCCATATACGAACATGTTCGTGTGTATGGCGAAGTTAGAGCGCCATTTGCGGCCAGTAAACCGTATGTCACACGGGGAGCAAGTGTAATACCCTCCCCGCGATGGCGATAGCACGCCCGATGCACTTAGCCCCGGCTCCGATCCGGAAGCATACTCATGGTCACCATTGGTATTCGCACGCCCTGGAGAGACACTATTGCCACCACACATGTTGTGCACCACATACTTGCCACCCACGAATACCAATACACGGAGCTTGCCGCCCAATAGCACCGGCATCATTAATTATACTCTGCCGCTCACTAGCAGTAGCACGAGAACCAATATCAGCAACTCCAACCCTCTGCCCACTATCAACAAGATGTTGCCGCCAACCAACACTAGCACATGCAACAATACCACCACCACTAGCACACCCACCACAAGCAACCCTCTGCCCACTAGCACCAGCAACTACAACAGCACCACCGTCACTTGCTTCAACCCTTTGCCCACGAGCACCGGCTGCAGCAGCTGATCACCGACCAACACCACCACCCGCAGAAGTACCACCAACACTAGCACCACCATCTAAAACTATGTGTCCACGGGCACATGCAACAACAACCGGGCGAGAGCAAGCACTTGTAGTTGCAGCGGCAGCAACATTATTAACGGCATCATCACCATCACTTGTAATACTCTGCCAACGAGCACAAGCAGCAGTTGATCGCCGACCTACACCAACGCTTGCATAAGCACCACAAGCGGCCCTACCACTAGCCGCAGGTCCGTGCTCACCATCAGCATCAATAGTTGCTAGGCGCGAGCAAGCCCCGGCACCCGCATGTGCAACATTAGCAACATTAGTTGTAACACCACTAGTTATAATTGTTAGCACTAGCATCCCGTTCAGCCAAACGGCCACCCTCCATGCAGCAATACTTAGCACTCCCCAATCCACGGCCTCCCCTGACACCCTCGACACCCTCGCATCGCAACTCACCACACTCCTCTCCCACCACATGGACCACGCGGCCACCATATGGCCCCTCCTCCCCGCTAAGAAACCCCGTCCACCCCAAGCGTCCCTCGACCCCACCTGGCTAACTAAAAAACTCGCAAACTCATCCTAAGACTCCGCCGGTGTAGTACAAACAACGGCCCCCTCGCCCAAGCCCTCTTAAATTCGACCGACTGTCTCTCCCCTAACGCCATTAAACAGCAATGCCAAGCTCGCATACACCACCTCCTACGCGCCACCACCACGGACAAATTAAGAAAAATAAAAGCACCTGCCAATTCGGCCAGCGACGCTTGCCCAAAATCCTCCCATCGCCTCCTGAAAATTAAAAGCGGCCTCCTCCTCCTGAAAATAAGCACCGGCAGCCTCCCGCAGTCCCGCCGATCAACATCGGCACTAGCAGCCCGCCGCACATCCGCACCCGCACCCCCACACATTGATACCTCAGGATAGGCTACTTCCCGCTATCTCCTCGCTAATCATGTACCGCTATGTACTTAACCAATTATTGCATCGCTACAAAATGGCATGTAGCGACTAATAGCGATAGCGACTGAGCTTGATACGGTGAGCGATTCTAGGAATCTTAAATCGTGTTTCCACAAAGAATACGAAGTCTATTCTTATCCGATGTTAAGAGCAAGGCAGTCCCAAATTTGTTTCACATTTCACACGCGGGGCGCACGGTGTGCAATCGTGAAAGCTTCCAACCCTCTTGTATGGGTGGAGGCTTTACTTTCATGGCAACGCGGCGGGAAGTATGTAAATAAGACCAATCGGCACCAGCACTCAAGCACGCCTCCATCCCCTCAGCAAATAACACGAGCATAAGCACCACGCCCCCGCCTAGCATCTCCTTGTTACCCACCCATCCATCACCCGAGCTATATTGAGCCCCGTCACTCAGATTTTGTGCAAAGAAATAGTAGTTACCATTGAGGGATGAATAGCCGTAATGGAGCACGCACTGCGACTTGTAAACAACTCCATCGCCCCCGCCGGGAAGCATCGCGAAGACGTGATTCTCCCACTCTCCCGCACACGATATGTAGCTCGTGTCGAGCGTGAACCCCTTTCACTCTCCGCAAGCTAATTCAAATTAAAATTGAAATTGTTTACAACATGAACCGGGTGAAACCGGTTGCTGTCTCTAGGCCCTCCCATGATCTTACAAGCCGGGGATCGACCGTGAGCCTCCTCGTCCTACCTCTCCGAAGATAATTTGGGGGGTTCAACTCCCTCCCCGGGGAGTTGTGCGATGCGAGGCGATGGCAATTGTGTAGTAGGATTAGGTGCGCTTGTGGTGTCCTGAGGAGCGGTGTGTGGATGTGCGGGATTTGATGCGGTAGATGAGTAGAAGGTGGTGCAGCCATTGAACAGTATGCATGTGGAGTTGTGATATGATGCGGTTGCTGTCGAGGCGTGTTTTGGAGATGAATTTCTCACGGGGGGCTGTGCGGAGTGTGAGGAGGGAGGTGAGACTAGTGATGGTGGATGTGCGGGGGTGCCGGTGCGGCCCATGACGATGGGAAGGATGCCAATTTCAGTACCCGACCAGTGACTGCGGAAAGCGTTGGCCAGCGGGTGTATTTGTTTCGGATGAGCTGTGCGGTGTGCGAAAGGCTAGTATATGTGCAGTATTTCCATTCCCCTGTTTGAATCTTTATAATTGAGGAGTAACGGCGCTTGTTGTTCTAATGTCCCATGAATCTGGGCTCGAAGAGGCGGATGAAGTCGGGTTGGTGGGTGGGGGTTCTTAGCGAGGGAGGAAGGAATTCATCGCAAAGGACAGTGGGGTATGATGTGAGGGAGTCGGGGGCGATGCCCTCGTCAGCAATTACAAGGCGTGTAGGCATGTCAATGCGTGGTGGCGGGTGGCAATCACGGGAAGGTTGATGATAATGGGCGATGCCAAGGATTTGATGGGTTTATTACCGAAGTCCGCGGGGATGGTTTCCCATCGGCCGCCGTTGTGTCGTTCCAATAGGGCGAGGAGCAGCTGTAGGGCGCTATTGTGTTGGTCTTATCGGGGGCCTGTCGGAGGACATCGAGGGGCAATCACCCGCCATGTGGCCGTTGCTGGTGAACTGCTTACACATGGGGCAGCGGAGGTGGGGTTGTGCGCGAAGAGGCGGGTGTTATGGACTTCCCACATAAACCCTTATTTGTGTGTGAATTGACTGTGGGTGAGAGAGGTGTGCTTGGCGTGGAGTGAGACATCCGCTCCGTCGGAGGCGGCTGTGGCTAGTAGGTCACCGTGTTTGATGGTGTTTGGGAGGGGGGCATGGGTGTGCTTGATGCTTTGTTTGTGTGCGTGTGGTTTGAGGTTGGTGTACATGCAGGATGTGGGCTCGGATTGTGGCTGAGGAATGAGTGTGTAGGGCCAAGTCCATGTGCCTTCATATATGTATGAAATGGTGTCATATGTTGTTTCGGCCGGGTATCCATCTGCGACTTGGTCGTCTAGCGAGTCGGCGTGGTCGTTCCGAGAGAGTGGCTGTCTACTTTAATTTTGCCTGGGTGTGTGCGGATGCCTGAAGTGCATCGGGTGTGGAGGGTGTGGGTGATGAAAACGAGGGTTTCGCGGTGGATGTGGTGTCGATAGACGGAGAGGCATCGCATGCAACATTAGATAATGCGTAGTGAGCATGCGCTATCGGTGAGGACGTAGGTGTGGCCTAGTTGGAGGCCAACGTCAATGCCTGCGAGTTCGGCGCGGTTAATGGTGTGAGTGGGGGTGGAGGTTACCAAATGTTCGACGTGGGTGTCCGTGGCGGGGTTTGTCGCGGCAGCCGAATAATACTTACTTACATAGCTTACTTATGTACAAATATCTCTCTCCCTCTCTTGTTCCTTTCTTCTTTACTGGTTGATACTTTCTTTGGAAACAAATAATTAATCTACATAGTATATTGTTTAGTATCCACTAAATATATTCAATTGCCCCTGTCCCCCTCTACGGATAGCTTCATAGCAAAAAAACCGACGCGGTATCTCTCTATCTCTATCTCTCCCTCTCCTCACCCTCTCCCTCTCCCTCTCCCCCCCCCCTCTCTCTCACCCTCTCCTCGCCCTCACCCTCTCCCTCTCCCTCTCTCACCCTCTCCTCTCCCACCCTCCTCTCCCTCTCCCCCTCACCCTCTCCCTCTCCCTCTCCCTCTCCCTCTCCCTCTCCCTCTCCCTCTCCCTCTCCCTCTCCCTCTCCCTCTCCCTCTCCCTCTCCCTCTCCCTCTCCCTCTCCCTCTCCCTCTCCCTCTCCCTCTCCCTCTCCCTCTCCCTCTCCCTCTCCCTCTCCCTCTCCCTCTCCCTCTCCCTCTCCCTCTCCCTCTCCCTCTCCCTCTCCCTCTCCCTCTCCCTCTCCCTCTCCCTCTCCCTCTCCCTCTCCCTCTCCCTCTCCCTCTCTCTCTCTCTCTCTCTCTCTCTCTCTCTCTCTCTCTCCCCTCTCTCGCTCTCTCTCTCTCTCTCGCTCTCTCTCTATCTATATATATCTCTCTCTCTCTCTCTCGCTCTCCTACCCTCCTCTCTTTCGCTCTCTCCCTCTCCCTCTACCTCTCTCTCCCCTTAGACCCCTCCCACCCTCCTTTCTCTCTCTCTCTCTCTCTCTCTCTCTCTCTCTCTCTCTCTCTCTCTCCCTCTTTCTCTCTCTTCCCTTTCTTTCCTTCATTTCTCTTTTCCTCTCCCCCCCCTCTCCCTTTCTCTCTCTCTCCCCTCTCACTCACACCCCCTCTCTTTCTCTCGCTCGCTCTCGCTCTCTCTCTCTCTCTCTCTCTCTCTCTCTCTCTCTCTCTCTCTCTCTCTCTCACGCAATATCAACCGTGCGTGCCGTCATAATGATTGTGCTTTCCCACGCATTCATTTACCTCGAGGATTGACACTTTCATCATATCATGTTATATGTATGGATTAACTAACAATCACACATTCGAATTCATATGTAAATAACATTTAATTCCATACAAATGTCACATCCGGACCCAATCTCATCTCTTGCATCGCCGCCCACGTCCCCGTCACTCGCATCAACCATTTCATCATCCATGGATCCCCCACCTCCCATGCATATCATTCTTGCCTTTCCCTTCCAATCGTATTGTAAGCAAAAATCCCATGCAACCCTGTGGAGAGGGGAACTCCACGCTCCGCAACCCCGCGCGCGCTTGAGCGCGCGCCCTGCAGTGCAGTATCACATCATTTCACGGCTCGCAGCAGATCGACGAGTCGCCAGCGTCGAGAGCTGCAAGTGACAAGCGCGAGGTGGCAGCCTCCTTTGGAGAACAACACCGCGATTTCCGAGGAACCTCGGCGTCGGCACTGCGCCGTTTTCGCTTCGCCGGCTTGTTGTAAGCAACTCAACAACACTTACTAGTTATTCAGATATACTGGTAATGTGACAATATATAGTACACCGTACTTAGTACACATCATTAGTCTAGTTACCATTCGTTAGTCTAGTTACCACCTGCGTGGTTAAAGCGAGCGTCTTGCCCTCGCTCCTCTCACTCCTTTCTACCGACTCAAGCCCGTTCACAGGCTGGGTGTCTATGTAACTATCCTTTACCTGCTTCCCTTCTCGAACCACCTATACTTGGTTCTACAGGTTATGGGCTCCTCCACACCATCGTAGACAAATTCTTTCTCTTTTTCCCTTCACAGCCACAGCTTTCAGGCACTCCCGGCACTCGAGGCGTTGCCTCATAATTTTTTTCAGTACTATCCACAATACTGTTGGCGTGAGTTTCTTCCCTCGAGCTCTGCTCAGGCAACGCCGACACATCCTCTTGCCCCTGGTGTCGCCGGACCTCTCAGCCGTCAGCTCACACGCGTTGAACGCACTCGTTCAACACGTACAGGGTGCACACATGTCCAATTCACGGGAGGGGGGAGCATTCTCGGGTGACCACTCATACACAGGTTGCACGACAGCTTTCAGCGGCTCACTACACCTGCCCCCACCCCCCGTTGGCCATTGGCGCCCTACTGTGCCCCACTGTTGTGGAGTATACGGCAAGGAACTGTGAGACACCCCGGGGCATCAGGCCGAGGGGTCGGCGGGCATCAGGCCGTCTCACAGAAACCACCGTTAGGCACAGTAAGCGCTAGCAGATTTTTCTGCTGTCCCTGTTCCAGCCCGCCGTGCCACAATGGCACCCAAACTCCGCGGTGCGTCGTCGAGTGCTGCTCCCGGAGGCTCGTCCCCGTCGTCTGATGTTCCCTCGGATAGCGAATTGACCATGTCGGTTCTGCACACCATCATGGCGCGTCTTGACTCCCTGGAACAGCCCCAGCACCAGGAGCCGCCCCGCCGACTCCCCACGCCGGACGTCCACCCCCCTTTCCACCAATCCCCCCACACCCCAGTCGGAGCTCCTCCGACCCCACCGTCTGCCTTTCGACCAACAGTCGATCCAGCCATAGTGTGGAACGCCAGCAGAGCGAGTGCAGGTTTCGACAGAGAGGCGTGCATTCGTCATTACAAGATGGACCAACCGCGCCTTCAGCCAGAATCCCCGTTCAAACGCTGGAAACACGACTTCATCTCTTACCTGCGTCTAAAATATCCTGCTCTCATCCCTCAGCTCGTTCTACACCAATCCGGTGCCCGCATCGATCTCGATGCTCAGGACTTCCTCCAGGCCATGCTGGCTCAGGCAACAAACCTACACCCCGTTGGCCGACAAGCGATCGACGCTGTCCCCTCGTCGCAGCCCGACAGAGGTTCTGCGTCGTGGCACAAGCTGTGCAGCCGGCTGGACGCTCAGAGCATCTCGCTCACCATGCGTATAGCGTCTCAGCTTATTCGCCAACAACGTCCAGGAGAAACTCTCACCCAGTTCGTTCACAACATGCGCCAGTCGTATAACGAGCTGAATGAGTCATGCATGCTGGCCGATGGACCGGTCACTCTGCCGGAACACCTCTTCAGCATTTTTATGCTGGTTGGCATGTCACAGGCAGGTCACTTGGGCCAAGCCAAACAATGCATAATAAATGCTTTTGACCCCAACGTCACTATCCCTGCCGGCGCGCTGACGGAGCATCTTCTGCGACATGCGGATCACCTCGACGACCCTGTCGGTGAACCGCCTGTCCCCTTCCCCGCTCCCGCTCATGCGACTGCCTTCCTTGCTGGACCTCCACACAGACGTTCTCACCCCCCGCCAAGTGGTCGCACCCCTTTGGACAAGCGGGTCAACTACTCCTTCGCTGAGAAGTGTGGTTGCTGCGGTGACCCCGACCACCGCGGGTCCAACTGCAAGGCCACTGACGCGCAGATCATTAAATGGCAGCGCTACAAGATCAAGACACTCCATGAGCATTTCACCCCCGTCCTGCCGGATCCTCTCTGTCCCAATGCTGGGTGGTTGACTCTGCGTGTTCTATCAACCTCTCTGCCCACCGTGGTGATTTTATCACCTTCACACCCGCCACTGACACATCCACTGTTGGCGGAGTTGGTGTTATCATTCGAGGCAGTGGCACTGTTCGACTTCACATCCAATTACAGTCCGGGGCTATTATCACGCGTGTTATCCACACACTGTTCACTCTTGACCTTATCACATGGTCATCACAGGGCATTAGCAGACTACTTAGTGTCAGCTGGCTGCAGAAACACTGCGGATGCGAAATCTCTTTTCCCAATGACACTGACATTGGCATGTTAATCGTCTGTTAATCGTTCCTACAGGAATGGGAGTCCTGAAGCCCAGCGGCAACGGTCTTTACGTACTTCCCCTTCTGGACGCGTCCCCATCTGAGACAGATCCACATGTTGCTCGCTTAGACAGCCCCCCCCTTGCCCTTGCGTCTCCCACTACTGCCACTCTGTGGCATAATCGCCTCGGCCACCTCCACATGCAAGGCCTTGAGGCCCAGCATGCCAATGGTGTTGAGACTGTCCCTCACCTTGGTTCCGGTGTAAGACATATTTCCTGTGATTCGTGTCTGCTTCACAAAGCTCAGTCCGCAGTCAAAAACAGATCGCCGTGTGACAAACCTGCATCACCTCTCATGCAACTGTCATGTGACCTGTGGGGCCCAGTCAGCATTCCCTCACCACATGGCCTGCGCTATTGCATCCTTGTCATTGATCACCACACTCACTTTATGTGGGTTCGGTTCATGAAAACTAAGGACGAATCATGCGCTCTGCTCGAGTCGATCCTACTGGAAATCAAACACATCCACGCCAAACATCATGCACAAACAACGACATTTGCCCCTGTGCTGAAGTTTGACTCCGACACAGTGTTTGAAGCTGCTGAGACACAGTCCATGTGTGCCAAACTGGGTGTTGGCACTCAATTTTCAGCCCCCTATGCGCATCACATGCTCGGTAAGGCTGAACGTCCATGGCGCACCATCCGTGATTGCGCTGCTGCGAGCATGCACACCATGTCCGTGCCCACGTCCATGTGGTCTTGCGCCATGAGCACCGTTGTCCACCTCCGCAACCGCACTTTCAGTCGCGCAGTTGGCACCTGCGGTGGGGTTCCCCTCACTCTCCTCACATTCGCTTCCCCAGACGCTTCGGGGTTCCGAGTGTTTGGTTGTGCGGCATTCGCTAAAGTCCCAGATGCCCAACGCAAAAAACTGGATCCGAAATCTTTTCGTGGCATTTTCGTTGGGTATCCGCCCAACTCTCCTGGTTACAGAATTTACAATCCTGCAACTCGGCGCATTACCACCTCCGTGCACGTCGTCTTCCAGGAGGATGTCTCCGGGTTTGGCAAATGCCTTAACCCCATGCCTGCGCTCGACCCCTGGCCTAGCGCGCATGTTCCCTCCTCAGACTCACCCGCTGAACCGCTCATCCCCATGCGTCCTCCCCGTGAGAGAGTGCCTCCGGCGCATCATGCCGATTACGTCGCGCATGTTGCTGTCACCCCCCCACTTCTCCTCACCGCATGCTGTGACCGTGGTGTTGATCCGGACCCTGCCGATGTCATCGAGGTTATTCCTCTGGCCGACCTCCCCTCTCTTCCGTCCCATCGGCCAACCGGCACAGCCTCAACCCCAGTGGCACTCCTGTCCGCCAAAGACTGCCCGGAACCTACCTCCTACGCAGACGCATGCTCCAGCCCCCATGCTCCTGAATGGACTGAAGCCATGCAGCAGGAAGTCAACTCCCTCCTCGACAATGGCACATGGAAGCTCGTGGACCTACCTGAAGGACGCCGAGTTGTGAACAGCATGTGGGTGTACAAGGTGAAGACCGATCACCTCGGTCAAGTCGAACGCTTCAAAGCGCGCTTTGTCGCGAAAGGATGCAGTCAACGGCAGGGTGTTGACTACACAGAAACGTTCTCCCCCGTCATCCGTATGGCCAGCCTGCGTGTCATGCTTGCCATTAGCGCTGCAATGGACCTTGAACTCTGCCTTATGGACATCGACACCGCCTTCCTGTATGCCCCCCTCAAACAGGATGTCTATATCAGACAACCCCTGGGTTTCTCCGATGGGACAACGCGGGTCTGCCACCTCAAGCGCTGTCTTTATGGCCTGAAACAGTCCCCCAGAGAGTTTAACGAACTTCTGCGCGACTGGCTGATTTCCAACGGGTGGACTCAGCTCCAGTCCGAACCCTGCATCTACATTTATCGTCACGACGGCATCTTCGCCATGCTCGGAATTTACGTCGATGACCTCCCACTGGCATGCAACAACACTCAGTGGGTAGTGGAGTTCAAGCGCACCCTAGGCCAGCGATTTAAAATCAAAGACCTGGGTGAACTCAGCAAACTTCTTGGTATGCACATCACCCGTGATCGAGTCGCGCGGACCATCTCGATCGACCAGACACAGTACCTCACTGACGTACTTGACAAACACAGTATGAGCGACTGCGCCCCGTCCCTTCTGCCCATGGACCCGGGCTTCCTGTCTGGCATCGCATCGTCCACGCTGACCCCTCTCACAGGCCCCGCGCGAGACGTGTATCCTAGTCTCCTCGGTAGCCTCCAGTACGCTGCCATCTGCTCGCGGCCAGACATTTCGACCGCTCTCAGCATCCTTGGATCTGCTCAGGCCAACCCCTCAGTTCAACACTTTCAGGCCATGAAAAAGGTGCTCCGCTATCTCAAAGGAACCATCAACATGTGCCTCACGTTGGGAGGGGGTGATGACCACTCGATACAACTCTCGGGCTATGCAGATGCTGATTGGGGCAACGATGCAACACAGCGGAAATCAAGGTCTGGGTATGTGATTACAGTTGGCAAAGGGGCTATCAGCTACCGCAGCCGTCTACAGTCCTGTGTGGCACTCTCCACCTGCGAAGCTGAATACTATTCCGCGGCTGACGCAACACGGGAAGTCATTCACCTCCGCCAGCTCATCGGTGAAATTCTCAACGCCCAAATCACAGAGACCACAACCATCTGGGAAGACAATCAGAGCACCATCGCATACTCTCAGAATGCCATGGTGAGTGATAAGACCAAACACATTGATCTCAAGTTCCACTTCGTTAAGGATCATGTGGAGAAGGGCACAGTCCGACTCAGGTACTTACCTACAGACCAGATGGTGGCGGATACTCTCACCAAGCCACTCCCTGGACCAGCGCTGTCCAGGCACACCTCTGCAATGATGGGGACGATTGGCCCTATGAAGCGTCACATCCCCTAGTTACCTTCAGGGGGAGTGTTGTAAGCAACTCAACAGCACTTACTAGTTATTCAGATATACTGGTAATGTGACAATATATAGTACACCGTACTTAGTACACATCATTAGTCTAGTTACCATTCGTTAGTCTAGTTACCACCTGCGTGGTTAAAGCGAGCGTCTTGCCCTCGCTCCTCTCACTCCTTTCTACCGACTCCAGCCCGTTCACAGGCTGGGTGTCTATGTAACTATCCTTTACCTGCTTCCCTTCTCGAACCACCTATACTTGGTTCTACACGGCTACCGCGGATAAACGAACATGTCACAGGACGAGACGCGGAGAGATGCAGCGGTGCGGATGGCTAGCAGATGGCTGTCTGGCCTCAAAAGCCGACGAGTGAGGCAGGCGTCGCGCCTCCGACTCACGGTGTGGCTTCGAAGCGAGACAGAACAACATGTCGCTGCAGAAGCTCTCGTTGCTGCTGGTGCTCTGTCAGCCAGGTGCTCCTCTACCTCACGTCGCTATGGCCAGATAGGCGGGCTGGGATGGTGGCGGGACAAGTTAGCTTTGGCGGGCGTCTGACAGTGACCGCTGTTATTTAATTTCAGCACCAGCTCAGGCGATAGGCCTCCGGGAACAGAGAGCGCGGCAGTGTGGGCCTACAGCGTAGTCGCCTGCTATCCTGCTGAGGTAAGGTCAGTGATGTTACCGAAAACTAGCGATGAAGCGCGCGCGCGTATGTGTATGCGCGTCCGTGCGTGCGTGCGTGTGTGTGTGTGTGTGTGTGTGTGTGTGTGTGTGTGTGTGTATGTGCGCGTGTGTGTGCGTTTGTGTGAGTGAATATGCGTGTATGCGTGTGAGTATGTGTCTGTGTGCGTGTGTGTGTGAGTGTGTGCATGGGGGAAGTTAGGTGGGCGAAATGGGTAGGTGTGGTATATTGTGATAGAGCTCACATCGACTGTGTGTGCGTCACAGCATTCGATGGTGGTGAAAGGGCTGCAAGAAGTAAACAGGCTAGTGGGTACACCGGGAGGCGGGGTCCCGTTTCATGCAGAGGCGGTCATGGATGCAGCATGGTCGAATGACCGGGAGGGGATGTACCAGCCAGTGAAGATCCAAGACCACTTCTGGCTGGTGCCTGTTTGGTGCGAAGTGCAGCGGCAGCCGTGTGATTACTTTGCCAAACACCACTCGTGCCTGCCAGCATACATACGGTCTGTCATGCTTATGGCGACACTTGTGGTGACCGTCCCTCTGTGCACCGATTTTGGGCAGGTCTGACGCCCCCGATCCAGATGCTGTCAATATTGTCCTTGAGCCCACTTACGCGGCCTGGCCAGGTTACACGCCTCCCTCTCTATTCGTCTTCACGGCGCACCCCATATTTGCATGGTCAGCTGAACGATTGTGGCTGTGTGTGTGTGTGTGTGTGTGTGTGTGTGTGTGTGTGTGTGTGTGTGTGTGTGTGTGTGTGTGTGTGTGTGTGTGTGTGTGTGTGTGTGTGTGTGTGTGTGTGGTATCTGCGAAGGTAAAGGGACGGTGGATGGGCTGCAGCACCCTGCAACCATATTGGTTCTGAAGTACCTCGCGTCCGGGTGCCTGGAAGGAGGTGAGCGAGTCATGGATTACGGCGTGGGGTCAGGCGTGTTGGCGATCGCGGCACTCAAATTCGGCGCTGAGCATGCGGTAGGCTCTTCTGTCACGCAGCAGCCCTCCCATCCCGATCTCATCTCACCCTCCCACTTCATGCACCGTAATACCTACGACTTACTGCCAGTGCCGGTACGTAGGTGGGAGTTGACATCGATCCAGTCTGCGTGTCGACAACGCGAAAGAACATGGAGCGGAATGGCATCGGGCAGTCGCGCTTCACTGCGCTGTGTGGCGGGGACATCTCGCAGCCAGAGCCTTTAGAGCAGGTGATGTCACCCGCCATGTCACCTCTACTCAACATGATGTGCAGTGAGGCAGTCGCACGCGCGTGGCTTGCAGTATGTGACCAGAGGACTGATGGGCGACAAGGGGACGGGTTCATCGCAGGCCGGTGTTCCGGGTTCGTGCTCCTTCGAGGTGTGCATGGCCAATGTGCTGGAGGGCGACATGCAGCGGTTGCGCATGCGTATCTTAGGGTACCTCAAGCCAGGCGGGCTGTTCATACTCTCAGGAATGCTGGCTGAGCAGGTGAGGCGTCTGCTATCCCTTTTGTGGTGTGGATCGTTGCGCCATGCCCCTGCTGGCTGTGCCTGCCAATGTGGCTTGACTTCGTGTCAATTTTCTGAACCTGCCTTGCTCGTCAGGTGCCTGAGGTCATGGCGAACTTTTCCCCTTATCTCACCGCCGTTGAGACTGAGGAGTTGAGTGGATGGACGCGTATCACGGGTCGCCTGTCAGACTCCGGATCGGAAACACACTTGTAGCAGCTCGTGCACCTCAATGATGATGTTTGTATAACCCATTTTATTCGCGTTTCGCAGACGCCGTTACTTAGTTGGTGACGTGTTGTCGGTCTCTGGCATGGGTGACATGCGAAACACGCGGATTTTATAATTTGTGACCTCGACAATAGGGGAAGTTCATGCTGGCAAATGTGGAGCCGCCCCTCTCACGGTCTAATGCAAATGCAAGTGATTGTTGCTTTTGGTTGTTTGAACTCCTCGTTTCTATGAATTGTTGGTATACCTGCAAAGGAAGGTGGAAAGGCAGGTGTCTCATACTTTCACAGCAGCCTGCTGCACGAATTTCCATGACCCACCAACAAGATGGATGTTTTGCCATGCAGTTGGGCTGAAATAATCTTCTGCTGTGTAAAAGGGAAATTTATTTCAACGCAAGGATTTCGATTTTTCAAGATGAGTGCTTCGTTCTCCGCTGATTTGTGTGCGAGCTGATGTGTGAAAAAATATAGATAGAGCCACTGAAGTTGTACGGTAATACGATTACCTGCAGCTATATGTGTGTCTCGTTTGATTACAAAACGAACAACATGCGCACGGACAGGGAAAAATATATGTGTGTCTCAGTTCAAAATAATGGCGGAACAATTGCTCGTCGATCGCCACCTGCGTCGCAAGAAAAACATTTCAATCGCTATGAATGAGTAATAAAAACAAATATCGCTGCATCACTTATTTTATTCATAGATATACCGTAACATCTGGCTGTTAGAATTATATTCGAAATCAAAAATGTGTCTCTGCGTGAAAACACCGACGATACAGCTGCGCACCAAGCAAAGCAGCTCGTGATGACGCCAGGGGGACAGAGAGGAGGAACACGCGCGGCGGTGTGAGTGGAAGCGCCACCGCTATCCTTTCCCAGCTTTGCTTTCAGACGTCAGAGCAGGATCTCTGGTCGCGGTTACGCGACGACGTCCCCGTCTTCAACCCCGCGAAACATAGCTTTGTCCCTCTGACTACCCCGTACAGTCGATCAGTAGTCAAAAATTCGGAATGCGCGCCAAACGACAGAGGCTGTGGCTGCCGGACTTCCCGCAGCTGCCCATAAACGAGGGGCTACTTGCAGACCTACGCGAACAGCAGGAAGCTGGTGAAGCGTACTATGGCGAGGCCATCCTTCCGCTGCGTTTACGCGAGCTCCGACCCAGCATAGGGGTCGTCCCGTACTGCGAAACCGAGCTTCACTCCGAAGGTACACCCACCCTCATACCCCCACGCCCACCTCGGCCCGCCTCCCGAGTTATCTCGCAGCACTGACAAACACGCGCACGTGTCCTTGTAATCTCAAACCAGCCGCGCAGCTGGAGTACATCAAAGAGGAGGAGGAGGACCTGCTGGAGCTGTCCTACCGCCCCCGGAACGGCCCTCTGACGGTTTCGGTGGAGAGCAGGTCGCTGGTGCCGGGCAACAACGGCTTCCTGCCCGACGAGAACAAACTCATCCTGGAGGCCTGCTCCATCTCACTCCCCTTTCAGGAGATCGCAGGCTTCCTACCAGGCCGCTCAGCTGCCGCCATCAAACGCCAGTATAAGTTCCTTAAGTCTGGCTTGGGACCCAAGCGAACGTTTGCTGTGAGTTGTGACCTTTGAATTGCCACCTTCACACCTGTCGCACTGGCATCCTGCCTGGGCATGAGCAAGGCATAAGCTCACTGATTTCTCCTTCTGTATGCTCTGCCTACAGCCGCAGCTGAACGTTCAGGAGATTCCAGCCCCCGTGGTGGAGGAGGCAGCACCAACAACGTCACAGCGGTCAGCACAGGTGTGGTTTGCTGCCATCAATGCACCCATTGCACTGTTCATCCGTTTATTGTTACGCGTGGTGGTAGTTCATCTCAGGTGGGGAAGGAGAGGGGGGGTTGCGGCTTGCACTGCATTCACGCACGTTGAAAGCGCTCCGCTTGGCAGGTGAACCGATACTTAGTGGACCGCGAGGGCGGCGATGGGCGCATAACGCTGCGCAAAAATTTGCCACAGCCTCCGCGGGGCTTCACCGGCATGCAGGCGCACGGGCTGAAGACATTGGCAGGTTCGGCAAACTGTGGCCCTCAGTGCCAGCCTACCTTGTCCTCTCTCCGTCTCCCGTCGCACAATAAAGACGCAACGCATGGGGGCGGGCCGAAATGCAGGTGTGGGTTTTTTCGAAGAGGCGGAGATTCCGGACCCAGACGACTCCACACGCGTTTTCACATTCACCATTCGAGGTCATCTCCCTTGTTCTCTCCTTAAACACCACCTTCCTTTGCCCACAGATGTCAGGCATGCAAGCAACAGCAGGCAGAGTGGTCAAGAGCTGATCACACCCTGTTCTGCCCAACCTGCGCAGATCAAGTGCACTGCGCGTGCTTCAACATTGGGCCAGGTCCCGACGGTAGCCCGCTGATCTCGTGGTCGGACATTTACGCCGTCTACACCCTACCGGATGGCTCCAAGTGGGCAGAGCACGGCTACTTTTTTGACTCTGAGGATCTGGTGCACCCCCCCACCCTCCCCCCTCCCTCCCACATCACAGCGTGACCCTGCATGCCCGTGTTGCCCCTTCTTACAATGCCAAGCACAAGGAGTGGTGTTCATGTCCACATGGCTTTGGCCGAGTCCCTCTGCGTATGCTGTGCCCACTTTTTGCGCCAGCGAGCGCACGCGAAGCAGATGGGGAAGAGCGCGGATGACTTGATTGGACCCGAGAAGTTGTCTGACCAGCACCTGTTCAAGAACAAGAACCGCTACCACAGTCGACTGATCAACATTGAATACGAGGTGTGTGTGTGTGTGTGTGTGTGTGTTTGTGTGTGCGTTTGTGCTACTCAGCCCCTCCCCCGCAATATCCACCCCTGCTTTCCCCTGTTTGCGCTATCAGCTGCCCTTGCCTTGGCTCCGTCCTCCACCACATCCTTCTGAATGCTCACACTAGGGGCTGACCCCCCTTCGCCCCCCCCCCCCCCCCCCCCCCTCCGCCCCCCCCCTTTCCATTGTCCCACCGCTGTCAGTGTTGGATCTTCAAGGACGAAATCCCCGAAATTTGGAGGCCGTAAGTAACCCTTCCCCCCACGAGAATCAAATATATAGGATTAGAAATATAAATCAGGAATTCAAATGAAAGATGTAATGACTTAAAATGAAAGTGTAATGGATCATAACAGATTAGGGGCATATTGTGCCTCCTACTTATCCCCCCCCTCCCGTCTTTTATGGCAGTGCCCAATGTTAGCACCGCATATCCCGTTTGCAATGACCAACTCCCTCCTCTCCTTATATTCTGCGCAGGTCTGCGGATGCTTACTTTTGGAAGATTTGCTTCGACCCCGACACGTTGCGGGAGGTCTCCGCCTGATCCCCGTGAAGCAGTTGGACCGTGAGCCGTGAGTTCCATGTCAAGTGTAATATACCATGGGGCTCAGCTTACTCTTCACATTGCGCACACTTGTGAGATGGCCTGCATGTCCATCGTCATTACTAGAGCTGTTCATTATCGCCCCGCGATCGAGACGGGCAGCCTTAGTGAATGCAATACTAAGTCGAGTATTCACAGTATCGAGCTTTTCAAAGTTTGTCACAAGTGAGGGTGAGACTACGATTGATGCTCTTATGTACGGCGCTTGTGATGCACCATAGTTTTGTCATAGTTGATAATAGTGAATGATCTTCGAACGGCCCGTGCATCAAGGGGACTGGTTCTTTATGTGTGGTTCAATGTTGCTTCAATCCCAGGAGTGACATTCTGTGTAGATGTGAAAGGAAGGGGGGGGGGGGGGGCAGGCTCTCTTTGTACCCAAAATACATTTGCTTTGCCATAGAATGCACTTCGTCAAATAGGATGCCTCTCCCTTTTGTAATTTGCAGTTTCTTGAACACATTTTAGTTGTTTTTTATGGAGGCCTTCTGCTAAGCCGAATTTCGTTTTATTTTTTCGTTAAATGTTCATATGTGTGTCGAATGCGTCGTCGTTTCTCCAAATGCCACATTTTCTAGCTCGAGATACAGCCACCACCGCTGCTACAACCGCTCTCGGTGATGTCATTACCCAATAGACATCAGGCGATGGGTGGCAGCTCCAATCGCCTGCGCCACACACTCAGCGCCGCGTGCTAAAGCGAAGATTCCAAAACCGCGTGTTGAAAGGAAGTTGGGTATGCCCTCTGTCTGCGATCTGCACCATCGCGGAGTTTTGTCTCCGGAGTGTCGATATAAATCTCGATTGTAGTTTTCTGCCAAATAGACATTGCCCCCATGTTGTAATGAAAATTGCAAGGGCGTTTCTTAATGCATTTTATTAAGCAATTAGTTTCAACACATTGCCGTGTTTTTGCTTGCTTGTGTTTCCAAAGCTCTTACTGCCCACAAAATATGCTACACAAAGCTGGGCACGGAATTGAGAGTGCACGCTAATGACAAAACCTTTTGTAGCCCCGCGCGCAACATCGGCATCTCCAGGGTCAACTGTGCGCACAGGGAGCTGACATTGATTGGCAAAAAATGTAGGAAAGGGTGCGCCCAAAAGCACATCATTACAATGAATCTACATGTGAATTGTGAAATGAACTGATCTACAACAAGGACCGCCCTCAATGTGCGGCAACAGTCTTAGGGCCTTCTTGTATGAGCCATGTAAATATAGGAAACTTGACAAAGTTTAGGCCGGCATCTCTATTCCTAGATACTCCTAGGGACTATACCAGTAAAACCGTTGTGGGAGTGCAATCAACTTTTGCTAGCACACCCAAAAGATGGAATACACTGCATTACTCACTACTGTTCAGCGGATGTGTCTTACCAATGTATCAATGCTGTATGTTGGCGGTATCGATTTGTTAATTATCGCCAGGCATGAGATCGTGAAGGAGATCTGGCCTCTCGGACTCGGTGTGGCGAGCACGCGAGAGCATGGGCTAACCTCATATAAGAAAACTCAAAGTCGTAATGATAGTAATGTCGAATTGAATTATTATGGCTGCACATTATTCATGAAAATTTATTAGGTTATAGAAAACGTTCTATGAGCAAGATACACGGGCGTTTGATAATGCCGTTTGGCGTACCTTTCGGTATGTCCGTGTCAATACTCCACGCTTCCTCTCTTGGCTTTCCAAAATATATGCACCTCGCCACCCTTCGGTTGCTCTTCGAGGCATCTTCGGCTCAACGGGTGACTAGAATCTGTTGGCGGAGTTCTGAGCGAATGCGTTCGCGCGTCAACGTTTTGCTAGACTGTTTTTATAGGTTCACTCGTGGTTGGTGGCTTTCCCAGTTTTCCGCGAGGATCATTACTGAGGTCCGTGGTGTTTGAGGGGTGAGGTTCTCCGTCATCGCACTCGAGCACCCGTTATTGCGCGCAGTTGCCATTCGACAATGCCCACATTGTGAGCTTTACCATTGCCGAGAAATATCCTGAAATTTTAAGCCTCAACTAAGCTTGTTTCGCCCGGCTTGATTACTAGTGTTACTAGTTGGCCGTTTCACACACCCTCATGTCGTTCCGCGGCTCCGCGAAAAATTATGCAATAGCATTTGACCATGTACTTTTATTTAGAAGGAAATCTGAGTTTCTATGGCATACATGTGGCTAACTTTAACCGCTTTGATTGCGACTCATCAAAAGTTCTGTGTGCTCAAAGACATTACATGTTCCTGCGATGTTAGGTAAGCAAGCAAGGCAAACTTGTTGCCGCCTCAAAGTGACTGCAATTGGGTGATATTGTCATGGTAATTCGGTGCAAGGATGGGTTACCCGCCATCTATATTATGTTGTACCCGTCTAAACTATTTGCACGAGCGAATTGAATTACTGCCGCTGCGGATAGCACTTCAAGCGCGCATCCTCATTTGTTGACTTGGCCTCCGAGGTTACAACAACAGTTTACAGTTGATCAACACGCCCGCGCAATAAAACCTGGGCTAACTACATGGTTATGTTTTTGGTACTTATTCCTTCCCCCTCCCTGTCGTAGAAAACGGTGGCAAGGGAGTGTATGCCCCAAGAGATTGCATTCCGCACAATCATCCGAGACATCGTAGTCCTTACTGAACTCTAACTTCAAGTTTGGTACTATACTTGTTTTGGCTACTCGCGTCTCTTCGTCGGCATCGTGTCTCGTCTCGTTGCTGCTGAATGCTTCTTCAGAAAAATGATATCTTATCTATAATTATTTCCCACTATATTGTTTGGAATACTGTACTTTGACATTAATCCGTTCGCGGCAAATCATAAACTCCGGCTACGTGCTTTCTTTACCTCCTTTTGCCTTTGAGCTCTACATCCCTTCACCTGCAACTTCTTCTATCATCTGACTTGTGACTTAATTTCAGACCCCAATAGCGTCATGATAGACCAAATTTACAAGCGGCCGCGTTCCGCTCTCTCTCTCTCTCTCTCTCTCTCTCTCTCTCTCTCTCTCTCTCTCTCTCTCTCTCTCTCTCTCTCTCTCTCTCTCTCTCTCTCTCTCTCTCTCTCTCTCTCTCTCGCTCTCTCTCTCGCTCTCTCTCTCCAATCACGAAAAAAAGTTTCAGAAATTGCCGCGGATGAAGTTGAACGACGCGGCCAATACACTCAAGATTCCATACCTTTGAGTCGCGAACGAAAAGGTAGGATGAATGCGCACCGGCATAACAACCCCTTGCATGTGGAACCCTAGGCACGACGAGGCTGATAAGTTTCTTACTGACACCGTTCGAATCTCTTATCGCAACGAATGTCGACACTTACGTTGCTATGATGTTTTCACGTCCGCCGTTAACGCAGCACTCGAATGGCCATGGAAACGATTCCCGCGGATATCTCTACCCCAAACGAGAAAGCCTACGCCTACACCCTCATTGATGTCGCGGTACGTACCCATCAAGCAGTGGCCTCAGGGGGGGAAACAATACTCACCTATGTCATGCGCTTCAAGGCCAAGAAGATCCTCAAGGGCGAAGAGCGAGTCGTCGAATAACTCATCTACACTAGGTGCTTCGGTACGGTATGCTCTGAGCGCGGATACAACGTTGTCAACGGGCCCGTTTCGGCCACGAAGGACAAGCGACTCGAAGTCGGCAACAACCGCCAAAGCGCAATTACTTGCCCCGTGCAAAGCGGATAAGCCACGACCAGCCCGACCGGACAAACCCAACGAGATGCCTTACAAGCTGGGCAAGAACAAGGCCAAGCTCAAGGACCGCAAGGGAGGCCGGCCCATCTACCCTAGCGATAAGTCACACAAGAAGACCGATACAACGTTGTCAACGGGCCCGTTTCGGCCACGAAGGACAAGCGACTCGAAGTCGGCAACAACCGCCAAAGCGCAATTACTTGCCCCGTGCAAAGCGGATAAGCCACGACCAGCCCGACCGGACAAACCCAACGAGATGCCTTACAAGCTGGGCAAGAACAAGGCCAAGCTCAAGGACCGCAAGGGAGGCCGGCCCATCTACCCTAGCGATAAGTCACACAAGAAGACCGATACCGTAAAGGAAGACTGTTGGGGTAGCCCGCCGCGTCGACTCATGCACACAATATTCGAACTACATGCGCCATTGCTTACGGCGAAAATGGCAAGCATGGAAAAATATCGGCGCGAGCGGAGTAGTCTTGAAATGGATCCGGGAGCGAGGGAGTATGAAAATGAAAATCATTTGCAACATGTAACGCTATCGCGCCGTTGTGCGGATGCTATCCAAGGGCCTTTTTGCATCAATCATTTAGGGAGATATTATAATGCAGAATTGAAACCGGAATTCCTAATCCTTGATACTCCTTGGGACTAAGACATGTAAACCGTATACATGAGAGTGCAATCAACTTTCGGCTAAACCTGAAGATGGAATACACTGCATTATGTACTGCTCATTAATGCAATGTTCCCATGGTGGCTTTCAACAATGTCTTGTAAGAAATATTTTGAATCACCAATTGTGATACTTTTAGCTTTCTTACTTTTATTTTTTTACTAGTATCTGGCGAGTGCGACCGGGTAGGCTCTTCACAAGCAGACATGTGTGTCGACCATGACGCCACTCGCCTTCGGGGTGAGGCTCCTAAGGTTCGGCCGCTTGCTGGCAACGTCCTGTCGCGGTTAGCTCATTTTCACGCTATTGTACGGATAGCGATTGTTGCGGCCGACCACTTGGGCCCAAAGATTGGTTTTCACCAAAGCTAGTATCGAACGAGCCATTCATACCACTCGTATCGGCTTACAAACTATTCTTGATTGCAGCCTCCTCAGCTTGGACTTGGAAAAGGCCTTCAACACCGTTTCCCGCCGGAGTTTCCTTGCAGAGTTTTTCAAGAATCCCAACATGCATCCTATTATCCCATTGGTTGAGATGATATATTCACGGGATTCCACGGTGTATTACTTCGATCCCAATGATGATGCTTCGCTCTTTTACGGCGCGGTTCAGTCTCGTGCGGGTGTCCGGCAAGGAGATCCTCTTCGCCCGCTTTTGTTCAACTTGACGACCAACACCCCTCTCCGGCATATTGGGGAACGGTGGAAGGATTCATCAGCGATCCAAGCCTTCTCGGACGATGGTAAGTACTTGATCAAAACGCTTTTCGTCCCGACTGTGATTACGGTGGTTACGGAGGAAGTTTGGAAAGTCTGCTCGAGGGTTCAACCAATCTAGTCTTCGTGCATGGTACCCCCGGATACAACCCATGCACTTGTTGTGGTGATACATACGGGCGATGGTCCCCATTGTTACGGGTACTAGTAACCTAGGAGCTACCTTGGCGATGAACTTTTCGATGGCAGATGGCCCTCCGGCATCTCACAATGAGAATTATGTTCAATCTTGGATGAAGACACCGTGGAGGCTCATCAACTCCTCTTGGACAAGATCGGTTGCTTTGCTATGTCGGACTTCGGAGGGGGACATGCTGCTTTTCGCTTGATGATCACGTGTGCGGTACGCTGCTATGGGTTCTTGCTCCGCACCCCCCCTTGATATCTGCCTACCGGACCTTGTTGCTGGCGTTTCTCAAGAGGTCGAAGGTGTAGTGCTTGTAGCGTGTGTCTCAAGCCGGGTAGGTGTAGCGACATGCGCTCACAGGAACGTGCCGCTAGCGGCGAGTTACCGATAAGAAGCGGTTCCAAATGTACTGCTTAATGTACTATTCTGACATGTAGCGGGAAAAATTGTCCCCGGGCGAATTAGCCGACGCATGTGAGCGACCGGCGAGGAAGATGCAAAGCCAACAAGGCCGTTAGGAGCGTGTAGGCACGCAAAGGCATAGACGGGCGCTCGTGTTGACTCCCCCCTTTCGCCGTGGGAAAGTTAAGCTCCTCGATTAGTTAGGTGAGCGTTGCGGCGTTGCCTCGGGAAAAAACAGTAACAATACTAATTAAAGTACGCACGGCCGAATTTCGCGGGTCGGTCTTAAAACCCATATCCGGTCGAGAGCATGGGTAGGCTAAAGGCTAGGTAGGACTGAAAGCTGGGTGGGGCGAGCGTGGCGAAGGACGCTTTGCACACGCTCTTCTCCTTTTTACGTGGGAGATGGTAGGACAGTCGCGGACAACCAGCTCGAAGGCGAAGCGTGATGTCGGTTGGACGATGAATTACTAGCGTGGCGCCGAGCGCTTTACACACGCTCTACTATTTTTTACGTGGGAGTAGGTAGGACTAGCGTGGCGCCGAGCGCTTTACACACGCCCTTCTCTAGTGCAACTTGGTGGAGGGCCCATAACCTGTCGGAATCAAGAACGGATAATTACACGGAGGTCGTGCCGGCCTCACAAGGGGGCCGGCTGTGGTGACTAGAGAAGTGACAGGAGAGAGATGGCGGCCGGCGAAGGCACCGGCAGGGCCGGCCGACCGCCACTAATAAGGAATAGAGTACCGCTAATAGCATAACACTAAGTACTATAATGATAAATAGCTACCTTGTACATAAGTACTAGGCAACGGGATGCTAGTGCTAATAGCTTTAGCTCTCTTTTTCGCTTCACATGAGTCTAGTTTCAAGGTGCCATCCGATTGTTATACGACGGCGGCGCACCGGGTGCTTGGCCTCAGTGTGGAGCGCGCCTCTCATGTTCGGAAGTGCCCTCGGTGCAATGAGGCTCCCTCATAGTCTCGTGGCTCTGGAACATCGTCGACGGTATCGGGCACCTCTATGTCTAGTGAGCGCTCCACAATTGCTATCCTTATGGACCACATCCCCCGGTGCCCGTGCTCTTGGTACGTCATCCAACTCCACGATCATATTGTCCACGTGCTTGAAGAGTTCATGCTTGAAGCGGGGGCTACTAAGGGGTGGGACTTGCGCTTGGAGGTCCGCCGTATTCGGTCGGGAGCTTCTCTAGATCGTCATGGGGATGTGGTTTGGTTAGACTTCATGGCTCCGCACCGTCATCTTGTTGTTGATGTGACGGATACAAGTGCTCGCACGAACAATAAATGCTCCTCGTATAGGTGCTCGTGTCCCACTTCCGGGCAGTCTTGCGTTGGAAGCTCAACATGGCAAACTTGATGCGGACCTCCGCGCTTTTGCTTTGCTTGGTACGCCTTCGGTCCAATCGGTCCATGACTACTATCCCTTCGCTATGGAGGATGGGGGCCGGTTGGCGCCTATGGCGGTTGAGTTGGTTGATCGACTGGCCATTTTGGTGGCAGTCCGTCGATTCCTTGGCATGGGTGGTGCTGACTCTCTTTCTTTGCGCTCTAACAATTATGTTTGTATGCAACATTTCGTTCGTCGAACTGCTTATGTTCCTTTTGGGCGTTTTTGGGGAGATGTGCGGCGGGAGTTCATGCGACGTCTTTATGCTTCTCTTCATGGTGCTTTGGGTTCCTATCTCCGCCATGCATTGCAGGAGGGCAGTGCTGATGCTGTGGCATGCCTTCCTGTTCCTCGGGCTAAAGTTTTTTCCTCTTTTCTTCTTTTTGCTTGGTGGCCTCTGCTACTTTTTTTGTAAGAATTTTTACTTTTTGTACCAGTTGCCATTGCCCGTAGGCAGTACGATTTCGCTGGTCGCCAAACGCAGCGCAGCGGTCAACGCGGTCAGGACGCATGCGACGAAAAAAATTGTCGACGAGTGACTACAGGTATGGTACCAGTCGTGGATAGGGTGCCGAACCCCCACCCGCCCCTCACCAGCTGCTAGCCGTCCGTCAAGAAAGGATGACACAGCAATCCTCTCACCGCATCGGCCAATGAGCTGGACTGCGAAGACTGGTCAAATTATGGGCGCCTAAGGTCTGGATGTCGTACTTAAGGACAGCGTGGTCAGCGGCGAACGCAAAGAGAGTCGACCGAATGAGCAGGCGCACACTCAGGAGGGTGAGACTCAATAGCAAGCATGGAAAGAGGGCGAGGCGGTGCTAACAATAATTTCGATAAGCTATACGCACGGGCCTAGGATGGCGGCTGGTGGCGCGTGGCGGCGACAAATTAGGAAGAGGCACATACTGTTGGCCGCCGTACTCGCATCCCTCACGTTCCTTTACTTTCCCAACTTCGCTCGCGTCCACCGATCAGCAGGTATGTCGTGTGCCGAAGGTCCCTGAGGGTCACAATATACAAACTTGGTGTATATATCATAGTGAGTGAACTCGTGCGTGCTTGTTTGTTTGGCTCTCCTTTTAGCTGTGGGCAGCGACCAGGTGCAAATCTCGTTGCCGTCCGTGAACGTCGCTGTGCGTCGCCGTTATGACCGAGGTCACCGCAATTGGAACAAACACATGCGGGAGCTGCTTAACCACAGCGCTGCGTGGGACTACGACGCCGCCTGGGCTCCTGCGTTACATGCGCATAAGATAGCCACGCGCGCTACGCTGCTTCCCGGCCAGCGACGGCCGCCTTCACACAGCCCGGAGCCCACGGTAACGCCTGACATGTGTACTAGCGAGAAGACACGTGCCCACTTGGAGCGCATCACGCCGCCTGAGATGACGCTCGCAAGGCTACGGAGACACTCTTCAAATACTAGGTGAACTTCTCTGATGCGCCAGTTGTTCTCTTTGTGTCATCGTTTGAAGCTCTAAAGCCCTAGTAGCAATGGCGGCATAGGCTGTGACTCCTAAGAAGTGCATCATAACGCGTGGGCTGCAGACCGGCACCCACGATGAAGGTGGCGTATCTCATTTTCGCACACAACGTCGAGACGCTTCACGGCGCTGAGCGCCTGATCCACTGGCTCTACCACCGCGCACACACCTTCGTGATCCACATCGACTACGCTGCGCCGGTCGTCTTCCGTTGCTACTTGCAAAATAAGTACAGTACGGAAAGCCGCCGTGCCGTTTCGTATCCCAAACAATGTTTAATGTTAGGTTATTTCGGCACGTGTTCGGGGCTGTATCGTGCGACGCCCACGCTCACGCCTTTGCTTCCTAACCTGCAGGCTCCCTACCCAATGTCTATCTCAGCAAGCAGGAGCGCTCCGCGTACGGTAGCTTCGGCATAGTTCTCGCGGAGCTGGCGGCGCTCCGCGCAGCGGTTGCTGCGGACCGGCAGTGGGAGATGGCGGTACCGGTCGCTGGCGGCGCGCTGCCGATCAAACCGCCGCAATTCATTGAGTGTTACCTCAGAAAACGGTGAGCCTGCGGCAAAGCCACAATGACACCACGACCCGAAAATGGAGCGTGCCCGCTTCTGTGTCGTTTATATTATGTTTACGCGCTGTGCGTAGGCAACGAGAGCAACTGGGAAAGACGAACTCGGCGGAGGGTTTCGACCCTCGCTCCGTTTCGATAATCCCGACTCAGGATATTCCTGCACTGCACCCCGCGAACCCCAAGCTTGAGTCCAACACCCAGCGTGTCTCCAACACCACTGTGTGTGCTGACGATGCGTGCAAGCGGCTGGTGGGGACGCCGGGTGGGGCGCACTGGTGGAAGGGCAGCCAGTGGCACATGTTGGGTCGTCTGTTTGTCGAGTATGCGCTGTCGGATGAACAAGCGCAAGAGTGGCTCCACTTTTTTGCCTCCTCCGACTTCATATTCGCGTCTGACGAGTCGTGGGCCAACACGATAGCGCGCCACTCGCCCTTCAACCACACCACCGTCTTTGACCGCCGCCTCGGCTCCACCATGGCGCTCTGGTTTGGCCCGAACTGCCGTAGCCACCGCAACCCGCGCGAAAAGTCGTCTCCCTGCTACCTCGGCATGAAGTACGCACTCCCATCCCTCCCACTTTGTCGCCGCACACAGGCACATACACATCTTACCCGCCGCTTCGTTTCCCCTTAATAGAACGGCTTTGCGGAGGTTTCTGTTCGGTTGATATTTGCTATGTTCCTTTGCTTGTCTCGTGAATTTGGTATGTATCGATCGGTATTCGGCATTTTAAAATGGTGTTCGATGCTCGTTGGAGTCTCGAATGCTATCAACTACGGTCGGTGCACTAATGTCATGTTGATCGTCATCAAGTGTAATATTGCATCCGCTCCGCGGGGCAAGACGGTGCTTCAGTTGTTTCAGTAGTCCATCGCATCAATACCTCCATAATGTTAATGTTTTGACTCTACATACAGACGAGTTGGCATACCATCCCACGACAACATGGGTTTTGGGGTGAGTTTTTCGGTGCTGTGGTGTGTCGAGTGGATCCATTGCACTTTTAATCAGACCCTCCCCCCCTTCTTGGTGCAGCGACTGGGACGACCTGCACAACTCCAGTCAGCTGTTTGCTCGGAAGTTCCTGTTCAACGACCCCGTGGTGCCCCGCGTGCTTGAGGAGCTCGTCCAAGTGCCGGTCGAGAGGCGGTGCGTCTGAGTCCAGAGGGCAAGGCGGGAAGGAGGGGCACGTTGGCAGTCAGACACCCCCATGATGATGCCGCCGAGTGAGCGAGAGATCACAGATCCAATAAACAACCCCAATATACAACGCTACAGTCGCTGCAGTGCCCCGTTTGGAAGGTGGACGATTGGATAGCCGTAGAGGGGTTTGAGACTAATTACCACGTTGCGTTGGAGAGGCACTTGACGTGGATTCGACATTTACAGCAGTAAGACCATATCACGCGCCATCTCTGACTTGTACTCGCTCCTTATCCCAACTATTCACTGTGTACAAGTATGAGCACTGCTTGAAATGACGCCGAGACGGCACCTCAGCGAACGGTCAGCACAGCAAAAGTAGCATTCCGTGGCGACTCCAGCTTTTGCCTGACGTATCCGAATTCGAACCTCACACCCTCGAACCTGTTTGCTCTGTGAAGTATTACCCCCTTTGTTGCAGCGATTCTTCGTTAAGTGGGTATTTAAAAAAATGCTCAACGTCGTTACTCATACTTTACACACAGTTAAAGAAGGCAACACCAACAGCGCCACACCCCGCAATACAGCCGCGTACCCAAATCCCTCGTTCATTCTCATTCGACTGACGGGTATCCACCCGTCCGCGCCTCACCTAAGTGCCCGCCTCCACGCCACCTGACAATTCGGCAGCCCCCTCGGATCGCTCTGACTCGGCCATCCCACTCGCGCTCCACCCGCCCGCCTCCGACGTGGGTCGCATAAACGACAGCGGAAACGCGTCAACTTCCGCCAACAGCTCCGCTAACTTCTCCGCCGCGTGCTCCACCAGCACCTCTCCCTTTTCCCTCGTGGCCGCACTCGCGTTCCCCATCGCACCTACCCAGTGGACATACTCGTGCACATTAAAAATGTGCTATGAAACTGGTGATATTGCGTTCATCTTGGTCGAGGGGGTGGGAAAGGTTGAGCTGCCGCAGACCTGAGGGATGTAGGTCATGCGACATCCATCCGAACCCGACACCACCCTCGGGAAGCAGGTGGTCGAAGCGCTGTGCCAGCTCCACTGAAGTGGGCTCAAAGTTCTGCGCGAGGTGGATGCGCACGAGGTGCGGCTGCAGGTGCATCATCATCGACGTCTCGATCTCGCCGCCGTGGATGCCGTGCAGCTGCTCGTGCGCAGACACCACCCCCCGCGGCAGCCCGAATCCGAACCAGCTCAGCACCACCACCAGCATCCCGTGCCGCACCCGCAGCTCCCGCGCCACGATGTCCATTACCTGCGGCTGCCCCCCATGGCTGTTGAAGATCACCATCTTGCGCACCCCCGCCCTGTGCACCGACTCCCCTATGTCCAGCCACATACTGACCACACCCACAACTCCATCATCAGCCCAACGAACTCACAACCCGACTATCAGCTACTTCAGCCGAACGACCTCAGCATGTTCGCAGGGCAGCAGTGGGGGATGAGGACGGTGGTGGGTCATCGCATGTTACCTGGTGAGAGTCTCCGCGCTGAGGGTGAGAGTGCCAGGGAAGGCGATGTGCTCGTCTGACTTTCCGATCGGCTGCATGGGGAGCACTGTGAGAGGGAGGGAGGGGTCCGCGAGCTGGAGCGCGCGTTCCAGGATGCCCTGGTTGATGTGCATGTCGACGGAGCAGGGGAGGTGGGGGCCGTGCTGCTCTATGGCGGACACCTGCCAGTGTGTGTGGTGGTCATTGAGTAAGGGCGGAACACGACCAAGTGCAGGGATCAAGTGGAGGTGAGGGGGAAGCAGGGTTAGTTGCCCTCGTCACAGACGCGAGAAGAGGGGTCGAACCGGTAAGATGGCGATCGTCCCTGTCCCGGCCTCTTTCATGGCACGGAAGTCCTCCGTCGTCATCTCATGCCATGTTCGGAGCGGCAGCCGACCGCGCCTGTGAGTGCCTTGCTTGTCGTCTGGTGGGGGCGATGCCCCAGAGCCGGTCCCTGGAAAGTGAATGAATGAGGCGACAGCGTGTCAGGCACATTTCAC
>JAPMLY010000445.1:112500-130000 GCA_026401115.1 Tetraselmis chui | reverse complement strand
AACCTTGTTCAATTCAAAGCATCTGTGTAAAATATAGCCGTGGCTGTATAACGTATGTGACGTGCCGTTGTGCTCGTTATTGATGCGCCCGGTTTGCCGTTGGTGACCGCTGCAAAGCATCGAAGTCGACATTGACGTGCAAACGAATTGGATGCTTAATAATCCGTGGCATGCACAAGCATTGATGATAGTAAATAGTAGAATAGAAAGTGTAAGAAATGAACGAAACGAGGATGTCGCAGGCAAAGAGGAAAATGAGTAGACTGGGAAATAGAGCTACCATGAGGGCTCTCTCCAACTGCCTTGGTACAAGGACTGGCATGTTGCCGGATCAAGAAATCATATTGACCACGCTAAACGCAATCCAGGCTACAGCAAGGAGACCGAATTCCGTCAATGGTCGTCACTGCATGGTAGAATGATTTATTCAAGGCGCGTGTCGTCCGTTTGACAGAGGGAAGGTACACCACCGTGTCAATGGGTCGTCGGTCACTTCCTTGTGAAGTGTTCACTCGGCGAGTGGCGTTTGGGCCACCGTTATGCTCCAACGGTAAGCATACGGCGTGATGGAGGACGCGCCCAGTCGACCCTTCCAGTTGGAGGTGACGTAGCAACAAGCGCGCCGTGCCTGGGCTCTAACGATGAGTGCATTCGACATTATAAGGGCGGCCCGATCAATCAAGCAGCTGCATTACCCGCATGTGAGGGACTTCGAGACGGCGAGGGACGCTAAGGGCAAACGGCACAGCCTCATCTTGGAATGGCTTCAGAAGTGGAAGGTAGGGTGGACTCAAGCTTCGAGGGGTAAACCTTCGTGAAGCAAATGACAGCAGCATCGCCCCCCCCCCTGTTTGATGAATATTTGAGAGGATGTCCGACCGTAAAAGTGCAAGCAAGTAGAGTGCTATGCCTTATCCTCCGTGTGCTAGCATGCTTGCCTGCCCGTATGGACCACTCACACCAAGACCCCCACGTGCCGAAGGTTCTGTAGAATCCCACCCGCAACAATGACTACATTATTCAATTCTTCAGGGTGCTACTGGTGGATAGTTGCTACTGGTTGGAAGCATGCGAGCGGAAGCTATTCCAGCCCCTGAAATAGCTTCGGGGGCTGGAATAGGGGCCTATCTAGATCCTTCCGATTTCGCATACCACCGGATATCTACATGAAGTTATCCACTGATATACGGATGCCCTTGCCTACCCCCAAATCTCTTCCCCATGTATGTGATGTTGATGAAGTTGTGGAGGATAGACCGGCCAAGTTGCGTATATTAAGCACCCCATTCATAGACGCGCACCAGCCCTCAAAGCAGGCTACTCCTCCAACAGCACTGAGGACGCCTCATGGGGGTGCTCTTAGCTGTGACCGAGGCCGGGCAACATAGGCTGGTGTTACATCTGGCCGCGCAAGGAAGTGGTCGTGCAAAAGTGTCGAAGCTTCGATGGCAGGCAAAACGCTACAATCCGGGATATTCATCACCCCCATCAACAAGAACATCAATATTGGCAAAGCTGCCAACACGATGGGGCTTACGCTAAGTAACGAGCCATAATGCAGGGAGTCAATATGCATATACTCCCACAAGGCGCCTTCCGCCATGGAGCCAGTGGCGCCCTTCATTGGAGACAATGAGGCTGCATACAAGTGCGCTTGATGTGCGTACATTCCATATAAATGGCGGCAATGGATTGATTGTTGCGTTTCATATATGTTGAGTAAGTGCTTGATGCTAATTGCAGACTGTCGGCTACTCATGCCCTACATGATGCCACGGCATCGTCCGCATTTGTTTGTGGCATGCAGCCCCACGATGAGGACCACACTACCACAGTCTTTCAAGTACGTTTGTGTGCGGCAACCTGCTCACTTGTGGCTACGCAATGGAGCCAGTGTTCTAAAACACTGCGAACAAGCGCTGCAAAACGTTTGATGCGGACCGGGGGGGGGGGAGACAAATCCGAGGGGGAGTGACAGCTAAAATCTCACCTTGCCTTAGTCAGGGCGTGTGGGGGTGTGTGGAAATGTGATAATCTCCGTCCCCCACGCTGCGGGGGCAGTGAGGCACGGGGAGCTCTTGGGGGCGAGGGGGGGTAGGACTGGTTTTAGGGATGGGGGTAATGTGCGTTCAAAGGCTGAGAGGGACTTCTGAAGGTTAAAATCTGAATTGTTCTCCACATAATATCATATACTGTTGTAAGCAACTCCAAAGCACTTACTAGGTTCAGATATCTCAGTGATGTACCTAGTACACAGTACAACCAGTATACTATTTCCCACTCATGGTTAGTATTGTTCCCTTCCCTCCGTCTTCCTGCGAGCGCATCCCGCTCCTGTTCCACTCGATTAGTCACCACCACCAGCCCATCTGTCAGGCTGGTGGTCACTGTAACCACTCTATTATCTTGCTTCCTCCACTTGAACCATGCACAGTGTTCAATAGGTTATGGGCTCCTCCTACACGTAGAAAGGTTACACGCAGTGTTTTTTTTTTTTCGGCCTTACATCGCGCCGCTGCCGACCGTACTTCTCTTTTTTTTTTTCTCCGCACTCCAGTACTTTCTACAGTACTTCTAGCAACCCATCCCGCCACCATCCTGTCTGCTCTACAGCGCCGGACGACCCAGCTGACAGCTCACGCCCACTGAACGCACTCGCTCAGTGGGTACAGGTTGCACGCAGGTCCAAACACGGGAGGGGGGCGCACTTCGTTGGGTGAACACCTCATACACAGGGTGCACGTCAGCTGTCAGCGGCACTCGACACAAGACATTGGTCTCCCCGACGGGTCCTTGTGCCCCACTTTCCGTGGAGGATACGGCAAGGGCGTGTGAGACACCCCGGGGCATCAGGCCGAGGGGTCGGCGGGCACCAGGCCGTCTCACAAGACCCACCGTTAGGCACAACCCGTTAGTGGATTTTTCCACTGTCCCGGTACCCCATGGCTCCAAAGAAAGGCGCCACCCCGCCCGCGCGCACTAGTCGTGGTGACCGCGGTCGCGACATGGACAAGTCTCGCTCACCGAGCCCTGCTGCGTCGGAGGCAACTTCAGACACCGCCACGACGCAAGCCATGTTGGGCACTATCATGGAGCAGTTGTCTGCCTTTCATACTCGCCTCGCTTCCTTAGAGGCCCCGCCTCCTTCTCCTTCTCCTGCTGCTGCTGCCCCTGTCCCTCCTGCTGGCACCTTGCGTCATCCCTGGTCCACGACCCCTCCCCGTCTTGCCCCGCCCCCGGCATCTGTCAAGCCTCAACGCCCCACCATCGACCCCAACCTTGTCCTCGCCACTCAACTCGAGTGTGAGGGACTAGACCTTGACGCGAGCCTCCGCCACGTTAAACTTGACCTGCCGGTCATGCAGCCCGACCAGCAGTTCAAGCGCTGGAAGGCCGCATTCCTGAATTTTGTGCGCATGAAAATGCCGACACTCATCCCTCAACTTGTGTTACATCAATCTCGGGCAGTCATCCACACCAGGTCTCAAGACATCATCCAGACCTTGCTGCTCCAATGTGCTGGCGACAATCGCCGCGCCCGCCAGGCTCTCGACCTCGTCAGCGCCTCCCAACCGGATCGTGGTGCCGCGTCGTGGCACTCCCTGTGTGACCGCCTAGACTCCCAGAGCATCGCACTCACCATGCGCCTGGCCCGCCGCCTCATTCGCGTCCAACGCCCTGACGAGTCCCTCTCGGACTTCGTCCACAACATGCGGCAGGCGTATGATGACCTCAACGAGTCTTGCCTCATGGCGGACGGCCCTGTCGTCATGCCCGAACACTTTCTCAGCATATTTATGCTTGTGGGCATGTCTCAAGAGGGTCCGTATGGTCAGGCGAAACAATGCATTGTTAACGCGTTCGACCCCACACTCTCCCTATCCGCCTCTGAGGTGTCCCAACAAATTCTGCGCCAGGCCGACCACTTGGACACACCTGCTTCGGCCGTGGACACCACCGCACCTCCAGTCTCTGCTTTTCTTGCTGGCTCTCAGCCCCATCGTCGACGTTCGTCTGCAGTTGGTGGAGGCAAAACTCCCCTACCCGCGGATCACCCTCTCAAACAATTCAGCGTGAGGTGCAGCTGCTGTGGCGGAGAAGACCATCGTGGCTCGGACTGCAAGGCCACTGATGCAGAACTCATCAAGTGGCAACGCCACAAAATAGCTGTTCTCCACAACTACTTCAACCGCCCAAAGACCGCCACTGCTCACCTCAGTGACATTACTGACGTCACTGCGCCGGAACCCCCGCTGGATTTCCCTTCTGAGCCGGATGAGGCTGAAGAGGTCCACGACTTCGAACCCGACTACTTGGTCCGTTCCCCCTTCTGCCCGGTTGCCCTCATCAGCACCCCTCATCCGGCCCCTCCCCCCTTGTCCACCTGCTGGGTCGTTGACTCCGCTTGCTCCATCAACCTTACAGCTCATCGCACAGACTTCATATCATATTCTCCTTCTAAACACATGTCCACGGTGGGTGGTGTTGGTGTTGCCATTCACGGCAGTGGCACAGTTCGCCTTCGCATCCCCTTGCAGTCTGGACGTTCCATTTCCCGGGACATCTTCGCGCTCTACACTCCCGACCTTACCTCGCGGTCCTCTCAGGGCATTAGCCGCTTATTGAGTGTTAGTTGGCTGCAGCAACACTGCAACTGCGAAATCTCTTTCCCTACGGGCACTGACATTGGCACCCTCACTGTCCCCACAGGCATGGGAGTCTTGAAACCCAGCGGAAACGGTCTCTACACCCTCCCTCATCTTTCCCCGGTTCCCCACCCCTCTCCTTCCCCATCTGCCATGCTCACCTCATGTGATGCCGCACTCTGGCACAAGCGCCTCGGACACCTTCACATGCAGGGCTTGCAATCGCAACACTCCAATGGCGTAGCATCTGTCCCTGCCATGGGGTCCCATGTAAACAGCCTTTCGTGTGATTCCTGCCTCCTGCACAAAGCGTGCGCTGCTCCCCGGAACAAAGCAGCTTGCACAAAACCCGTGTCACCCCTCATGCACTTGTCATGCGACATTTGGGGCCCTGTCAATGTCCCTTCCCCGCATGGACTTCGCTACTGTCTGCTCGTCATTGATCACCACACTCATTACATGTGGGTGCGTTTTCTCAAGTCTAAAGACGAAGCATGCGCGTCCCTTGAGGCCATTCTCTTGGAAATCAGACACACCCACGCCAAGCACCATGCTCCCTCGACTGTGTTTGCCCCCACACTCAAATTCGACTGTGATACAGTGTTTGAGTCTGCAGACACGCAACGCATGTGCGCCCAACTTGGCGTCGGCACACAATTCTCTGCCCCATACGCACATCACATGCTCGGTAAGGCGGAACGGCCATGGCGCACTCTCCGTGACTGTGCGTCTGCCATGATGCACTCCATGGCTGTCCCCCCCACCATGTGGTCCTGTGCTATGAGCACCGCCGTGTTCCTCCGCAATCGCACATTCAGCAGAGCCGTTGGTCCGGCTGGGGGCGTTCCCCTCACCCTTCTTACAGGTGCCACACCAGACGCAGCCGCATTCCGTGTGTTCGGATGCGCTGCCTTTGCCAAAACCCCTGACAACCAGCGTCGCAAACTGGATCCTAAATCTTTCCGTGGTGTGTTCGTGGGCTATCCGCCCCATTCCCTTGGTTATCGGATCTACAACCCCGCCACTCGCCGCATCACCACCTCTGTTCACGTTGTGTTCCAGGAGGCTGTCCCGGGCTTCTGCTCCCGGTCCGACCTTGGCCCCACACCCCATGACGACCCCTTCCAGCCCTCGCTCGTGCCCTCACCCGATCCGGCACCGGCCTTCCCTCGCCCCGCTCGCGACCGCCGTCCCCCAGCTCACCTGACAGACTACGTCGCAGCCCTCGCCTGCCCGCCTCTCCATTCCGTTCGGGCCACATATGACGACGGTGTCGTCCCTTCCCCTGAGGATGTGGTCCCCCTCTTTCCCCTTGACACCCTCCCTCCTCTCTCCACACATCGCCCCTCTGACCCGTCACTCACGCACGTGGCTCTCTTGTCCGCCAAAGACTGTCCCGAACCGACCACCTTCGCGGACGCGTGTCGCAGCCCCCACGCCCCCCAGTGGCACGCGGCCATGCAACAAGAGTTCGACTCCCTACAATCCAATAACACATGGTCTTTGGTCGATCTTCCCCCTGGTCGTCGCGTCGTTAATAGCATGTGGATCTACAAGGTCAAAACTGACCACCTTGGACACGTCTCTCGCTTTAAGGCCCGATTCGTTGCCAAGGGCTGCAGCCAGAAAGAGGGTGTTGACTACACAGAAACCTTCTCCCCCGTCATTCGCATGGCCAGCCTCCGCATCTTTCTCGCCATCTCCGCGGCCCAAGACCTTGACCTCTTCCAATTGGACATCGACACGGCTTTCTTGTACGCCCCCATCAAAGAAGATGTCTACGTCCGACAGCCCCTTGGCTTCTCAGACGGCACCCCTAAAGTCTGTCATCTCCAACGCTGTCTCTATGGACTTAAGCAATCACCCCGCGAGTTCAACGAACTCCTCCGCGACTGGCTGCTCCTCCAGGGGTGGACCCAATGCAAGTCCGACCCATGCATCTACATTTTTCGCGCCCCCGGCGTTTTCGCCATGATTGGCGTCTATGTCGATGACCTTCCCCTCGCGTGCAACAACCCCACCTGGGTGTCACAGTTCAAGTCTACCCTGGGCTCGCGCTTCAAAACAAAGGACCTTGGCGAGCTACAGCACATCTTGGGCATGCACATCACCCGTGACCGCACCGCCCGCACGATTTCCATCAATCAATCCCAATACCTCGCTGATGTTCTTGACAAGCATGGCATGACGGACTGCTCACCGTCAGCCCTGCCCATGGACCCGAGTTTCCTTGCCACGGTTGGGCAGGCCACCCCTATTCCACTCGTGGGTCATGCCCGTGATGTCTACCCCAGCCTCCTCGGCAGTCTACAGTACGCTGCCGTCTGCTCTCGCCCAGACATCTCCACCGCGCTCAGCATCTTGGGCTCTGCCCAGGCCGACCCCTCTGAACTACACCTCCAAGCCCTCAAGAAAGTCCTCCGCTATCTTAAGGGCACCTTGCACATGCGCCTGACGTTGGGGGGGGGTTCCGACCACTCCGTGCAACTCTCAGGCTATGCAGATGCAGATTGGGGCAACGACACCGCGCAACGCAAGTCGCGCTCTGGCTACATTTTTACACTTGGCACCGGCGCCATCAGCTATCGCAGCCGACAGCAAACATGCGTCGCGCAGTCTACTTGCGAAGCCGAGTACTACTCGGCAGCTGACGCTACCCGCGAAGCCATTCACATCCGCCAACTCCTCGGCGAAATTCAGGGTGTCCCTGTCTCCGACACCACCACCATCTGGGAAGACAACCAAAGCACCATTGCATACTCTCAGAACGCAATGGTCAGCGACAAAACCAAACACATCGGTCTCAAATACTACTTCGTCAAGGACCACGTTGCACATGGCACAATCCGTCTCAGGTACTTACCAACGTCGGAGATGGTTGCGGACACCCTCACCAAACCACTTCCGGGTCCCGCCCTCTCCAAACACACCTCCGTCATGATGGGCGCCACTGGACCAATGCACAGACACATCCCCTAGCTATCTTCAGGGGGGGTGTTGTAAGCAACTCCAAAGCACTTACTAGGTTCAGATATCTCAGTGATGTACCTAGTACACAGTACAACCAGTATACTATTTCCCACTCATGGTTAGTATTGTTCCCTTCCCTCCGTCTTCCTGCGAGCGCATCCCGCTCCTGCTCCACTCGATTAGTCACCACCACCAGCCCATCTGTCAGGCTGGTGGTCACTGTAACCACTCTATTATCTTGCTTCCTCTACTTGAACCATGCACCGTGTTCAATATATGACGGGTCCACTTACATTATTGTTATTGTCGGAAATCGTTGGCATTCTGTTCCTTGTGTTTTGTAAACAACTTCATAATAACCTGCACTGTAGTACAGAGACGACACGTCAGATCTCGATCCCCCCCTACCCGTACCACCAACGTCGTCATCAAGCGGTAGAACGTGCGGTATTGGTAGTACTGGGTACCCGTACCAGTACTAGCGGCTACCTGCACTGTCAACCGATGCGCTGCTCAACCCGGAGGCCGGATGATGCGGAGGCCGGCACCAGCTGCGCGTAGCCTCGCAAGCAACGGCCACCACCCACCTCGCCGACTGCCTTACCTGTCCTAGTAGCCATCTTGAGTGCGAGGGCCGTTGACAGCGCTGCCGATAACTTCTCTCCGCGCCCCTCGGACTGGGGCCGTTTTGAGTGCCACTTCTGTATCATCACCGGCGGCGCCCTCCGCCACCTACTCGCCACTCACCAGAGTAGCCACCGCAGCGGGGAACGGAGAGTATTGCAGAAGGGAGCAGTTATCGGGGGTAATAAGAGGGCTGGCAGGATGCTCCGCTCCGGAGGACGTGCGGCGCACGCTCTGCTCCGACTAACGGAACCAGCGTCGGTGGAGCAAGCGTTCTGGCTCCCTGCTGCTGGCGCGCGCGGGATCAACAAGAAGGTGGAGGTGATCCTGCAGGAGGTGCGGCCGGCAGCACTCGTTGAGGTGCAGAGGGGGGGGGGGGGGGGGGGGGGGGGGGGGGGGACGAGACCGAAGGGGTATTTATCATCGATATAGGGCGGGAGCGGCGCGCTGGCTAGTTTGTCTGTCAAAAAAGCGAAAGCGGTGGCGAATGTTTTTAGGGGCTTTGGCTTTGTTTTGGTCGAAATGGATGTCAGCGTTGGTTAGCTACTGTCACGCACTGATCAGGCTGCGATCATTGTGCGAAAAGGAGGATGAGGATGTTGTGGGGCTCATTGGTTGAGGTATTGACAGGGAAAGGGGGGTGTGGATGGGGGAAGGGAGGGGTGTGGTCATTGACGGACTGCTGTGGCACAACGTTGGTAAAGGATGTGAAGAACTTGGGGTCCAAGGGAAACACGGCCTTCGTGAAGCCCGGCTACTTCCGCAACTTTCTCTACCCGCAGCAGATGGCGATCTACGCGACCAAGGAGAACTTGGCGAGGATGGAGAAGTCGGAAATGGTGCGCTCTTGTGAGGGATATGATACGAATGCTCCCTCTACTGCCAGACAGCGCGTGCGGCGGGTGAAGGGGGGGGGGTGAGAGGCACACCGCCTGAGAAGTTATGGCTGAGCAAGTGATTGTGGGGGGTGGTGGGGGGGGGCTCAGGATGCGGCGCGAGCCCGGGACAACGAGAGACGTGAGCTGGTGATGAAGCAGAAGCAGCTGCAGATTATCATGACGCGGCTCACGAGCAAACCCATCGTACGTGCTGCCCGCTCATCTTACGCACGCCTCACTCATAGCCCGTGGTACTATCTAGTGCCATACCCTCACTCCCTGAACATCACAAACACACACACACACACACACACACACACACACACATACGCCCCCCACCCCCCCCCCCCCACACACACATGCACACATATGCAAGCGAACACATTCCCCCCTTCATAATCACTCGGATACTTTGTGTTTCCGCCATTCGCTCGCAGTCATACAGACACATATCACCATTCCCTCAATCATGTTTTCGCCCTCCAAATAATAGATGTATCCCAATGAGTGTATGTATGCCCGTATGTATATAGTGCACATGTCCACAACCCACTGCTGTCCTCACCCACCTCACGCCATGCATGCTCCGTGTTTAGGAGGTGAAGGAGCGGACGGTAGAGGGGAGCAAGACATTGTATGGCTCCGTATCGACGCGCATCATCTGCGAGGCCGTCTCTCGGCAGCTCAACATAAAACTGCCCGAGTCTCGGCTTCTTCTCAATGAGCCTATCAAAGAGTTGGGCACCTTTCGTGTGCCGCTGATGTTGGCCTCGCCCGCGGCAACCAATGCGCCCGACTCGGCTGCCCCCGTGAACAACGCATTTATGACCATTGTGGTTAAGGACGTGGATGAGAAGCCCGCTGCGAGCGAGGCGGCAGAGGGAGGGGAGGGGGAGGCGGAGGAGGGGGTTTATGGTGAGACGGGGCAGGAGGAGGCCAAGGGTGGGAAGAAGAAGAAAGGGGGGAAGAAGAAGGGGGCAGCGCGCGACGAGGGCGACATGTAGAGAGCGCGGTGCGATGTAAGCAGCCCACATAGAACTTCCATCACCCCTGCCCACCGTCTACCGCCGCTGATGAGTCACATGTCTCAGCGCACAGTCAATGTGAAGGGGCAACAGCTTTGCGCTGGTGCACGCATTGCGGTATTTTCTCTGTGTAGGGTAGGAAAGGTTATGGGTTGCAAGCTGTCTACCGTTATTGTATAATTTTTGCATAGACCCGTCAACCACGCCAGCTGCGTCGGCGCTGCGTGATGGCTGTTGGTCTTCAGTGCTCTTTTGGAGTTGACTACGCCAGTGTGACCTTCTTTTGGCCCTCCTGTGGTGCCGTGTAATGCCCTGAGCGAGCCCCCCTGTGTGGAGCAGTACCAGAGAGACAGCCTAAGTCAGAGACAGAGAAGGGGATCGCATGCCAAAACGCGCAGGCGTGGGGAGGAGAGGAGAAGGGCGGAGACTACCGATAAATATTAAGTCGCACATAAGGGAGGAACGGGGGGAGCGAGGAAGGGGACAGTACTCAATCGCTATGTAAACACAAAACGGTTGTCTTTTGGGTTCACACAAAATTCACAGTCACATGAGTTGGGTAAAGTGTCATTTTAAGTATCCTGACCGCTTATAACTTACTCCAGAGCGGGTGCATGCGCGCGCGCGCGCGTGTGTGTGTGTGTGCGTATGTCTGAAGTGGCGAAGCGGGGATGGCTAAGAAACTCAATTGAACGGGGGGGTAGTAAGAGCACCTGAAGCGGTCGTAAATCGCATCAAAGCGGCGCTTCTCTTTCTGCGAAAGCGAGGGCCGCATGGACGCGAAGGCGTGGCGTAGTTGCGCTTGAGTGACGAGGGGGGGACTGTCCTCCGCGATGCGCGAGTCTTGAGCCAAAAGCGATAGATGAAGCCCGTCAGCGGAGGAACGACATCGCAGAACAGTTCGAGAGGGGCGATATCAGACTTGCTCGTGTTTGTGCAGGAAGGGGGGGGGGGGGGGGGGGGGACTTTATAGACATAGGGATGTACCATGAGGAAACGTAAACGCATGAAAAATATATAAACTTTACTTTACGAGTGAAAACACACGAGTTCTTCTGCTTTTATCACTCATTATGTAGTGACTTCTCTTTGAGGACTCACGTGTGTGTGTGTGTGTGGGGGGGGGGGGGGGGGGGGGCAGAGACTTCGTATTAGCAATCACTGGGATGATGAAGAAGAAGTGAAACGAATAACGACTGACCGGGATTTGAACTAATCCGCACAAATAAATTATATTTGGGCAATTATATATGGGCAGTTTGATGCGCCATACAAACAAAGGCGGAGTGCGAATAGCAAGAAGAAAAGTCAATGCATGCTATAGCCAATAACTGAAGAAAGAGAAAGGTGCAGTGAGCGAGAAAGGTTCGCAGTGAGCGAGCATGTTTTTCAAAAGGGATGGTAACGAATGAGAAAGCCGAGTGACGAATCAAAGATAGAAATCGCCCCGAATTGGAGCCAACCAAGGAGAGCACTTCACAGCAAAGGTGGAGGTTACGTGTGGTGTGGGAGGAGGTGTCACCTGCTGCGTCGAGCTGCTGATGGACGGCGGCCAGCTGTGCATCTCCCAATGCCGCGGCGATGTCCGCACCGTTGAGTCCCTCAGCTGTCGCGGCAACCGCGCCGGGGTCGGCGTGCGGCTCGAGGGGCAGCTGGCGCGACAGCGCGGCCGCGATGGCGGTGCGCTGGGTGGGGCCGGGCATGCCGCACTCGACGCAGCGGTCCAGCCGGCCGGGCCGAAGCAGCGCGGCGTCGATGAGGTCGGGGCGGGAGGTGGCCGCCAGGACCACCACACCGCGCAGCCCCTGCACGCCGTCCAGCTCCGCCAGCAGCGCGTTCACCACTCGGTCCGTGACACCTGGCAGGAAAAAATAAAAGGAAAGGGAGCAGCGGGATCGAGGTATGTCATCCTCTGGAGACCCCCCGTCCCCATGGATGGGGACGGGGGGTCTCCAGAGGATGACATACCTTACTCTTACCTTCCTCCTCCTTCTCATGCCCGCACATACCCAAGGAGATGCGCAACCATACAGAAAACAGACGAACACATACAAAGACTGATTGAGGAATAGCTACTGTGAGCAAATTGCAGTCGTAACCACCTACACAGGAACCAACATGCTAAATCGATCTCAGCACTTTTGACATGGCCCATTTTCAGCATGTGACCCTTCGCCTTTTCGGTCAGACATGCGCTAGTTTGTGTTTCAGAGCTGGTTGACATTATAATCTGCGGTTAGGATATGAGTGCGGTGGGCGTTTTGGCGGTATTCAATTTGACAAAGTGCATCGGAGGAGCACTCGCATAGTCGGGTAATTGAAGACCAGACTGTGGGTATCCACAAGTCAGGTTTGATGTGCATCGCAGGTGAGCCCCAATAATCTGCATACGCCAGTCGCACGTTCACTTGGGAAGAATCGCGATTAGAGACTCTCTGTTCGGAAGGGTAACGGGGCGTCAGTGAATAGCTCCGAAAAAAGTCATCATACATCGTTTGCACACTTCACCATAATAAACAAGCACCGACCCGTCTACCTCGCTCTATGAAGCTATGAACATGCAATTGCACTTCTTACCCGCGACTAAATGAAGTTGGGTCTACTGCTTTGGGGAATTGAGGGGCTACAGTCTGGATTGCGGACGTAGAAGCATTTCCCCGGTGGTTTAGCCAACCGTCCATCGCAGTAGCTTCCAAACACAAAACTACAGCAATGATAGGGTGTTTCGATAACTCACAGCCCCCCTTGAAGTAGAAAGAAGATACTCGACCTTTCGCGAGTGCACGTCCAGCCCTCACGCAATTAAGGAAATGTGACACACATATGCAAGGTAGCGGCTACACAATGAGCCCATATTCTCCACAATACCTCTTCATGCTCTGCCGAAGCACGGATGAGCAAAGAGAAGCTTGCTCTACATAGAGAAACTATGATGGCAGTGTGTCTGATGAGAGAAAGGTACGAAGAGGGGGGGGGGGGGGGGGGGGGGGGGGGGGCTGCGCACCGGTGTTGTCGTGCCCACGCTGCGGCGCTAAGGCATCGAACTCGTCGAAGAAAAGGACGCAGGGCGCGGCAGCGGCAGCCTTTACAAACACACCACGTACCCCCGCCTCGCTTTGACCGATGTACTTGTTTAGCAGCTCCGGCCCTTTCACGGACACCAGCCGCATCCCCGCTGCGGCCACGGCGCAACGCGCCTACAAATATGGGAAAACAGCAGCTCACATGTTCAGACCCGGCTTCGCGTGCACGCGTAATCACATAACACACAAGCACACGCACACACATACACACACACACACACACACACACACACACACACACACACACACACACACACTCGCGTGCGAGCACATACATACATGTAAACGTATGCACACAAGCTTTGAATTAAGGAGCATGTGCAATATCGGTCGTTGCGACATGCGCGAAAAAAATATACTCACACTTGAAAACCTTCACACACATACACACATAATATTCCCTCCCTCTCATACGCAAGCACACACGCGAGCCAATACCTTCTTAAACGTCGTATCTCAATTAATGGAAAGCAGCGGCCATCAACACGAATACAAATGTACAGTGGCACACTCTACTGCACAGCCCTGCACATCTTGTCATGCAAAGTACGCCTATGCAAGCGGACGGCTCTGTACTGATGGTGGTGGTGGTAGTGGTGGTGGTGGTGATGCGTGTAGGTGATGGAGAGGCGGGGGGGGGGGGGGAGAAGGGGGTCGAGTGGTTGAGCTGCCTCTAGGGAACTCACCAAATGCGTCTTGCCGCAGCCAGGTGGCCCGTAAAGGAGCAAGCCCGTCCGCAGCCTCAGCGGCGCTGCTTCTGCCCACCCTGCCGCAAGGCTGGCCAGCTCCAGCGCGTCCCGCATCGCGTCCACTGCCTCCTCCAGCCCCCCCACGCTGCTCCAACCCAACGGAGCCCCCTTCTCCCCGCCGCCCCCGCTCGCCTGCGCCACCCCGCGCATCGATGCAGCGACATATCCATCGCACGCTTCCTCCGCATCCTCAGCCGACACAGCCAGCATGGGACACTCGCCGCTTTCACTACAAGCCCCAAATGCGTCGTCCCCCCGAGCCAGAAAGCGGCGCGCCGCGGCCACACGCGCCCTGTCTGCCAGTATACTTAGGTCGGCTGCATCACAGCCGTCAATGTGCTGAAGCGCGGTCGCGAGGTGCCCCTCAGGGTCGGACAGGCGTCGTGCGCTGAGGGCGGACGCGATAATGTCCGTCCGTTCTTCTGCACCTACATAGGTGAGGGCGCCTCGTCTCAACAACCAGCTTCCCTCGGTCAGCGATGTGGCTCAACCACTATGACAACCCAAGCACCACAATGACAAATCGTCACTGTTTCCCTCCATCTCCCGTTTCTTGCCCTTCTCCCTCTCGCGTGGCCTTTCCCTCTCTATCTTTCTCTCTCTCTTTTTCTCTCTACCTCTACCTCTACCCCCCCCCCCCCCCCCTCGCTCTCTCTCTCCCGCTCTCGCTCTCTCGCTCACTCTCTCTCGCTCTCTCTCTCTCTCTCTCTCTCTCTCTCTCTCTCTCTCTCTCTCTCTCTCTCTCTCTCTCTCTCTCTCTCTCTCTCTCCCGCTCTCTCTCTCTCTCTCTCTCTCTCCCTCTCTCCCGCTCTCGCTCTCTCTCTCTCTCTCTCTCTCTCTCTCTCTCTCTCTCTCTCTCTCTCTCTCTCTCTCTCTCTCTCTCTCTCTCTCTCTCTCTATCTCTCTCTCTCTCTCTCTCTCTCTCTCTCTCTCTCTCTCTCTCTCTCTCTCTCTCTCTCTCTCTCTCTCTCTCTCTCTCCCCCCCCCCTTCCCTTCTTCTCGCCCTCGCGCGCGCGCGCTCTCCGTCTTTGGTTAAAGTGCTCGACGTTTCACCCTTTTATCTACGGGTTCCATAATGACAACGTCTCCAGAATGTCGGAGTCCAAGTCTAAGCTAGAAACCGTAGACTGCCAATGGATCAACATCCACAACCAGAGCAACGACCGTCTATGCACCCGCATTGCCTGCATTGACAGTGTTTCGCGGCTTTTACCAATCAAGGCCATAGTGTTAGTATATCAAGGTACTGTGTAGTATGTAAAGGGACGAGTCAAGTGAAACAAAGACAGCTAATATAAAGGCAATGATGGGGCAAGAGAGATGGGCCGAGTTGCCTGGAGGGGTGCAGTTGGACATCGAAATCGAGGCAGGAAGCAGAGCGTAGAACGGGCGCGACCGCTCCAGGCTCTGCGCAGGTGGCGGCGATGGCCACCGGCCAGTACCCAAGAGGCAGGCGACCACCCCATACAGCGCCGGGAGCTTCGCGGAGCAATGCTGCCAGCCAAGCGGCCAGGCCGTTGGAGGGATCATCAACTCCCTCGCGCCCTCCACCGCCCTCCTCCTATATCAAACGACACTCCCAAGCTTTAGAAGGCAAGGTGCTGGGTGCCCATCTTACGTTTCTCTCTTCGCACCCGCCTCCTTCCCATCCTATGGGGCGAATTGTGAGGCAGTGGGCTGAAAAGAGGTGGACGGGACAGGACAGAATGCAATATTATAGGACAGGTGCCGTGGCATTAGATGTGAAGTGATGTAATATAATGCGATGATGAAGACAGTGGTTAAAAATATGGTGGCACGTTGTGCGATGCGATGAAATGTGATGAGATGGGTGTGATAGGATACAGTACGATTTGAGGTGACAAACTATTATGTAATGTAATTGATTGAATGTGATGATACATGAAGATATGGTGCTGTGTGACATGGTGTCATGCGTTGTGATCGACTGCTATGCCATGCTATGTCATGTGTTCGTGTCCCCACACGGGGTGATGTGATGTGACGTGATGCGGGTACACGCGATGCAGTGTGACGTGACGAGAGAGGTCGAGGTGTTATACCGTGAAATAACTGCGTGCAAGCGGTAACTTCGAATTGATGGCTGAAATGAAAGCACAGCAGACGAAGGGATATGGAAAAGGGGAGGAAGGGGCACCTGAGTGGCTGGAAACAGTGCATCGATATCATCAAGCAGCAAGAATGACGGTGCCCGCGCGACAGCAGTCGAAACAGCCGCAGCCAGTTTCGTCCGCACTGCCTTTGTGGCCTCACCCACCATCGCACTGCAGCACAAGTATACGCCAGTGACGGGAAAAGTGCAGCGACGGGATGCCTCCTCAGGCAGGCTACCCAGCAGTGAGGTCTTGCCGCTTCCGGGGGGGCCGAAGACCAAGCTACCACCTTCAAAGAGAGGACGACAAAGTCATACGAGATGCGAAAGAAACAAATGAGAATATCAGTGACCTAGACAAGAAAAACCACGGCCCAGAGGGCTATCCCTAACATTTGCAGTAGAGATTCAATTGACATAATGCTGGAAGCAAATGGGGGCGAGATGAGAGGTGGTTCACCCACCAGCCGGTGGTAGGCCGCAGCCCATTGAGAATGCCCTGGCATCCGGAGCAAGCAGCGCCACCCCTCGCGAGGCGGCCGCATCCAGCGCCTCTCCCAGCCACGGCGCAGGCTGTGGGTATGCGCTTGGAACATGAAAGGCATCGACGGAAGAAGTAGTCCAGGGTTGCAACGATGTGACTGGCTCCCCTAGGCTGCAACTAAGGCCCAACTTCGACCCGGGGTCATCTTTGAAGGAAACGCCTGGCATGGGACGCCATGGGTGCATGTAAATCAACGGCATTCACCCGAACAGAGCATCAAAACCTGTCAAATTAATTATTAAATGCTCGACAAGCAAGATGGGCGTGAGGCACAATGACAAGGAAAACAAATGTGATTGGCTCGCCCAAATGGCTGCAGTCACACCAGGTGCGACTGGGAAGGTCGGTTGACTCGAGGAAGACGTTGGCTGAGATGTTTCACAAGTAGCGACGTCAATACGGAAGACATGCTGTACTCCATAACGACTCGTCTGGTCCGTCGCTACACCGCCTCGCTGCCCGCCCACAACACGCGGGGGCAACGCGACGCTCACAACAGCGCCATGCGGAATTGTCATTGCCTGCTGCCCCTCTCTACTGCCAGCCCAACTAAGCTGCACCTTCATCCACGCCAAAAGGAAATCCAAAAGCACAGCCGCCCCCTTCTCAACCCCCTCCGCACCCTCCTGTAGCAACAACGCCGCCACTCCGTCGGTCGTCGCGGTTCGCTGGGGCTCAACATCGCCATCCACTCCAGCCTCATCCGTACTTTTTAGTGGGGTGAGAGTGATATTCTGCACGGCGGTGGAGGGGGGGTGAAGTTGCAATGGCTGGAGCCTGAGCCGCGTGCCGGGTGGGGTGGCGAGGCATTGTTGCAACGGAGGCGAAAGCGCCGCATGGCCTCTCGGGACGTCCTCAGAGGGGAGGG
>JAPMLY010000445.1:0-107500 GCA_026401115.1 Tetraselmis chui | reverse complement strand
TGCGGAGCAAGAAACCATAGCGGCGTACCGCACACGTGATCATCAAGCGGAAAGCGGCGTGAGTCCCTCCGAAGTCCGACATAGCAAAGCATACAATCTTGTCCAAGAGGAGTTGATGAGCCTCAACGGTGTCTTGCAGCCAAGAGTGAACATAGTTCTCGTTATGAGACGCTGGAGGGCCGTCTGCCATCGAGAAATCCATCGCCAAAGGGGCTCCAAGGTTACTAGTACCCGTAACAACGGGGACCATCGCCCGTATCACCTCGACAAGTTCAAGGGCCGTATCCGGAGGTACCATGCACGAAGATTTGATTGGTTGAACATTCGAGCAGACTTTCCCCATTTCCTCCGTAGCCACCGTAATCACAGTCGGGACGAAAGGCGTTTTGATCAAATACTTGCCATCATCAGAAAAGGCTTGGATCGCCGCTGAATCCTTGCACCGTTCTCCAATATTCCGGAGGGGGGTGCTTATCGCCAGGTTGAACAAAAGCGGGCCAAGAGGATCTCCTTGACGGACACCCGTACGAGATTGAACCGTGCCGTGTAGGAGCGAAGCATCGTTGGGGTCGAAGTAATACACCGTGGAGTCCCGTGAATATATCATCTCAACCAACGGGATAATGGGATGCAAGTCAGGGTTCTTGTACAGCTCCGCAAGGAAACTCCGGCGGGAGATGGTGTTGAAGGCGTTTTCCAGGTCCAAGCTTAGAAGGCTGCAATCAGGAATAGCTTGTAGGCCAATGCGAGTGGTATGAATGGCTCGCTCGATACCCGCTTTGGTGAAAACCGATCGTTGTACAGGGCCAAGGTGGTCGGCCGCGACAGTCGCTATCCGCGCTATGGCGTGACAATGAGCTAACCGCGACAAAACGCTGCCAGCAGCCAACGGCCGGACTTTAGGAGCCTCACCTCGAAGGCGAGTGGCGTCGCGGTCAACCCCAGTTTGCTTGTGAAGAGCCCACCCGGTCGCACTCGCCAGAAAGTCCGCCGCAGCCTCGGGAATGTTTCCCGCCGAGTAGCGGTTAACCCACTTACGCCATGCCGGAACATTCAAGTCACGGACATGTTCCCATCGCCAGCCATCAACGTGGGGGGCTGACAAGCGAGGTGCTTTTCTCAAGACAAGGAGCATAGACTCCTCCCATATTTTGAGGCTATCACTGTCATCTAAATACGTGAGGGGTGGGCGCGCCGGGGGGGGCAGAGGGTCGGGGAGATCACAGTCTGGATGGGGAGTACCGGGAGGAGGATGCAACCGCTGAAGAGCGGCCAAAGCCGCGTCCGCGTCCTCCACCATTCCGAAGTCGGCTCCGTCTAGGGCCATCCGGGCCCGTCGCAACTGGCCAACTTCCACTAGCTCACGGGCCCGACGGAAGGCAGCACGGCGTCGGAGGTCACTTTCAGAAAGGCGAGTCGGTGGGTGGTGCTGCTCTCGTTGAGTGTTCTGGGCCCGGCGACGGCGAGAGCCCCCCCCACCCCGGCCCCGACCGCCGGGGCGTCTAGGCGCAGAAGCTCCCGGGCACGCACGTGCAAGCTCACCTCCATCTCGAATATCACGTAGAAGGGTGTCAATGCCCGTGAGTCCGTCCTCTCCGGACGTAGAGAACCAGAGACGGACTCGACGTTGAACCAGGGAGCGGATGCGAGCACCGGTCGCCGCCGGGAACGGTCGGAGGAGGAGGCCGCCAAAGAGGTGAATTGCCAAAAAAGCTCCAGCAGCCCGAGAGTCCGTTGAGGGAAGGGAGGTCGCATATTCGAGGGTGTCTTGTAGGGCAGAACGTAGGTCGTCTCTCGCTGTCGCACAAACCCCTCGGGCCGCAGTGACAGGTCTGAACTCAAGTAGACAAGCGACCGGGTCGTTGTCGGAGCACCATGAGGCAGGAGTAGCGGCCCGAGGGGGGGATCGGAGAGCAGCCTCTCGGCGGAGTGCAGCTGCAGATGAGGGCATAAAAGGTTGTCCATGAGGTATCGGGGGTCCATCATGTGTAGGGGGGGGAGTGAGGGGGGTAAGCTCCGGTTCGGCCCGGGGTGGGGAAGGGAGTGGAGCCAAGGGGGGGAGGCCACCCCAAGCAGGGGGGGGAGGGGTGACAGCCATTCGGAGGGGGCGTGATCCAATGAGCGGCGGCCGGGAGCTGCCAACATAGTCGTGGGGCAGCATTGGAGAAACGGGAGCAGCCACACAGTGTAGGCATGGAGCGGTAAGAGGGCGAGCTTGGGTGGCAGATAGAAGGTGGTCGCCCGAGGCACAAAGGGAAAACAAGGCCGGAGAGGAGGTCGCAAGGTGGCGAGCTTGGCGACGGTGTGCGGAAGTAGAGGGGCCATTGCCAATTATGAACATGTTCGTGTGTCTGGCGAAATTAGAGCGCCATTTACGCCCAGCAAACCGTATGCCACACGGAGCGCAAGTGTAACATTCCCCCCGCGACGGGGATAGAACACCCGATGCACTTAGGCCCGGTTCCGACCCTGAAGCTCCAGCATGGGCACCAACTGCAGCAACCGCATCTCGCCAGCTTCCAACAGCATCATCTCGCCGCCAACCAGCTCCAGCCCTCCGCCCGGCAGCAGAAGCACTCTGCCCATTGGCACCAGTAGCTGCAGAACCGGCACCGCTGTCAATCCTTTGCCCACGGGCTGTGGCAGCATCGGCGAGTCGCTGACCGGCACTTGCGGGAGCACCACTAGCAACGCCATCACCTGCTGGATCTCTCTGTCCAACAGCCCATGCCGCAGCAACCGGGCGCGGGTCAGCACAGGCAGGTGCAGAAGCACCACCAGCGGCCCTGCCACCAGCCACATGTCTGCGCCCACAAGCACCATCACCAACACTAGCAGCCCGGCGCGAGCGAGCTCCGGCAGCCGCAAGTCCCATAGATGTAGCAGTTGCAACAGATGCAGCACCACTCGCCGCAGTCCTCTGCTCATGGACACTGGTAGCAACGGCTGAGCGCCAACCACCACCAACAGGTGCCAAGGGGTCTCCGGCAGCAACATAGCCAGCTCTTTGCCCATTAGGACCACCACATGTAGTACCTTCACTACCGGCAGCAGTAGCAGCAGTAACAACACCCCAAGTTGTAGCCCTCCGCACATCAGCAGCAGCGCGCTGATCTCCAGTAGGAACGGCACTCTCCGCACTCCAACCAGCACCACCACGTGTAGCAGCATGAGCAGCTGCACCCTCCGTAGCAACACCAGTAACACCAACACCCCTAGATGCGGCTTTGCACACGCCATTCTCACCAGCAACAGTCGACCGCCGACCAACAGCCGCAGCAGAAGCAGCAGGAGCAACGGCGGCACCAGCACGACCATTATCTCGACGTCCGCCGGCTGCTGCAGCAGCAGCAGTTGTGCGCCGACCGGCACCAGCAACACCACCACCAGCAATAGCGACGGCGGCACCAACACGACCAGTATCTCGACGTCCGCCGGCTGATGCAACAACAGCAGCAGCAGCCATGCGCCGACCAGCAGCACCACCACCAGCAACGGCGGCACCAGCACTACCAATGTCTCCACGTCCGCCGGTTGCTGCAGCAACAACAGCAGCATCTGTGCGCCGAACGGCACCAGCACCAGCACCAGCAACAACAACAGCAGCACCAACCCGACCAGTATCTCGACGTCCGCCGGCTGCTGCAGCAGCAGCAGCAGCAGCTGTGCGCCGTCCAGCCCCAACAGCAGCACCAGCAGCAGCAGCAACAGCAACGGCGGCACCAGCACTACAAGTGTCGCTATGTCCGGCAGCTGCAGCAGCAACAGCAGCAGCAGCCGTACGTCGACCAGCACCACCACCAACAGCAGGAGCAGCAACAGCAATAGCGGCACCAGCACTACCAGTGTGTCTACGTCCGCCGGCTGCTGCAGCAACAGCAGCAGCAGCCGTGCGCCGACCAGCACCACCCTCAGCAGCAGCAGCAGCAGCAGCACGGCGGAACCAACACTACAAGTGTCTCTATGTCCGGCAGCTGCTGCAACAACAGCAGCAGCCCACCACCAGCAGCAGCAACATCAGCAGCAGCTGTGCGCCGACCAGCACCACCCTCAGCAGCAGCAGCAGCAGCAGCAACGGCGGCACCAGCACTACCAGTGTCTCTATGTCCGGCAGCTGCTGGAGCAACAGCAGCAGTAGCCGTGCGCCGACCAGCACCACTCTCCGCAGCAGCAGCAGCAGCAGCAACAGCGGCACCAGCACTACAAGTGTCTGTATGTCCGGCAGCTGCTGCAGCAACAGCAGCAGCAGCCGTGCGCCGACCAGTACCACCAGCAGCAGCAACAACAGCAGTAGCAGCAACGGCGGAACCAACACTACCAATGTCTCTACTTCCGCCGGCGGCAGCCTCCCTCGAACCACCGGCGGCAGGGGCAGCCCGCCGCCCACCAGCGGTAGCCCTAGCAGCTCGCCGCAGAGGAGCAGGTTTTTCCGACCGACTCGTAAGCGGGCGACGGACGGCGCAAGTGGCGCGCACGACAGATGCCCAAGAGCCACCGAGGGGGGGTAGAGAAAAAGCAGAGCGGAGAGGGCGTCGCGCATTGTGACGAGGAGTAGCGCGGCGCCCCGATGCGGAGGTACCGACATGGGATGCGGGGGGGGGGACAGCAGACGACGCACGGACCGTAGCACGGGCCCGACGAGCAGCAGAATCGCGACGGGGAGGTCCAGACGCGGAGGACCGGGCGAAAGGGGGAAGAGGAGAAGGGGAAGCCAGTCGGGACGGCCCGGGAGCAAGACGCGAAGGCCGGTCAATGGCCCGGTCGTCGGCCATAACGAGGCCCCGGGAGCAGCGTTGATCGCTACAAAACACGTAGAGCCACCCCCTCCCCAGCCTCCCCGCTACGAACAGGGAGGAGGGAGGGAGGGTGAGGAGCAGGCGGGGGCAACCTGCCTGAGCTCCGACGAGGTCCTCCGCCGACGAGGTCCTCCGACCGACGAGGAGGGGGGGTCGATGGGGTCTAGCACAATACTCTTATCTATATATTATACATCTCTCATATATATATTATTTGTATGGAACTAAATATTGTTTACATATAAATTCGAATGTGTGATTGTTAGTTAATCCATACATATAATATGATATGATGGAAGAGTCAATCCTCGAGGTAAATTAATGCTTGGGAGAGCATAATAATCACGACGGCACGCACGCTTGATATTGCGTAAGTTTGAGAGAGAGAGAGAGAGAGAGAGAGAGAGAGAGACAAACAGAGAGAGCGAGAGACAAACAGAGAAAGCGAGGGGGTGTGAGTGAGAGGGGAGAGAGAGAGAAGAGAGAGGGGAGGGAGAGGGAAAGGAAGGAGGGAAAGGGAAGAGAGAGAGAGAGAGAGAGAGAGAGCGAAAGGAGGGTGGGAGAGGGAGAGGGAGAGGGAGAGCGGGGTGTGAGTGAGGGGGAGAGAGAGAGAGGGGAGGGAGAGGGAGATGGAAAGGAAGGAGCGAAAGGGAAGAGAGAGAAGAGAGAAATATAGAGCGAAAGGAGGGTGGGAGGGGTCTGAGGGGAGAAAGAGGGAGAGGGAGAGAGCGAAATAGAGGAGGGTGGGAGAGAGAGAGGGTGAGGGTGAGGGAGAGGGAGGGAGAGAGAGAGTGAGAGGAAGAGAGAGAGAGAGAGAGGGAGAGAGAGAGAGAGAGAAGAGGGAGAGGAAGAGCGAGAGAGGGAAGGGTAGAGGAAGTGGGAGGAGTCTGAGGGGAGAAAGAGGGCTTTTCTGTTCTTTGCTTTCCCACGTAAAAGGTTACTTTGTCGTTAAGCATATTGTTGCACTGTGCTGTTCGGTAGCGCCGCATGGCGCCCACTCCCCGCCTCCGCCCGCACATTTATGTCTCTGTTTATGTGCTCTACCGAAGCCATAGTAATAGCGTTGCAGTTGAGCTTGTCGACACTTTGTTATCGTTGTTCTGTGATGCTTTTCTGTTCTTTGCTTTCCCACGTAAAAGGTTACTTTGTCGTTAAGCATATTGTTGCACTATGCTGTTCGGTAGCGCCGCATGGCGCCCACTCCCCGCCTCCGCCCGCACATTTATGTCTCGGTTTATGTGCTCTACCGAAGCCATAGTAATAGCATTGCAGTTGAGCTTGTCGACACTTTTTTATCGCTAGTCTGTGATGCTTTTCTATTCTTTGCTTTCCCACATAAAAGGTTACTTTGTCGTTAAGCATATTGTTGCACTGTGTTGTTCGGTAGCGCCGCATGGCGCCCACTCCCCGCCTCCGCCCGCACATTTATGTCTCGGTTTATGTGGTCTATCGAAGCCATAGTAATAGCGTTGCAGTTGAGCTTGTCGACACTATGTTATCGTTGTTCTATGATGCTTTTCTGTTCTTTGTGTTCTTTTCTGTTCTTTCGCTACAACTTCATGTTTCCATTACTAACTTTTGATGGGTGCATTGTGTTTCTGCAGGAGGCACGAAAACGAGAGGCGAATCGGATAAGCAGGAAGAGGAAGAACCGGCTGCAAGCTAAAGCCACTGTAACATCAAAGGAGGCTGAAGAAGGCATCGAAGAAGATAACGAAGGCGATGAAGAGGTCATCGTGGATGACGACTTGGCGCCGCCGAAGAAGAAGATCTACAATGCTCAATGCTGGAATCATTTCCAGAAGCCAAAGAAGTTCCCCAATGGTGTCAAGTATGTCGTATGTAAGTTGTGTCCAAAGGAATTCAAGCTCAAGTACAGCGGAGGGACCTCAAATCTTATCAAGCACCTCGAATGTCGGCATAAAGGTGAGTACAGACAGGACTTGGCTACCGGTGAAAACATTCAAGTTGGGGATGTCTCTGTCCCCATCGTGATCAAGGCAGAGGTAAGTCATGTCCCATTGTGAATGTGTAGTAGCATGTTATTGACTTAATGATAGCATGTTATTGACCTTTCATTCGTTGTTGACTCTATTCGTAGATTTCTGCGAAAAGGAAACAATACCTTGACGAGTTGATAACAATTTGGGTGGTCAAGCGATGTCGGCCATTCGGGATTATGGAGTCGGACACAGAGCTCAAGGATGTGATTTCTGCTATTTCGAGAGGCGCATATAGCGGTCCATGTCGTGAGACGGTAATGCGTTGCATGGCGTCCTTGGCTCACACGGTGATTAATGTTGGTTTTTGAATGTATGACTGCGGGTTACCTTTAAAAATAACTAAGGTAATTAATTTTGCTTGTTTCAGTCACTTGTTGAAACATGAGTCGTGATGAGCGGGTTGTTTCAAGACGGATTGAAGCCGTGCATATCTGGAGATATTTGGGGGGGAGAATTTTGTTTCATTGTTGGCGGTAATGGTGCATTGGGTCAACGGATCGTGGCAACTTATGAAGCGCTTGGTTATTTGCGAGCCCTACGGAAAGGTTTCCCACACATGTGAGAATATTTTGCAAACGACAAAGCGCAGACTTGTTGGAGTTAATGTGGGAGAGCTTGTCGAAGCAGACGACTTGGAAGGCGTCGAAGCTGTGGACACTGTGTATGAATCAATATTCAGTAAGGTAAGAGTTAGTTTAGATTTTGGCTTTTTGTTTTTGCTTGTTATGTATGTTTCTGAATGAAGATGGTTTAACGGTTGCCTAGGTGTGCGACAATGGAGCAAATATGAAGAAAGGATGGGGTGCATTGGATGGACATACCTGTGTTACTCATGGCATTCAGTTGTGTGTCAACAAGTTCGTGGAGGAGCCGCACATCAAGGATTGTTCCCGAGCAATGCAAGGTCAGAGTGCCCGTTTTTCTAGGAGCACATTGGGCGCTGCCAAGTTGTCGGAGATTCAAACTCGGATGGGTCTTCCCACAAGTAAGCCAAGTACCAAGTCAGCCACTCGTTGGTTAGGCTTGTTTCCTCAGGCTGTGTGGTTTGTGCAGAACGCTGAAGCAATTTTAACGAGTATATGTTACAAGTAAGTACTGTCTTGCGGTGTTTTCATTGCATTATTGTTCAGTTGCATTACTGTTCATTTACTGAGATATTAATTCTATACTAGGTACCCAATGGTTGCGTTGCCAATGACGATGGGAAGGTGTATTCGGACTTCGCCATCACCACTGAGGATTGGGAGACAATTCGAGAGCTAGCTGCGATCATGTGGCCAGTGGCTCAAGTTGTGGATTTGCTGCAGGGGGACTATGTTACCATATCACTTGTTTACCCTATGTTAGGCACTCTGTTAGAGCAGCTGTCGTCACACATGCCCGTTTCACTGCAAGATGAGCGGAGGGATGTGGACTTGTACACCGTCGAAGCGGAGGACATGGAGCCTCATATGGCGGAGGCAAGGGAGAGTCTGCGGGCCGGAATCATTGAGCGTTTTTTCACGAACATAAGGGAGAACGATTACATCAAGATAGGGATTGCGACATTGCTGGACATTCAGTGAGTACCTTGTAATGGTTGTGTGTGCATGTGTTTAAATTTTGCACATTTGTTTCTATTATATACCTGATAAATATATTAAATGTTGATAAATAGATGTGATTGTATCTGAGCGTCCTTGTGTGTGTGTGTGTGTGTGTGTTTGCGTGTTTATGCTTATGCATATTTGTATGAGTGCTTGCATGTGTGTGTGTGTGTGTGTGTGCGTGCGTGCTTGTATGCGCATGTACTTCTGCATGTGTGTTTGTGTGTGTGTCTTATGCATGTGTGTTTGTGTTTGTGTGTGTTTGTCTTATGCATGTGTGTGTCTTATGGATGTGTGTTTGTGTTTATCTGCTTGTGTGTGTTGGCTTGTATGTGCATCTAATTCTGAATGTGTGTGTATGTGTGTGTGGTGTTCGTTTGTGTACCTATTTTGTATGCTCTCTACGTGTTCCTGTGTGTGTGTGTGTGTGTGTGTATGCAAATTTACCTGTGCATTTGCTATGTAAACTAAAAATGTGAATTGTGCAGGTTTAAGAATTTGGACTTCAATGGCACTCGTCCCGACTTTGCGCCTGCAATTTTGGCGGCTACAAGAAGAGAATTTGGAGAGCAGTGGCGCACAGAGCCGGAAGAGGGCGAGGCAGAAGGCGGTACTTATCCAAGCAAGCAAGCTACAGAGCTTGGCAAGCAATTGATGTCGTCGAAGAGTAAGTCTTTCACGGCATTCCTTTCCGGGGATTTGACTGCGCGTGTGACGCCCTCTATAGCCAAGCACGTGGAAAAGGATGACTTAGAGCGTTACCTTGAGCTGCCCCAAGAAACGGACAAAGACATTTGTGTGTTGACATGGTGGAAAACACATGCAGCTCTGTACCCCGACTTGGCTTTAATGGCGCGGCAGTACTTATCTATGCATGCTACCTCTGCTGCATGCGAGCGTTTGTTCAACAAAGCGGGGCGAATGCATGACGCGTTCAAGAAGAACACCAAGGAAGATAGCCTAGAGGATGCCTTGTTAGTCTCATGTAATTGTTGAATTATGTATGCGCGAGGAATATGGTTGTCACAAGTCTATATAAACTGTAAGAAATTGTTGTCTTAAACCTGTTTTCATCCATATTTTGTGCATTCAATGTTCATTTGGTGGACTCGCACTGGCCATGCGATAAACCATTTGGCATTACTTGTCACATCATTTGTGAAAAATGGTACTGCATCGGAATCTGTTTCCCTGTGATGGCAAGTGTCTTTTTAGAGCCGGAGGGCTATAAACTCACATACGTTGCTTGTGGCACTTGCCGGAGGGACCAAAAGCTTTGCCAAATTGTATGGGATAGACTGTAAAGTACTAAATATGTGTGCAACGGGCAGAAAGTATGGGAAGTGAATTGTACGTATCTACTGTATGGGATCCAAGCATGAGCAGGCGCATAGAACTAGTAGAGATGTAAATTTTTAAGTTGCAATACAAATTTCCCCCAAAATGCGCAATTTGTATCAATTTGCATGAGTACTTCGAGTACTTGTTGGAATCGCGTACCCAACGAATCCAACGGAACCAAAAATTTAGAAGTACTCATGTACTCGGTTCCGGAACCAAAAACACAGGTAATCGCGGGATCCGAACCCTAGAATCACAGGTAATCGCTAGATCCGAACCCTGGAATCACAGGTAATCGCTGGATCCGGACCCTAGAATCACAGGTAATCGCGGGATCCGGACCCTAGAATCACATGTACTCGCTGGATCCGAACCCTAGAGTCACAGGTAATCGCGGGGTCCGAACCCTAGAATCACAGGTAATCGCGGGGTCCGAACCCTAGAATCACAGGTAATCGCGGGATCCGGATCCCTTTTTTAGAGGTACTCACTAGTTCCGGATCCTAAAAAATCAAGTACTCATGGATCCGAACCCAACAAAAAAATGGCGGATCCAGTCCCTGCTATTATGTTAAGCATAAGCCAGCCAAGAACACGCTCCCCTCTCACCACGTCAAGCACGACGATACCCGAGTACCACCCAATTGTAGGAGAGCCGAGAAGCAAGCAGTAAGCCGTCATCCGGGGTGGTTAGACCTCAGCTTTAAGCGGGGGTGTCGGTGGAGTTTGTCGAATTAAGGCCATAAATTCCCGGGAAATTGTCTGAACTACACACGTCATTCTGAGCGCCACGCTTGGGCATTGTTCAAGCGCTCATACTAACTAAGCTGCATACTTCTCCGTGTTCCACATAACCGTACTTTTGGGGGGCTTTTTGGAGGGGGTTTGGAGGCGTGGGCGCCGTGTTCAATGCGCGAGGTTTGGTTTGCGGGTGTGTGAATAGAGCACGAAAGTTCACGCCGCTGGCACGGGTGATGTTTTTGGAAAGGAAGCGAGCAAAAAAAAAAAAAAAAAAAAAAAAGGACATGACGCAGGTTTGGATAAACACTGCACGTTGTAAACATGCGAGGGCGATTGGCTTAGGGGAGGGGCGAGGTCCAACTTGGCCGTTAGGGACGCATCACGTTGACGGTGGTGTTAGGAATGCTTGGGTATGTGCTTGTGCCAACCACACCCGCCCCACGCGTGGCACGCGTCGGGAATTAGGCTCGGAAGTCAATAGGAATGAAGAATTGGTAAACATATATCGACAAACCCCGCACAAATCGCCTCATGAGGTGAGCCGCATTCGATGAGTGTTGCTTGGCACTGCGGCTCAGCTTTGCCGGAATAATACGTATATAAAAATGATTCACAACAAGTCGATTTGTGGGTGTTTGAACTTCGGAGTAGGTGCGTTAGACGCGCACTGAAGCGAAGCGTCCAACGGTACCTGCTACAAAATGTTTGGGCCATATATGAGTAGTAAGTTATGATCGCTTGAACATTGTGGCCGAAAGCGGCTTGCCCTTGGGTTGTGCGCATATCGGTGGTAAGTCTGCATACGCGATTTCGTGCGTTTCCCCCAAGTGTGGCACTCAGCCTTCTTAAGCTAACTGCTAGCACAAATCTGTTCTATTTTGTTCAGTTCCGTCTCTGCTTGATTATCAGTGTGTTGGTGCATATGGGAGAAGATGAGAAGATGTCTCACTGCTTGTAGTTAAGCAATATATGTTGTAAGTGAACAAAGGAATTGTTAAATGGTTCTGTCACCTCCTCTACTGCACTGGGCTTAAATAGATTTCCGCCAAGATAGCTTACGCCTACTTGCCTCGCTTACGTGTCACGCGTTAGGGCTTTCCAACCGTCGTCAACTGTCTAGAGACGCGGCTTGTCTGGCATTGAAAATTACGACGCGGCCTATTCTTCATCGGAGAACTCGCTTAGGCGCGTCATGTAGCTAGTTAGATTAACTGTGCGTGCATGTACGTACCGGGAGGTACTGGTCATATAGTACCCATCAAAAGCTTTGCTAATATTTCAGTAGCGACGTACCCACGTTGTACGTCCATGTGATGGAAAAGCACAAATTGGAATTAGTGACGAGTACATGTACAATGTCATGCAATGTATTGTTGCAAGACTATACTCGTCACACTCGTACCCTCCCTCTCTAAACAGATCTTTGAGGCCGCCACGAGGCAGACCTCCGTGGTCTAAGCTCCTTTATTGAAGCAGTTACTAGGACTCATGAATGCGCGTTGGGTGAGCGTGCATGAAATCGATGTAAGCCTGAGCTTTGGCAAAGTCGTGCCATTGGGGCGTCTCCAAGAAATCTTGTAACGCCGTAGTTCGATGTACTTCGTTCAACCGGTGCCAGACATGTGGAATGTCGTCATCCTTGAAGTGCGTCATGAAGAGCAAATATTTGCCTCGTCGTCCATGTAACGACTTGATGCACACAGCAAAGATGTGTGAGACGTCGAACTCCTCGTCGCCTCCTTCAAGAACATTCACTAGGAAAGATGGTCGTAGCGGAGCGGTAGAGCAGGGTCGTAAATTGTTCACATGGAATACGGGATGTAAGCGTACTGTCGCTGGAAGTGTCAATCTGTAACTGTGTTTCCCAATTGGCTCTTCCACTGAAAAGGGTCAAAGCTGTGTGGCTTTGAGTTTCCTGTTAGACTGTCCTCGCAGAAAAAGGTTTGTTGTAACGACTGACACCTTGTCTCCTCCGGCAAAGTATGGTGTTGTAGACGGTTCTGTGCGTGGCTGCATCTCGTCCTTGTGGAGTTGTAACACAGAGCGTATCAGTGTATGTACTTCCTGTAACAATCTTAACCGCTTTGTTGCATCTTGCGAAACCGGAATTGACGGTCGCATGCTAAACAGCAGGTCTGGAGGCTCCTCAACAGAGAATCCAAAATTAGCCTTGAACGGTGTGTGTTCAATTCCGAGTGCACGAGAGGCGTTGTACGCAAATTCCACTTGCGGTAGCAGAGTCGTCCAATCAAAGCCGTCATAACAGCAGAAGCAACGAAGGAACTTCTGAAATGTGATGTTCACTCGCTCTATCAGTCCGTCTCTCTCACGGTGTCGACTGGAAGACATGTTCTAGCGCGTTCCAAGACGTCTCCAAAGTGTCTGTCAGAAGCCACTGACGAATTTCGGGTCGCGATCAGTGACCAGCACACGGGGTAGTCCACGTAATCGGTAGACTCCCTGTAAAAACAAAGTTGCAGTTTCTTCGGCAATAACGGACTTTGCAGGCAGAAAATGGGCCACTCGAGTTAGATGGTCTACTACAATTAGCACACGGTTAAAGCCATTGCTCTCAAGCAAGTGTGTAAGGTAGTCAAGACGAACTGTGTGCCACGGTATGGGTGGAACAAGCAATGGGTAAAGAGTCGCATGCATCGGCGGTCGAATCTTTGCTCGTCGACATACGACGCAGCGCTCACAAACATCTTTGACATCTTGGCGAAGTCGTTACCACCAGATTCTGTCGAGTGCTTTAGCAAGAGTGCTAGCAACTCCTTTGTGACCAGCTGACGAACTTTCTTGCAGCTCTGTGATCATTCTCAGTTGGAGCTCAAAGTTCCGCGCGCAGAATACATAGGCGATCGAGGCGCCAAAAATATCCATCTCTAGCTTCTATCCGGCTGTCTTTCGTCCACTCACCCTCGTCCCCATAAAACGAGTATTGGGAGTACCCCTCGCGAATGAGATCATGGAACTCATGGCTCAGCTGCAACGCGTTAACAGTCAGTAGGTGTAGCTCTGCGTCTTCAAACAACAGTTGGGACTTCCGTCGTAATTCTCGATCTGACGCCATCCCAAAGTAATGGAACTGTGGCATGAGGTACGAAGTCTGGACGGTCATCGGGCCAGTTGTTTCAATGGGATGATTCCAATGTCGGCTTACATGTGGAGAGTCGAACGACATGCTGCAGTAACTCCGGGAAGTCATCGTAAAGTAACGACAAGAAGTTGTTACGTTGGTCTGTTGTTAGCTCCTCTCGAGTGTGGATTCAGTTGGTTGGTCGGCGGCTGCGTAAGTTCAATTACGTAGAATTCAGCCTTACGTCCCCTGCTGCTGCGCGTCTTGCGTAGGAGTTTCTGAACTTTTGTAGACGACATCAAGAGACATTCATGACGTCGTTCCTCGAGCTGAGTTTCCACTGTGGTACCGTCCATAAGAGCAAAAGCCCTGGTAGAACCAAATTGGAAAGATGCGTGTTCGTCGTCAAGCCATGGTAAACCCAGAATTAAATCAGCAGCACGCAAATCACGTAAGACGTAAAAAGTCCGTTGAAATTCGTGTCGAGTCAGCTCAAAAGTAACATCACAGACTGTCGAAGAAGTCACACGCTGTCCGTTGGCAAGTCGAACATGGGTCTTAGTTAAAGACTTTCGAGTCTGTAAAGCAAAGCGTCGTACGAAGTCCTCAAAAACGAAGTCAAGAGTCGCAGCACAATCCACCAAGCCAGAAATCTGGTGTCCACCATCAGGAGTTATAATAGGAAGCTCGGTTCGAATTAACGGTCGAGCTTCCGTGAGGTCGGTCAATAGAGTTGTAAATGGCGGAAAAAATTGTTGCAGCGTAGCGATGGACTCTTCCGTGTCGACAAGAGGTACATGTACTGACAGGGGTTGATCAGAGCCTGCAGGTGAAGCCGGATTATAAAAAGCACAATCAGCGTCGACTAACCGCAGTTGTACATGCCAAGGAGCCGGAGCAACCACTTTACCACTTCGTGGTGAGCAGGGTTCTCCAGTGACTGACGAGTAAAAAGTTGTGTACGAGCTGGGAATTCCGGGTAGAGTTTCCATTGTTTAATGAGATGGTTGAACTTTGCCCACTTCGGTAGAACAAAAACAGCCATCGTAGATGTTGGAGCTGTTCGACAACTCTCAAAATGCTGACCAATCTGTTTAGCCAACTCCCATGGTAAATTAATGAACACCCGTTCTCCTGACAAATCCCTCTCTAGAATCGAGTCACTCGGCGAACAATGAGGTAAGTTTAAACCTTCATCATCAGCACTGCCCTCCAGAGTAAAATCGAATCGTGCGTGCAGAGGTTCGAAATAGAGTCAGCCAGTTTCCAATCAATCGAACGTCTGGTTATAGGTTTACGAATCTGTCTCTGCTTTGTCTGGCGACGACGATATGCTACTAAAGTTACAGGTGTCGTGACTGTAGTCGATGGAGATGTCGAGCGTGTTTCGACGACCTCTGTCGCTAACAGTGTTTCAGGACGAGCAGTAGATGTAGCCGGTTGCTCCAATTCGCTAGTAGAACAACCTTGCAACCATCATAGCTTCTTAGTCGACGGCTCTCCAATTGCCGCCTTGCCCTTCAATTCAGGGCATTGGAACAGTCGGTGTCCCTTCTTGTGTCACTTGAAACAAAGTCCCTCCTCAATGTGCTTCTTGCGCTCCTCAAAAGTCAACGCATTAGCGATAGCGCTGAAGTCAATTCGGCCAAAGGTTGAAGAAGGTCTGCCACGACCACCACCTTGATTACCTCCTCGTCCACGGCCACGACCACGGCCACCACCATTACGCTTCCATATCGTAGAGGCTCCTACCAACGGGTCATCAAGGTTGCGTTTTCTGGTTGGTTGTCCTCCTCCAGGCGTTGTAGATAGACCAAATGTAGACTTTATTCCGCCGAGTTGCGGTGAATATGTTACGACGTCGTTAAGGAAGTTTTGAAGCTCCACAAGTTGAACGTTGTAACCTCTTTGAGAACGATGTGACTTAGCGTCTCAAAGTTAGCCAGGCCATTAATGAAGCGAACACACTGAACGTCAGCCGTAAGTTTCTGACGAGACCGACGTAAGAAGTCGTTGAACCGCTGGGTGTAGCGAGCGTAACTCATATTGCCTTGCGTAAGGTTGAGCAGAGCATTAATCGCATCATCTTGGATGTTGGAAAGAAAGGTCGTCTTCCGCAGCTCCGCGACAAGCAAGTCAAACGTGGACGGGATAGCAGCTTGCACTTTCCGGTTCAACCACCAACCGTTCAGATGTCTAGAAAGCTGTGAAGTTACCCAAATAACGGAGTCGTACGAGTCAGCCGTAATTCCAAGCAAACGAAAGCGCTGAGGATGCGCCTCACGCCAATCCTCTAGGTCACGAGAGTCTGAACGAGACTGAAACGGCGAATGAACCGCTACTTTGCGCTCAGTCTCCGTAAGGGTCACAAGTAAGCCGGCCAAATTAGTCGTAGGGATGGGTGTTTATTACCCACTCTTAAATCAGTCGGTGTCTCTCCACACAACTGATTAATGTAACCACGAATGAGAAGCCAGACGGGGCCAAAATCAACTGACGAAAACCGGGGGTACGTGAAAAACTGCCTCGGAATAGACGTGTCGTCATGAAAGAGTGCATGGGACGTATACACTGCACGACGGAAAGTCTCCCATTGAGTCACGTAACCAAAGTGATTTAACTCACTCTTATGCTTAATGGCAGGAAGTAACCCCGTCTTGGCGGGTGTAAGATTCACACCACCGATATCGAGTGTGTCCGGGACAACGTAAGAACCATCCGGATTAATAGTCGACTGAGCTCTCACAGCCTGATCGAGCTGAGGAGGAGTACGTAAGTGGGTTGTAACGTACGGAACAGGAACAGAAGCCGAGTAGACGTAAACGAGCTGTTGTCCGGCATGTAACGCGACACGAACATGAGCGTCACTCAACAGCGTTAAATCATCGGGAGTCATGATAAGGCCAGTTTCCTCGTGCAACTCACGAACGGCAGCATCAACATGCTCTTCGTTAGCCGTGTCTAAACAGCCGGGAACCAAGTTTTACCATAATGAGGCTCGCGTTGTAATACAAGCTTAACGCCGGAAAGTTTAGTCCCTCCAACATGAAGTACAACCACCACGTAACGTCCAAGTCCAACAGAAGCCATTCCGAGTCAATGACGTGACGTCGAGCGAATCAAATGATAACGAAACGTGTGTGAGCTCCGAAACCAGTGTGGCACTCAGCCTTCTTAAGCTAACTGCTAGCACAAATCTGTTCTATTTTGTTCAGTTCCGTCTCTGCTTGATTATCAGTGTGTTGGTGCATATGGGAGAAGATGTCTCATTGCTTGTAGTTAAGCAATATATGTTGTAAGTGAACAAAGGAATTGTTAAATGGTTGTGTCACCTCCCTCTATTGCATTGGGCTTAGATAGGTTTCCGCCCATATAGCTTACGCCTGCTTGCCTCGCTTACGTGTCACGCGTTAGGGCTTTCCAACCGTCGTCAACTGTCTAGAGACGCGGCTTGTCTGGCATGGAGAATCACGACGCGGCCTATTCTTCATTGGAGAACTCGCTTAGGCGCGTCATGTAGCTAGTTAGATTAACTGTGCGTGCATGTACGTACCGGGAGGTATTGGTCATATAGTACGCATTAGAACCTTTGCTAATATTGCAGTAGCCACGTACCCACGTTGTACGTCCATGTGATGGAAAAGCACAAATTGGAATTAGTGACGAGTACATGTACAATGGCATGCAATGTATTGTTGCATGAATGTACTCGTCACATAAGTCTACATACGCGATTTCGTGCGTTTCCCCCACATCGGCCTGCCCAACACCTCCTCTCTCCGTCGCCTATGCATTATATTTGCGCGACCGCCGCATCAACATTCATATTGGGGCGTTGTGCGCCCGTTACTCTTTTCGTCTAACCAACACGCCGGCGCATACGGTACATGTTGTAAACAATTTCAATTTCAATTTCAATACATGATGAACACGGCGACTGTTTGAAAGAGCGTGCCGCACGGGTGCGGGCGCGATAATCCCAAGTACACAAGCCCGGCAGTGCTCGAATTCGCCCCTCGTAGTTGTCGGCGCATTCCATTTTGCGCGCAAAAGCACTGCTGCCTAGGCGGATTTCAGGAGATTTGTCAATAAATTCGACGTTTGATTACATTTCTACTTCCCAGGGTACGAAATCTTGTCCGGAATTTTGTGGAGGAGTGTACATCAGTTGTTCTGCTGCTTGCAACGTTCGTCGGACAGTACAGTCGCGCGCGGACAGAGAGTACCTGTAATCCGTAATAACGGATACTCACAGTAGTGGTCGCTCACAATATCGCGACCATTCCCATCAGTGGCGAGGGGGCCGCGGATTAGGGCACCAGTTGAGAAGCTCACCCCAGAAAGGAGCATATGTAGTCCCTTTGGGTCCGTGTACATGCACCTGAACCGAAGCCGACACTTGGTGGGCGCGGAGACACGACGTCCCCGGATTGTCTGTGCCGTGTGGTTGGGGACTCGGGGCACAGGCAACGTCCTCGTCGGCTGTGAGGTGGTGCGGCCTCGTCGTGGAGTCGAAGCCGCGCGTGGCGACAGGCGGGCCGGGAGAAGCGCAGCCGAGAGAAGTTGGCTCTCAGCCCCACAAAGCCTGATAGAACTGTGAATATGAAGAACCGAACAGGCGAGTGCGGCAAGAACGAAGCAAGTGCTGGACTGCCTGGGGAGGGAAGCGATGGTGTGGGGTGTCCCACCCGGTGTCCCACCGCACCGGATACTGAAGTGGCCACAGGGAGCAGGAAGTGCGAGTGTGGTAGGTCACGCCCCTGCCTGGGACTGCCTTGGGAGGGGAGGAATATGGCACGCTGGTGTGCCCGCTGTCCCACCAAGCCTGATGCTGCAGTGAACAACAATAGTAGGATGTGTGAGTGTAGCAGGGCCGAAGCGTCCTTTGGGCTGCCTGGTGAGGCGCGCACCGCTGCGCGCTGGTGCGCTCGCTGCCCCACCAAGCCTGATGCTGCAGTGGATATTAGAACCAGGAAATGCGGGTGTGGCAAGTCACACCCATCCTTTGGGCTGCCTGGGGAGGGGAGGAATATGACACGCTGGTGCGCTCGTTGCCCCACCAAGCCTGATGCTGCAGTGGAGCTAATAAACAGGAGGTGTGAGTGTGGAAAGGCCTCGCGGAACTTTGGGCTGCCTGGCGAGGGGAGGAGTATGGCACGCTGGTGCGCTCGCTGCCCCACCAAGCCTGATTTTGCAGTGAACATCAGCAGCAGGAAGTGTGAGTGTGGCAAGGCCGTGCCGTCCTTTGGGATGCCTGGGGAGGCGAGTAATATGGCACGCTGGTGCGCTCGTTGCCCCACCAAGCCTGATGCGGCAGTGAATATAAGAACCAAGACGTGCTGTGAGTGTGGCAAGTCATGCCCGTCCTTTGGTCTGCCTGGGGAGGAGAGGACAAAGGCACGGTGGTGTGCTCGCTGCCCCACCAAGCCTGATGCTGCAGTGGGTGTAAGAAGCAGGAAGTGTGAGTGTGGCAAGTCATGCCCGTCCTTTGGTCTGCCTGGAGAGGGGGAAAGAAAGGGACGCTGGTGCGCTCGCTGCCCCACTAAGCCTGATACTGCAGTGAACATCACCAGCAGAAAATGTAAGTGCGGAATGGCCGTACCGTCCTTTGGGCTGCCTGGGCTGGGGAAGAATATGGCACGCTGGTGCGCCCGCTGCCCCACCAAGCCTGATGCTGCAGTGAATGTTAGAAGCAAGAAGTGTGAGTGTGGCCAGTCACGCCCGTACTTTCGGCTGCCTGGGAAGGGGAAAAATATGGCACGCTGGTGCGCTAGCTGCCCCACCAAGCCTGATGCTGCAGTCAGCAGCAGCAGCAGGGTGTGTGAGTGTGGTAAGGCCTACGCGTCGTTTGGGCTGCCTGGGGAAGGGAGCAATATGGCACGCTGGTGTTCTCGATGCCCCACCAAGCCTGATGTCGCAGTGGATATTATAAACAAGAAGTGTGAGTGTGGCAAGTCACGCCCCAGCCTGGGACTGCCTGGGCAAGGGAGCAATATGGCACGCTGGTGTGCTCGTTGTCCCACCAAGCCTGATGTTGCAGTGAATGTTTGCAACAGGAAGTGTGAGTGTGGCAAGTCATATCCGTACTTTGGGCTGCCTGGGGAGGGGAGGAATATGGCACGGTGGTGTGCTCACTGCACCACCAAGCCTAATGCCGCAGTGGATATAAGAAGCAGCAGGTGTGAGTGTGGCAAGGCCGTCCCGAACTTTGGGCTGCCTGGGGAGGGGAGCAATATGGCACGCTGGTGTTCTCGTTGCCCCACCAAGCCTGATGCTGCGCTGGACATTTACAGCAGGAAGTGTGACTGTGGCAACTCACGCCCTTGCTTTGGGCTGCCTGGTGAGGGGAGCGATATGGCACGCTGGTGTGCCCGCTGCCCCACTAAGCCTGATGCTGCAGTGGATATGAGAAGCAGGAAGTGTGAGTGTGGCAAGGCCTTGCCGGACTTTGGGCTGCTTGGAGAAGAAAAAAGGTCGATGCCACGCAAGTGTCCTCGCTGCCAATTGACACTCGGTGCTTCCGACAACCTGCAGTCGGCCACTGGCAGTTCTTTTGAACCAATGGCCTTCCGACTGAACATGGCCATTGTCGATGTTCAGCAGTCCTCATTGACATCGCCACAATCGCTAATAACTCGCACATCTTATTCCACCACTGGTGCCAGTGCTTCAACAAGCGATCCGCCGCCTTCGCTGCCCGAACGGTCGCAAGATCCCAGCAACAGTCCAGTTTTTATCCCCTTTGCTAGCAGTAAGGCATCCCTTCATCAAGCACCTCGAACTGTCATTGACGAGGGTGGAGACAGTGCTACCGATCACTCCTTGCCTGTGGCTAAGAGACGCCGCCGGGGCAAGTTCGTGAAATGATTTGAATCGGCGTGAGACGAGCAAATGCCGCAATAAAAAAACTGTATTTGTTGCCCTTGTGAATGGCATGCTCCCCGGCGAGTGTAGAGTTCAACATTTACCGAGTTGTGAAAGCAGTGCTCTTACCCCGTCGAAACATGCATGGAAGCGGGCGTCCCATTCTGTGTTCGCTACGGCCCGTGCTCGTGTTCTCAACGTGCATCGAACTCGGTGGGCCTCTCGTCGCTTTTTCTTAATCAACGTCTGACCTTTGCTGTGGTACGTATGATGCCCTTTTAATTGTGTTATCTCCATTATGCGTCCAGCGGGTGCCTTGAGTTTACTTTGCTTGTTTTGACTTCATAAAGCACAGGAAAGAAGGCTAGACTCATTACACTTCATGTAGCATTGGTGCTTCAAGGGCGAAAGTACACCAGGGCACTTCAGGGGGATACATACCGCATGTCTTAGCAACCACGGAAGTATGAGTAAGGTTTCATTGAAATTGAAATTGTTTACAACATGTACGGTATGCGCTAGTTTACAACAATTACCGTATGCGCCGGTTGCTGTCTCTGGGCCCCCCCAACTATGGCATACACGAAGCTTACAAGTCAGGGCTAGACCGTTAACCACATAAATCCAACCTCTCCAAGGGTGTTCGGGGGTTTTCCTCCCCCCCGTGGAGTGTGCGATGCGAGGTGATAGCGGCGTGCAATTAGGGGCGTGCGAAGGTGCAGTGTGTGGAGGCGCGGCGAGAGGTCGTGCGGGATTTGATGCGGTATACAAGTAGGAGATGATGTAGCCATTGGACTGTGTGCGTGTGGAGATGTGCAAGGATGCGAGACGTGTCGAGTCGTGATTTGGAAATGAGTTTGCCAGGAGGGTCATTGCGGAGGGTGAATAGAGGTGAGACTTGCGATGGTGGATGAGTGCGGTGTACCCGTGCGGCCCATGACGATGGGGAGGACGTCGACTTCGGTACTTGGCTAGTGGCTGCGGATGGCATTTGCGAGGGGTGGGTATTTGGCACGGATCAAGTGGGTTGTTTGGGAGAGGTTGTGGTCCGTGAAGTATTTTCACTCCCCTATCTACATCTTTTTAATTGATGAGTATCGGCGGCGACCGTTTGTGTGACCGACGTAACGAGGTTCGAGGAGGCGGATAAAGTCGGGTTTGTGCGCCGAGGGTCGAAGCGCGGGGGAGGGGACTCTCGGGGGGGAGGATGGCAGGGCACGAGGTTAGGGAGTCGGGCGAGAGACCTTCGTCAACAGCAACAAGGCGGGTGGGCATGTGGGTGGGGTGAGGGGAGTGACAGTCAAGAGGGGTGTGGGTGGGTGTGGGGGATGTGAATGATTTTGTTGCGCGACATAGTTTGTGTGGTAATCAAGTTGCTAAACAACAATGTTGGTCAAGTAGCATCGTGATAGTACGGCTGCGACTCAACACTATAAGATGATAAGCCAATCAGCATTAGCGAGGATTAGGTTGCTGATGGTGGCAAGTTGCTGAGCATTAGATATCATCTAAAGGCTCAGAATATACGTTAGCGTGTGCTCACCACAAGGTGAGTGCGAGAGGGTGAGATGACATGCAGTGTCACTTACCGAGTGTAAGCATTCCTTATCGCCCCCTCAACTTTGACAGGTTATGGGCCCTCAAGTTGCTAGTTGTTGGAGTCATTGGTCGTGACTGGAACCTAGAGCTTGCTTCTCGAAGAGTGGTAGACCTTTGTGGTGTCGCACGATACGTGAGGTGCGGCTGGCTCACAAAGTCGCTGCCTCTTGCTTGTGTTTGTAGCTTTACTTCGATACCCGGCTGGTAGCAACTTGTTTGTGTCGCTTGGAGCCGGCTTGAACCTCCGAACGCCGACTCGTGTGACGTGAAGATCGGCTTGCTTCCCTTTGTTATAGCTTGGCGCTTTCTTGAATTCTATTCGCTTCCGGAGCTTGTCACCCGCCAGTTTCTTTTCTCGTGAAAGCCTATAGTGGTTCGGCTGAAATTTTGGAAAGGCATCTTACCACAAGTGTACTAGCACTCTTGTACGACGTCACTTGACCGACCTTCTGAGACTCGTCTCTGATTGGCTTGGCTGTATAGACTCCGGGAGTACAACTGCGTCGTCGGTTAGCCCTTTGTCGTCTCCGTTTCTGAGCCGTGTTGCCCGCCTCTTCACCGGTACTTGGTGTTTTTCTTGTTGGCATTTTTCCTGATTTTCTGGTGCTCTTGAGAGCGCATCCGACGTACCTGCTATGGACTCCGTGAAACTACCCAAGTTCAGTGGGGAGAGACGAGATTTTGACGTGTGGAAGAAACGTTTCCGTGCATTTGGCTTGATGCAAAAGTGGGCTCCGGCTTTGTCGTCGGATGGTGCCGCTTCCTCTCAACAACAAGTCGACATGTACTCCACATTGATTCTTGCGCTGCCGAAGGACGATCTTTCCATTATCGAGAATGTTAGCGAGGATGATAAGACCTACGGCCACACTGCATGGACCGCGTTAGTTAATCATTCTGAGGACAATGGTATTTACCGGTGTATGGAACTATTACAAGACTTGGAGACGCCGCAAGCGGACGGCGAGAGCGGCATTCAATACGTGAACCGGTTAGTTCGACTGCAACGACAGCTTGCCCGAGTTGGGGACGCCGTCCACGACCGGCGTATCATCATGTACTTGGTGAAGGTCATGCGCAGCGAATACCACTCCATCACCGACACGTGGGACGTACACAGCCTCAGCATGGATACCGTCAAGCGTGATCTTCGTCAAAAGGGCATGCGCATCGAGAGATCCGCCCGGGAGAAAGGAGGCTACGCCACACCCGCGACATCAAGTACCATGGCGACCGCGGCTGAAAGCCACACATACAACCAACCCGACTGCCAAGGCGACTGACAAGACCGCTAACACTATCGCTTTCCCCTCGCCACTTGTCGACGCGCCACATGCTGCCGGACACCAAGGTCACACAAGACTACGTCGAGCTACGCGCGCGACCATGGCATTTCAGTTTGGTTTGCCGATCGAGGCGTCTATATATGCCATAGGTGGGCAGCTGCAACACCGGGCGGTACCCAAGAAACAACAGCAGCCCAAGCCCTACGCTGCCCACAAAACGGCACTGGCTGCTAGAGCGTCGTTTCTGACAACCCTCATAGCAGCTACATCTGGGCTACCCAAGAGGCGCTACGAAGCTACGGGTCAGCTCGCGCCGCCAAAACAGCGCCACCGGCCTCTTTACGCAAGCCGCGTAAACTCCCGGTACAAGCGGTCGGGCTACGTCAGCAGCTACCCATCCCAGCTACCGTCCCCACAGCGGCACGAGACGACTTCACGAGACTGCCCACGGACACAGCTACCATCGTCAGCGATATCGCCAAGACATGGCTACACGGTGTTTCGCCCCACAATCAACACCCGCGTTCAATCTCCCCGCGCAGTTTACGGAACGACCGCGTCTAGTGGCGCGCCGCTGTCTACTGCAAGTCACAGCGTTTCCGCACGCGACAAGCACTCCCGTCGCTACAGCACCCGCGGTTAGCGCGGCGCAGCAAGATGGCCGACCTAAGCCATATCTACGGCTGCGAGCTGACGCATATGCCTACTTGCAAGCACACCCTTACGGCAGAGCTGATCGCCCGGCGCATCCTCTGGCCACCCCAACCGTCCGCCGACAGCCGATGATTGGCACCCACATGCTACTCGCAGAGCCAACCAGCAATCAGCAATCACGTTCGCCAATACGGGATCAAAGGGCCGCACACCAACCCCGACATGTTCGACCACTACCCAGCCCGACGCCTCACTACCAAGAACAACTTAAACTACATCAATATCGCACAGCCCACGTCCGGGCGCCGCGGCTCTGCCTCGTCGCATCGCCGCGCTCCCGCCTCCCCTCTGGTGACTTCCGCTGACAGGGGTTTCAGCCCGCCCGGTCGCTGCATTAACGTAGGCTGCACAAGCCTCTGGCTTTATATTATACTGGCAAAACGTGCCCTCGGGTAAATGGTCATATTGATGTAAATCTAGAGGTTTGCAAACTTACTTACATATGTGACAGAACGCACACCTTAGCGGTAAAGCGTTCCTGTAAAAGCGGTGCGTCCTGCCCAGTCCTCGAGGTAACCCTCGAGGACTGAGGAAACGCCCATCGCAACGCCCCAAGCCATGCCCCCAGCAACACTAGCTAGCGACAACCCTTAAGCCGGTGCAACCCCCGAGCACTGGCACTCTCTGCTTTGCGCTCGCCCATCTGGCTCGCGCAACCCACCCACCCAACCCATAATTAGCGCTAATCTTCCCCATGACAGGCCTATGGTGGTCTTTTGGCCAACTTGTAAGAAAACTTACATCTTTGGCAAAACGTGCCCTCGGGTAAATTTCTCTTTCACAACCAGCGACGTGGAACCACAGGCACGTTCCTGTAGGCAGGCGGTGACTGTATTCGATATGTACCCGTACAGGTGTAATTATATCTGATGAGAATTAGTGGAAGCGCTCTACAATATGTCATGCTGTTCCCATTACTACGGGTACGGTACCGTACCGCGACCCGTAGCGACGCGGGTGGCTTTCGCTGACTCGCGGCTCCACTTGAGAAGCTCCTCGCAGAGGTGCATGAGCAGTCCGTTTTACATATACCCGCACCCAAGCCAACAGCTTGTGGGCGTGGAGACACGTTCTCCCCGTATCTTCCGTGTCGTGTGGTTGGGGACTCGGGGCACAGGCAACGTCCTCATCGGCTGTGAGATGGTGCGGCCTCGTCGTGGAGTCGAAGCCGCGCGTGGCGACAGGCGGGCCGGGAGAAGCGCAGCCGAGAGAAGTTAGCTCCCTGCCCCATAACGTCCGGTCGGACTGTGAATATGAAGAACCGAACAGGCGAGTGCGGCAAGAACGAAGCAAGTGCTGGACTGCCTGGGGAGGGAAGCGATGGTGTGGGGTGTCCCACCCGGTGTCCCACCGCACCGGATACTGAAGTGGCCACAGGGAGCAGGAAGTGCGAGTGTGGCAAGGCATCCCCGTCCTTGGGGCTGCCTGGGGAGGAGAGGAATATGGCACGCTGGTGCGTCCGCTGTCCTACCAAGCCTGATATTGCAGTAAAGATTATGAACAAGAAGTGTGAGTGTGGTAAGTCACGCCCCTGCCTAGGGCTTCCTGGGGAGGGGAGGAAAATGGCACGCTGGTGTGCCCGCTGCCCCACCAAGTCTTATGTTGCAGTGAATGTTATCGACAAGAAGTGCGAGTGTGGCCAGTCACGCCCCTGCCTAGGGCTTCCTGGGGAGGTGAGGAAAATGGCACGCTGGTGTGCCCGCTGCCCCACCAAGCCTGATGTTGCAGTGAATATTATCGACAAGAAGTGCGAGTGTGGCCAGTCACGCCCCTGGCTAGGGCTTCCTGGGGAGGGGAGCAATATGGCACGCTGGTGTGCCCGCTGTCCCACCAAGCCTGATGTTGCGGTGAACAGTATCAACAAGAAGTGCGAGTGTGGCAAGTCACGCCCCTACCTAGGGCTTCCTGGGGAGGGGAGGAGTATGGCACGCTGGTGTGCCCGCTGCCCCACCAAGCCTTATGTTGCAGTGAACATTATCGACAAGAAGTGCGAGTGTGGCCAGTCACGCCCCTGCCTAGGGCTACCTGGGGAGGGGAAGAATATGGCACGCTGGTGTGCCCGCTGCCCCACCAAGCCTGATGTTGCAGTGAATATTACACACAGCAAGAAGTGTGACTGTGGCAAGTCACGCCCGTCCTTTGGTCTGCTTGGAGAGAAGAGCAATATGGCACGCTGGTGTGCTCGTTGCCCCACCAAGCCTGATGCTGCACTGAACATTGACAAAAGTAAATGTGAGTGCGGCAAGGCCTACGCGTCCTTTGGTCTGCCTGGGGAAGGGGGTACTACGGCACGCTGGTGTGCCCGCTGCCCCACCAAGCCTTATGCTGCAGTGGATATTAAAAAAAAAAGGTGCGAGTGTGGCAAGTCAGTCCCGTCCTTTGGGCTTCCTGGGGAAGGGAGCAATATGGCACGCTGGTGTGCCCGCTGCCCCACCAAGCCTGATGTTGCTGTGAATATTAGACATAAGAAGTGTGAGTGTGGCAAGTCACACCCGTCCTTTGGGCTACCTGGGAAAGGGAGCAAGATGGCACGCTGGTGTGCTCACTGCCCCACCAAGCCCGACGCCGCAGTGGGTGTTACACACAAGAAGTGTGTGTGTCAAGTCACGCCCGTTGCCAAGGGTGGAGACAGTGCCACCGATCACCCCCTGCCTGTGGCTAAGAGACGCCGCTGGGGCAAGTTCGTGAAATGATTGACGCGGTCTCAAATAAAAAATCGGCGTGTGACGTGCAAACTCCGCAACGAAATTGAAATTTGTATTTGTTGCCCTTGAGAATGACATGCTGCCCGGTGAATTGTAAGCATATAGCATTACTTATTTTCGCGCCGAAGGCTCCGCGGGATAGGTCATCGTCGTCTGCGTTGTTCGCTACGGCCCGTGCTAGTGCTATCAAGGTATACCTAACTATTGGGGCCTCTCGTCAGTTGTTCTTAATCGGCGTTTTCCCTATGCCGTGATACGTATGACGCCCTTTTAGTTGCGGTGTCTCCATTACGCGTCCATTTTTTCTTACATATGATTTTTTTTTCAGATTTTTTTGATATCAGAATAGATGGCTAGGCCCGTTTAACTTCCCGTAGCATTGGCTTTCCTGGCAGGCCCTCCAATAAGTGTGGATGTGCACCTGGGCAGCACCTCATGGAAGGAGATACATACCTCGTGTGCCAGTAGTAACAACGTAAGCTTTCAGCATTAGGCTGGCACGTGGAAGGATATCAACGGCGGAACGACGTGTTGCAAACGACGTAACTAGCTTTCCATGGCTGCGGGTAAGGTCCGACTCCGAGTTGGCTTCAAGCTTTATGGAGACGCCAAACATGAAGGGATATAAGCAAATACAATTTAAGCTTACCGTATTCACCCCCCCCCCCCCCGCCCACACACACACACACAACGGATTCGTGGTATTGACAACGAATGAAATGTGAGGAGAGATAACTTGAGGGTCATTGAATTGTGGATGGCTGACTGGAAGGGGCAGCGCCTACATCAGGTTCGACTGCGTACGTCGATTGGCTTGTGGAAGTTGTCTCTGAAACATAGATGCCGCAGCGGAAGAAATGTGGCACGCCACCACTCCCCATTGGTACTCGTTTTACGACACGCAGCTGTCCGCCCCCGCCAAGCGGAGAAAAGGCCATGCTCACAGTGCCATTTGTTAGCGTCAATGCTCAATACCCCTCTTTCGTGCAGGTCCGGTTGAACTGCAACCTTGGGCACGCCAATGACATTCCAAAAGCGCAGCTTCACCCCCTCCCCCTTTGTACCCCCCTCACCGCATCTTCCTACATCGAGCAAAGCATCGCCGCCCCGTCGGTCGTGGCATGCCTGTTGGGCACACTTTCGCCATCCTCTCCAGCTTCCTCCGACTCAACCACGGTGGCTTTAAGTGGGACGGGGCTGATAGTCTCCGCGGCGGTATAGAGGGGGTCGTGGTACGACCGCGCGGATGGGATCCGAGCATTTGACTGGCAAGGTACTGCGACAACGGAGGCTAGAATGTCGCGTGACCTCTTGCGACGACTTCAAAGAGGGCAGACAAAGTATGGCGATATTGCTGCATACAGTCAGGCAATCATGAGTAGCCCCGCGGGGTCCTCAAACGCTGAGTACGATATCATCAACAATATCGTGCGCGACGTCTTGCGAGGCTGTCCCTCCTTCCTTGAGAGCGCCCGCTGGAGGTGATGAACGCCTGCCATCACGCGCACATACCGCAATTCCCGTGTTTTGCACGGCTGGATCGCCATGCGATACATGTCTTTATTCAATCTGTCGCCAACATCAGCTCCGTGCTGGGCCCAGCAGTGCTACGCACAAGATCCACTGAGGTGCTCCACTCATTGATGTGTACACCGGGGTGAAGCCAAGGAGAACACCCTTTCCTAGCCCCACCACTGCCACCTGCACCCACCCCTGTCGTCGAAGGAAAGACATTTATTGAAAGGCTTTCAGACTTTTGGCAGTCCTTTCTCAGGCGCGTGCGTATGACGGACCAGACATGCGTGGATAGGTTTGTGTGTGCGTGAGAGTGTGTGCGCGCGGGCGTTTATGTGTGTAATTTCATGCAGGAGCTCATGTGTATGTAGATGCAATTGTGCTAAAGCGCGCGCTCGCGTGTGTGCGTGCGTGAATGAGAGCTTATGTGTGTGTGTGTGTGTGTGTGTGTGTGTGTGTGTGTGTGTGTGTATGTGTGTCTACGTTTGTGAAATCTTGTAGGGTAGCTCATGCGTCTGTATATGCGAATGCGCGTCAGTGCGCGCGCGCGCGCGTGTGTTTGTGTGTGAGACACACACACACACACACACACACACACACACACACACACACACACACAATGTAATTATGGATATTGGCCCATGTGCTAGTGTGCTTTAATGTGTGTGTGTGTGTGTGTGTGTGTGTGTGTGTGTGTGTGTGTGTGTGTGTGTGTGTGTGTGTGTGTGCGTGTGTTTTATTGTGAATGAGGGCTCATCATGTGTGAATGTGTGTGCGCGCGTGTGTGTTTTATCAGAATAAAATTTCTTACAAGAAAAAGCAGTGGAGGCCACCAAGCAAAAAGAAGAAAAGAGGAAAAACCTGTGTGTTATTGTGTGGTTAGGGGGCTCATGTGTCTGTATGCTTGATTATGCGGGACCGCATGTGTATATGTGATTGTGCGTGAGTGCCAGTGTGTGTAATGTGTGTGTTCCTTGAGTGTGCGTGTGTGTTTGCGCGCGTGTGTTTATTCGTGAGTGGGAGGGAGTCCATGTGCATAATGGTTTGTACGTGAGACCCGTGCGTGTGCGTGTGCGTGTGGGTGTTTTATTGTTTCATTTTGTTATATCATGTTAGCACGTGCTCCTCCAAACACTACCAGAACGCTGTGTTCATCCCCGGCCCCGGCCATACATCCACACCTGCAGGGTCCACGGCCGCCGTGTCCGCAACCGGCACTCCGTTTATCAAGCTCCGATGCATATGAAGGATAGATAGGAAACGCAGCCGTAATTCTCAGCACTCGGTCCCACGCTACGCGGTGTGCTTCAATGGTCTTCCTCAGCAACGGGATTCATGTGTTGAGTACTACCATGTAACATTTCATAACATGACATTGCACATATACTCGTTACTAACTTGATCTCTAGCTTTCCATCGGAAGGACATACTAGCGGAAACATCGCCATTGCCATAGCTCGAGAACATTGTACATTAGTGTACTACCACTACCTCCGGTAAGTGCATTCCGCACACTTAATCCAACATGCTACACGACGGGTTGGCTTGACTTCCCGATATCGACCGCAGGTTTCCTACGTCGCTAACCTGCCGAGAGCGTTACGATAGCTCTAACGCAAGGCACGAGGAGCATGCAAGATCAGGCGGGAGCTAGCTAGACTAGGCATATTTAAACCTAGTGCAGTAGAGTGAGGTGGCGGGAGTTATTCAACATTGTCTTTCAATTACATTCAAATGTTAACTCTGAATAGTAAACATTTTCAATCTCAATACTTTCAGCACTTTCACCTACAATGACAATCAGCAACAACATTTACTTGTGTCAGTCGTTAGCTAGTGAAGGCAAACTGCCACGTTGGTTTCGGAGCTCGTGATCTCAAAACGCTTTCGATGTTATCGCTTCGTTCGTTCCTCGATACTCGTTTGATTCGACATGTCATCTATTGATCCTTGTAACTACGTGGTGGTCATATTACACGTCGAAGGTTCGAACATGCCTCAGGAATCAAACTCGATTTATAGCATGAACATCGTACCGGTAAAGGTTGGTTTCCTATCGATATTGTCATGCCTAACGAGGAACATGTCGACGCGGCCATTCGCAAATTGTTCGAAGAAACCGGCATGGCCCTAACCGTTGACGACTTGACACGGGTAAGTGATGCTGTTATTCGTGTACCATTACATGAATGCAAGTGCAAGCTTGTCTACGAGTACGCCGCATCCGTTCATGTGCCGTACATGACAGCTAACCATAGTGCGCCAATTAAGGTCGAACAAGCTGCAATATCTCAGTCGCCGTACACCCTCGTGGCTCTTACGTCGTTCCGGCCACGATTGCGCTTGACGATCTACCATGACGCCGGTTGTTACGGGTGTCGTTAAAGCTACGCGGATAAAGTACAAGCTTTTACTTTTGGGCTTCTATTGAACCATGCAAACACAGTTAGTGTGGAAGATAACTTACGCAAACGTAGTTACAGTCACAGTCCCGCAAACGGAACAGTTACGGCGACAACCAGCCTACAAGCGTGGTGTCGGGACAACAGAAGAAGTGTAAGAGCTGTAGCCTAGCGACAGCTCTGTACCGAGTCAAACAATTTATCGGTATGTCCGATCTAGACATGTACTAATCATATCTAGAGTAGCTTACAGTAGCTATCTGCAACTAATACGTATACGGTATTACTTACAACACTCCCCCTGAAGTGGAGGGCCAAGACTCCCCCGGAGTCTAGCGTACATATGTGTCCATTAGTAGTCCTACGGAGGGATATGTAAACACTCCCCCTTAATGGACAAACTTCGGCCGGTGCCCTAGTAAACTCCGCGAAAACGCGGAGGGCCCATAACCTGTTGAACCATGCAAACACAATTAGTGTGGAAGATAACTTACGCAAACGTAGCTACAGTCACAGTCCCGCAAACGGAACAGTTACGGCGACAACCAGCCTACAAGCGTGGTGTCGGGACAACAGAAGAAGTGTAAGAGCTGCAGCCTAGCGACAGCTCTGTACCGAGTCAAACAGTTTATCGGCATGTCCGATCTAGACATGTACTAATCATATCTAGAGTAGCTTACAGTAGCTATCTGCAAATAATACGTATACGGTATTACTTACAACAGCTTCTTTGCTCATTGGCTACCTTCTCGAGCAGCCATGTTGTCTAACCAAATGTACCTTTATAGAGACATATCTTTGTCAAGGGAGCTTTTCTTTCAGCCTTGTTCTACGACTGTTGACCTTGGATATGTGTGGATGTTAATTGGGAGTTAGGTCAATCACCTTTGTGGTGAGACGCCCACGGACTTACGCATGTTGGTTCCACCCCCATTAACCAACTCTTCCGGGCTGAATGTTACTTTAACTGAGGCGCAGCATAAAGCAGCGATTCAATCGCCGTTTCAGAGTGATCGTGAGGCTCGCAACCTTGAAGATTGGCTAGAGGCCCGGCCACAAAGCTTTTCAATGATGGGCACTAATATTGACGTGTACAACACCGTCATGTGGGTTACTTCTAAGTTTTCTGGACCCCTAAACATATGGTGGCTCTATCGCAAGACACATGGTTTTTTACAAGACACGTTCAACAATCTGGTTACAAAGATTCGCAAGACTTCCCTCCCGCCGAACATCCGAGACGATGCGCTTAATTCTCTGATAGGACTTCCGCAAGGTTCAATAAGTTACGCCGAAAACACCCGGCATTTCAACGATTTTTTCGGGAGATCTCGACAACCTATTCGGATGATTTAAACTGTGTTCGGTTCAGCAATGGCCTGCCTAGTTCTTAGCTTCAAGCTCAGGCCAAGTCCCACCGTGTATATTTGAAGGGGGAGAGCATGCCGTTGGTAGAACTTCAAAATTATCTGAACAACTTCGTGACTGATTCACCTCACATGTGACGTGCGATGACTGCACCGACCCCAACTTGCAACCCAAGAGGCAACCGACCCACCAAGAAGCGTCCACTTGACACCCATGATACCGAAAAGACAGATGGACTTTGTGGCGAGAAAACTGGGCGAGGTCGTGGTCGTGGCAATCGAGGAGGTAGGAGCAGGCCTACTCCAAGCTCTGGCCGAGTTGACGCCAATGCCATCGTTGGAGGTCTTATTCTTAATGAATTGCATCGTCATCAAGAGAAGGGTCTGTAATGCAATTATCACAAAAAAGGGGCATCGTGTCTACCAATACCCGGAGGTGCAGGACATGTAGTAGGTCGACACGTCGAACAAACAAAATGATGGTGGCAGAGCTGCTCTTCGGATGGGCTAGAGCAGTTGGCTACATCTTCTTGCCATCCTATGACACTTTTAACGATAGAGGCGCGAGGTTCAACTCCGACACCTCCATCGATCTACTAAACTTGCGATACATGCGAAGAAAGTAGCATGACGTCGTCAGCAAAGCAAGTAGAGAAACCGCCATATACATGTAGTAACTATACGTTCGATCGATTGCAAGTTTGTCGACCTTGTCTTTGACTCTTTGCACACACGATTGACTTCATCCTAGAGGGATGTGCGGACGACGGAGGTCTCAACTCCCGCCGTGACTTACCTCATTGTTTGCCGAGTGACTCCATTATGGAGAGAGGGTGTTTGTCAATCTACCATGGGAGTGGGTAGAATATAATCCTCAGAACCTCCAAAAGTTGTAGATGTACAACACTGATATTTACGTTGGCAGTATTTGTTCTACCTAGGTGGGCTAAGCTCAACACGCTCACTCGACAATGGAAGTTATGCCATTAGATTTTGCAAGGACACGGTGGTTTACTCGTCAGTCCGTGGACAACCCGACCAAGCAAGAGGTTGTGGCACTTGCTCCATGGCCAGTACAACTATTGTTAGTCGACGCTCATTGTGAATTCCTATACTCAGCCCCGACTCATGCTGCGACTGCCTCTTGAACCAACGTCGGTACTTGTACCATTAGACGAACCTATAGAGTTCATCGATACACTTCGACATGTTTTCCCGGACGCTTTTGCCTTGTCGACGGACTTCATTGAGGCTCGACCGCTTATTCGAAAACCCCTAATTGTGACGAGTAAAGTCCTGCAAAAGTACATTGCATGACATTGTACAAGTATTCGTAGTTACTAATTATAATTCGTGCTTTTCCGTCGGAAGGACGTACAACGTGGGTACGTCGATACTGCAGCATTAGCAAGGGTTATGATGCGTACTGTACCACTAGTACCTCCCGGTACGTATAGATACGCACAATTAATCTAACTAGCAAGATGACGCGCCAAGCGAGGTTTCCGATGCAGAATGTGATTTCCCATGCTAGACGAGCCGCGTCGCTAGACTGTTGACGACGGTTGAAAAGCCCTAACACTTGACACGTAAGCGAGTGTGAGCATGCTTAAGCTATCTGGGTGGAAAGCTATTTAAGCCCTGTGTAGTAGAGGGAGGTGACTGAGCCATTTAACAATTCCTTTGTTCAATTACAATATACTACTAAAGTACAAGCAGTGAGACATCTTCTCACCTTTTCCCATTTGCACCACCACTCAGCAATCAATAGCGACAAAAAAGAATAGAACAGATTTGTGCTAGCAGTTAGCTTTGGAAGGCTAACCGCCACACAATGGCGGACAACAAATTTCTGGATTCATCGATTGCCCTTCGACGCTTGACTTTGTGTCTGAGGACTTCGTACGACGCTTTTTCTCGCCTACAAAAAAGTCAAAGGTCAAGACCCGAGCTCGACTTGCTAATGAATAACGTGTGACGTCCTCGATAGATTGCGATATTTCTTTTGAGTTAGCGCGACATGAATTTCAACGGACTTTTACGTCTTACGGGAGTTACGCGTTGATGGCATGGTGCTTGGTTCACCATGGCCGGACGACGAGCAAGCCTCACTCCAGCCCGGCACAACTTGTGTTTTTACCATCAAGGAAGGAACGGCAGTGGAGACCACGACGTAGGAACGCCGTACACAGTATTACCTAATGTCATCGAGCAAGGCTCAGAAGCTCGAGCGCAAGACGCGCAGAGGAAGGGGACGTCATGCTGATTTAGGGTTTGGGGATGAGGATTAAATACACGCTTTAAAGAATGGCCGTCAACGTGTACAACGAAAAAGGAAGGTCGTAGCTTCGTCCAATTTTGCAACTTCTACGCCAAATTCATTCATTATGTTAGCGACCTTATGGCTCCGTTAACGGACTTACTCCGGAAGTCCAAGCCACATAAGCTTACGTTGACTCTAAAATTACGGCTCAGTTCCGCACCATGCATGATCTTTCCGGAGGTCAGCTCGAACGCGACGTTCACTATGTCTACATATGATTCGTTTGTGGGGATTGCATCGGCTCTCTTGCAAGACCAAAAAGGAGCACTTGCACCATTCTCTTTCATGGCGCGTAAGCTGAATCCGATTGAGCGTGGCAGCACCTACTATGCATGCGATTTAGGAGGCTCTGGCCGGCGCCCGCCGGCGGCGCAGCGGCGGCGGCCCCGGAGAGGGGTGCGCTCGCAGGCCCGTCGGCACCTACCTCTACCTCCACGCGTTGGGCGCTGGTAACCCCATAGCCGTGCCAGGCCTGGCACGGTAGGGGGCTGAACGAGGTACCGGCAGCTGCGATCCGCGGGATCAGCAGCTGTCGTGAAGCCCCGTACGGAGGGTTTTGGAAAAACATAATATCCGTACACCGGCACATGGATCTCCCGCTCGGCCAGTCCGATACGTCTTTTTCGCGACTAAATAATCGCAGATACTCTCCCGACGATGGGGCGGGGGCGGCGTTTGCGAAATATTTTTGGCGAAAAGGGGTACGGACGGATCAGCGGAGGGACAAGGGTGTTGGAGCTGGGCGGCGGCGGACAGTTGGGAAGCAGCGCTAGGGACAGCGCTCGCTAGCAGTCGCCAGCCCTGCGAGAGCCTTAGGTCTCCCATGGGGGCGAGGCCTGATGCTACGCAGGACGGAGGCTAGTCGCAGCCGGAGGAGCGGCACGGTCTGGCGGCGGCGGTCCTTAGGATCGCCCGCCGCCGGAAAAGCCCGGTACGGGGGGTTTTTGGAAAAATTCCCGTACCCACCATCTTTTGAGGACCGGCGACTCGATCCCTGTGTTGTACCAACCCCTTCCCTAGTCGGTACCCGGTTATCGACAGGCTGCCTCAAGTAGTGTGCCTAGGGTTATCGTAACGGCACACTGCTCGTAAAGGCGGCCCCCTAACAGCGTAAACCACCGGGGGAGGGTACGGACGGCCACAACGCGATCAGAAAGGTGTTGGAAACAGACGGGAAAAGGACACGGGACATGAGAAAATCTGGCTCGGGGGCAGGAGAGCCCGCCGGACACCGTGTGCAGCCTAGTTATTTTCTCTTCTCAGCCCCCGAAGGAGGAGAGAAGACTCGGCTAGGTGGCGAGCTGCGTCGGGAGGAGCGGCTAATACCTCGGGCGGGGTGGAGCACGGATCGAGGCGGGACCGACGACGACCTATGCGAGGGGGGTTTTTCACCTGCCTTTCCCCCCAAGCTCCGGCACGACCGGAGTCGCACGGGAGCCGAGGTCAGGCAGGTTTGCCTCGACCAGCTCAAGGTGGACAACCTTGCTGATCAGCGACCCCGCAACGGCTGGAGCAGGCCGCGTAACGTGGAGATTAGCGACATTTTATTTTTCATACTGTATCCAAAAAAGTACGTATAGATAAGAAAATTATAAATTATTGGATACGGGTATATTTTAGACGATCTCGTTACTGCCATTGGAGAGGTTGGGATTAGTGGTTCACGGTCTACCTCACGCTTAGAAGTCCAACTACAAGTTGAGCATAGCAAAAGGGGGGGCCCAGAGACAGCTGCCGGTTCTTACTCGTATTGTTGTAAACAATTTCAAAATTCATATTTCAGGCTTTGGCCGCATGTGAAGCGGTTAAGCATTGGAGGTGTTCCTCTGAAGGGTGATCTAAGTTTCTTGTCGTTTGAGACAACGACACATTGCGACACTTGCTCTGGCAGCCACGCAACACGATGATCAAGCGGCAAGCTCGTCATGTGCGGGACTTTCAGCCGTTTGTGCGCACGATGGTACTTGCGTACCGCAAGAAAGCCATGAGCGAAGTTTATCCGTTAAGTCGGAGACCCGACTTCGTACATCATGCCACAGGTCCCTTATTATATTGGATGGCGAGATTCCGTCGGAGGATAATCGACATTGGAAGTCCCACTCGTTGCTAGAAGACACACATTTAAGCTTACTGACTGTTAATGCGTTGCGACGGAGCCATGAGTTAATTGATCTCGTTCATGAGGGGTACTACCAAGACTCGTTTTATGGGGACGACCGGAAGAGGGTGAGTGGACGAGATGCAGTCAGATTAGAGGGAGAGGTGGGTGCTTTTGGTGTCTCGGTCGAGTCCGTGTCTCGCGCAACTTTGAGCTCCGACAGAGATTTATCTATGAGTTGCACGACAGTCAGTTAGCATGCCACAGAGGAGCTCCTACCCCTCTTGTCAAAGCGTTCGAAAGATTCTGGTGGAAGCGAATTCGCCGAGATATAATAGATTATTGTGAGCGCTGCGTCGTGTGTTCACGAGCTAGTATTCAACCACACATGGCTGCGACTCGCTACCCACTGCATGTTCCACCCCGACCGTGGCACACAATTGGCCTTGACCACTTGACACACTTCCTAGTTGGCAATGTCTTTGACAATGTGGTAAATGTAGTCTGTCATATGACTCGAATGGCTAATTTTCTGCCATGCACATAGACTACTACAACGGAGGAACTTGCGAGTTTGCTTTTACATGGAGTAAATATATATCACAGACTGTCCGGAGTGCTAGTGAGTGATCGTGACCCGAAATTCGTCAATGACTTCTAGCAAACCCTTTGAAGACGCCTCGGATCGCGGTTCAACATGTCTTCAGGTCGATACCCGGAGACTGAGAGGAAAGGCCTAACGGAGCGCGTCAACGTCATGTTTAAGCATTTTTTGCGTTGTGTCTATTGCTACGACGGATGGAACTAGATGGTTCTGTTGCATAAAGTTATGTTTGCGGACAACGCTACTCGTGCATTGGGAATTGAGCACAAATCATCCGAGTCGAATTTTGGGGTTTTCCCTTAGGAGCCTCTACATGTGCTATTTGACATGCATGCGACCTTCAATTCCAATTTCGCAATCTACAGTGGAGTGATTACAACAATTACGCCATTTACACGCTCTCGTTTGATCGGTGTTACTGCTATACAAAGATGACACACATTCCCGTACCAAACCTTCGACGGCCCCGCACTTCGTTCGAGGAGACATACTAAGAGTAGTTACACCAAAGAATATCTTCTTACGAGGACATCCCAACAAGAGGCGCCCGCCGATGGCGCAGCGGCGGCGGCCCCTGAGGGGGTGCGCTCGCAGGCCCGTCCGCACTTACCCCCACCTCCTCGTTGTGGGCGCTGACAACCCTACTACTGTGCCATGCCCTGCACGGCAAGATGCTAGGCATGGTGAGCTGGCAGCTGAGATCCGCGGGGTCAGCAATTGTCGGGAGGCTTTTAACGATAATATTTGTATACCATCGCGAAGATCTCCCGCTCGGCTAGTCCGATGTAACTTTTCAAGGTTGAAGAATCCCATGTGGCAATTCACTAGCAATCGCCACACAACATGCTACTCCCCCTCGATGTCGGGACTTGGACAAGACCGGCACAACACCGCCTTCCATCTGCTCCTCTCTCTCCCTCCCTCCCTCCCCACAACGACGGGCGTTGGGAAACCATAACAATAAATTTCAGTAACAAACCCATCAAATCCTTCGCCTCCCCCACTATCATCCATACCTCCCTTGACTGCCACCCCTTCCATGTAATGACATGTCCACCCGCCAAGTCGTTCTTAACGAAGTTATGTCCCCCGACACCCTCACATCATGCTATGATGTCCTCCTCAGCGACTTGCTATCTCCCTCGCTCCGAACCTGCGCCCACAAACCCGACTTTATCCGTCTCCTCGAACCCAAATTCGTCGGACATTCGAACGCGAGACGCTGATACTCCTCGATTCAAAATATTCAAATAGGAGAATGGAAGTATTTTATAGACAGTAGCCTCACTCACACCGCGAAACTCATCCGCGAAAAAATACACCCCTCTTGCCAACGCCCTCCGCAGCCAGTTGTTAGGTATTGAGGTTGACATCCTCCCCATCGTCGTAGTGACTCATGAGCCGCACCCGCACCCCTACACATCCACCATCAACAGTCCCACCTCCCTCCTCTCAATCCGTACAGATCCTCCCGACAAACTTATCTCTAAGACACGCATCGATGCAACACGCATCCTCGCCGAAGTCCATTTACATATTGTTCCATGCCTATATCATCTCCTCCTCATTTACCGCCTCAAATCAGGGAGTGGATCCGGCTAAGGAAAGTAGGGTTCGAACCCACGAATCTGAGTAGATCCGATAGCACGCGAGTGCTACTCATTTTCTGGTAATTTCGGTGTTTAGTTTTTTGGTATGTATGCTCGGAAGGATCCGGATTCACTCCATGCCCCAAATCCCGCACGACTTCACGGCGTTCCTCGTCCCTCCACAAAAACACTTAACCCCATTGACCTCCCACCACCACCACAAGAGAGACACTCCCCGGGGAGGAAGGGGGGAGTAAACAACCCCCAATTCACTTTGGAGAAGTAGTATTTTGCGGTTCACGGTCTAGCCATGGTTTGTAAGTTCCTTAAACGGCGGAGCACGGAAGGCCCATAGACAGCACCCGGTCTCACCTGGTACATGTTGTAAACAATTTCAATTTCAATACTCCTTGCACACTCCCATGTTTAGGTAGCGGGACATGTGTCTCATGGGTTGTTTGGCGTCAAGGAGGATACGGGTAGATATGAGTTGGCGGCGGGCGTAGGAGTTTGCGGTGGACAACCGGGAAGGAGCCAAGCAGGAGCAAGGCCAGGCGCTCGCTAGCCGTCGACCAACCCGGTGGGACTTGTGCCCCCCCCCCCCCCCCCCCCCGGGGGCGGGGCGCGACATTACGCAGGCCGAAGGAGGGTCGCAGCCGGAGGAGCGACACTGTCTTGTAGCGGAGGTCCACACTATCGACTGCCGCCGGAAAACAACCCGGTTTGGAGGGATTTTCAATTAGATATTTCCGCACCCGACACTTTTTGAGAAGCAGCGCCTCTATCCGCGACTTCGACCAGCCCTCCCCCAATCGTTACTCAACTATCGATAGGCTGCCTCATGTAGTGTGCTAAGGATTATCGCAACGGCACAATGCTTATCGAAAGGCGCCCCTGTGACAATGCTAACCACCGGGGGAGGGTACGGTCGGATTTCGCGCGATCATACACGTATTGCAAAAAATACGGAGACGGAACGGGAACAAGAGAAAGTCTTGTGCGACGGCAAGAGCGCTAGCCATGCACCGTATGAAGCATGGACTTCTTGTCCTTCCCAGCCCCCGGAGGGGATATGAAGCCTAGGCCCCGGGGGAGAGTTGCGACGGGAGGAGCAGCGGTCATCTCGGACGGGGGTGTGTGTGGATTTAGACAGGACCGTCGACGACCTGCGCGAGGGGTTTCGCGCATGCCTTTCCTCCCCCCGCTCCGACATGACCGGGGTCGCACATGAGCAAAAGTCAGGTAGGCCTTTCACGACGCACGCATGCTGGCCAATTTGGCTGATCATCGCCCTCGCGGAGGTTGGAGCGGGCCGCGCATCGTGCTTTCATTAGCATCCACGCGCATCGTTAGCTTTCATACTAGCACGTACAAGAAAACACTGAAATTCAAAACCTGTGAACGTTATGACTTTGACGGTGATGTACTGCCAGTAATTAAGTCCTTGTACATTATTGAGAGGTTGGATAATGTGGCTCACGGGACAAGCTCTAATCTAACACCCTACATGATAGATTAAGGAACCGCCTATAGGCAACCACCGTTGACTCGGTATTGGTGTAAACAATCTCAATTTCAGCCTAACAAGAAGCTACGTGCTCAACGGCTTGGACAATTTTTGCTGTCGAGAAACATATCGGAAGACACCGTTACATATTGAAACTGCCAATAACACTGCGCTCGCAGCCGGTATTTCACGTAAACAATATGCGATCTACCATGTTCTACATAGTTTCTTCGTTCAAATGTCCCAGTTGCAACGCCGGAGAACGACGACGAAGAATTCGACGTGTTACACATATTTAATGTGTGCATCAAGCCGCTTTATGACGGATTTGGAAAATATGTGATGTTGATGATGCACGTCCGTGTTGACGAAATTCCTAGTGTTGGGCATCGATTAGACGAGGTACATCGTACAAAGGCGTTACACGGTTTCTTGGATCCACCCTAATGGCCCGCGTTTGCCCATACTCATGCTTACATTGGCGCTCGCCGGCGGCGCATCATGGGTGGCCCCGGAGGGGGGTGCGCTCGTATGCCCGTCGGCATCCCCTCACCTCCCCATGGTGGGCGCTAGAAACCTCGTAGCCGTGCCACGCTTGGCACGGTCGGGACCTAAGAGGGCCAGCACTACGATCCGCGCGATCATCAATTGTCGGGAAAGCCCTATACATAGGGATTTTTAATAAAGTTTATATGTACGCTACTAGCGCCAAGATCCCCCGCTCGACCCGTCCGAAATTTGTTTCGTGGCCAGATGCTATTGGATACTTGGGGGTGGGGCCCGTCCTACTTGGGGCCTTGGGGGTGGGGCCTGTATCTCAAGAGCATGAGGAGGGTACGGTTGGGTCAGCGGAGGGCCGTGGGTGTCAGATATGGCGGCGGACAGCCGGGAAGGAGCGCCAGGGAAGGGCGCACGCTAGCCATCGACCGGCCAAGGGCCATTCGCGCCTTTCCCGGGGGCGAGGCACGACGTGACGCATGTAGGAGGCAAGTCGCAGGCTGAGAAGCGGCTCGGTCTAGCGGCGGCGATCCTCAAGATCAATCGCCGCCCGGGAGCCATTTACGGAGGGCTTTTTGGAAACTAAATATTGCCCGTACCCGGCGTAGAGGTACGGGTTTAGGGTTTGCCTTGCCCTACCCCACGGATCTCCCTTAGTTCTCCCAATAGAGATCGGAAACGTATGCATGGATACGGGAGTGGTTACCGTCATGCCTGCGACTGATACGGGTGGGCCCACTGTTTTTGGGGGGGACGTGAGGAGGGTACGGGCGTATCTACGACGCATGATCTATGGCGAGTCAGGAAGCATCAACATGGAATGGCGCTCATTGGCAGCTAACTACGTCGCCAAGCTACATTTCCAGGGGGGGGGGATTACACATGCGCGGCAAGGAGGTTGGTCGCGACGGGGGGAGCGACACGATCCGGCGGCGACGACCCTCCGCGTCGGCCGCAGCCAAAAAACCCCGCACGGAGGGTTTCTGAATAATCTCCGTGCCCCGCGGTCCGTCGGATCCGGCTACGGTGACCTGCCCTCCCGCTATCGACACCCACAATCGATAAGCAAACCTAATATTAGAGACTTTGGGCCCGGGTCGGTGCGGAGGCCCACGCCCAAAACAAGGCTGCTCGGTGGACGCGCGATTAGAGGGGGAAGGGCTAGGTCGCAAACGGAATGCTAGAAAGGAAACATGGTGCCATACCAGGAAAAGCCGAGGAAATGAAGGGGGAATATAGGCAACATCAAATCATTAACATCCCCCACATCCCCCCAAACCCCTCTTGACTGTCACCCCCCTCACCCCACTCACATGCTCACCCGCCTTGTCGCCGCTGACGAAGGCCTCTCGCCCGACTCCCTAACTTCGTGCCCTACCGTCCTCCCCACCGAGACCCCCCCCCCCCCCCCCCCCCTCGCGGCCAGGTACCGAAGTAGACATCCTTCCCATCGTCATGAGCCGCACGGGTACACCGCACTCATCCACCATCACAACTCTCACCTCTCTTTTTACACTCCGCACCGACCCTCATGACAAACTCATCTCGAAAGCACGACTCGACACATCACGCATCATCGCACAACTCCATTCGCACACTGTCCAATGGCTGCATCATCTCCTTCTCATGTGCCGCACTAAATCCCGCACAACCACTCGCCGCGACTCCGCACACTGCACCTACACACGCCCCTAACTGCACGCTGCCACCACCATGCATAGCACACTCCCCGGGGGAGAGTAAAAACCCCCAGCACCCCTTTGGAGAGGTTGGATTTAGGCGGATGACGGTCTAGCTTTGACTTGTAAGTTTCATGAATGGCATTGTTGGGAGGGCCTAGCGACAACAACCGGTTCATGCGGTACATGTTGTAAACAATTTCAATTTTAAGCCGCCTCCTTGGTGCCGACGTGACTGATTGTTTTGCGCGGCATGGAACTGCCACCCATACAGTATAGAGTCACCCCTTCTATGTGCACAATGTCCCATAAAAAAGGGAAATACTAAAAGGACGAAACGTACATAACAAAAACTAATAATGAATATATCGCGACTCGTAAAAACAAACCGTAGATAGAAAGAATGTGAGATCATGAGAAAACCACAATGACGATAGTCGCTAAGCTCGCTAATTTAGTAGGTCGCATCCTCCGCATGGTACACCCCACCCCGATTGTGACCACCCCGACCCTCTTTCCCCCCCCCCCTCCTCCCCGGCGCGCCCTCCCCCCACCTACCCCTAATGACACGGCGTTCCCGAAATACCGAAAACGCGCTCTTTTATACATGCGAAAACGCCGTCACGCGCGCCCGACCTACGTTATGTGATGACCACGGACACGCGCCCGCGTACGTTGCCTCATTAACCCTAAGGTTTTAGTTGATGAATAAGAAGGGATTAAGCCTCAAAAGCACATAAGTTTACCTATTGTCGTGTCATTTCAGGTTAACACATGTACGTTTAGTTGCTGCTCGCATCATACTGCGTGATATCACATTGTCACAATCTGTGAGCGCAATGCCCGACGAGGTCGACGAGTATCAGCCCACCGCCCAAGGTAGCCTTAAACATACAACTACATGGGGAGTTCAACTTCAGCGGCGGACGCAGAGACACGCACGCCGGGGGAAAGCTGAGGCATCCACTTGAAGGGAAGCCTCGCGGTACATACCGGCGCGTACTCGCCGAGCGCTTGCGGAGCTTTCAGTTCTGCAAGTCGAGGTGAAGCGCCTCACCAAGGAGAATCAAAGCAGACGACGCTAACTAGCAGACTAGCGGCAGCAATTGCACGAGTAACAACGGTTAGGCAGCACAGAGGAGAAGGCCGACAAGCTTCGCACGACCGCCACGACGTGACGGCGGCAATCGAGTCGGATGCTGCGCATGCCGTGAAACTCGGGAAGGGGGTGTAAACCTACGCAGTCTACCCCTCGCAAATAGGATCATCAACTAACTTTAAAAGTAAAACGTTTCTGGCTCATTATTTTCTTTATATGAATTGCGTCCATACATACATCGTGATATATTGTTTGCTGATAATATTCTTAGCCACAACCCATTGGTATTGCAAGTGGGTGTTGCTATTTTTGCTGCTTCTTTTGTTATTGTTGTTGCATATATTGCATGGCGGTGCTATGGTTGATGCAGCTACTCATGATGACTTTGTAACTTGCATATGTGCTTGTTGGCTATGTTGCTGATACTATTGTTAATGTATGTTGTTCCTACAATAGTTTCGTGATGTTTTTTATTTTTGCGCCCCCGGGATATGGGACTGGCACGGAACCCGCACCGGCACCCTCTACGGGCGGCGTTTTGCAAGCATGACTGAGAGCATAAGTTCGAAACAAACCTCAAACTCATCATCGATCGGCGCCCGCCGGCGGCGCAGCGGCGGCGGCCCCGGAGGGGGGTGCGCCCGCAGGCCCGTCGGCATCCCCTCACTTCCCCGTGGTGGGCGCTGGAAACCCCGTAGCCGTGCCAGGCATGGCACGGTAGGGGGCTAAGAGGGCCGACGGATCAGCACCTGTCGGGAAAGCCCTGTAAAGAGGGCTTTTGAAAAAAATAATTTCTGTACACTACCGGCGCCAAGATCTCCCGCTCGGCCCGTCCGATATGTTTTTTCGCGTACAAATACTCCTAGATACAGCCTTACTTTGAGGGGTGGGGCCTGTACTACGGCAGCGTTTGATGGCGAGGAGGGTACGGCCGGATCAGCGGTGGGAGGCGGGTGTTGGAGCTAGCGGTGGCCAGCCGGGAAGCAACGCCAGGAAAGGGCGCTCGCTAGCCGTCGACCAGCCCTGTGCCGGTCGAACCTTGCCGAGGGGTGAGGCAAGACATGGCACAGGCCGGTGGCTAGTCGCAGACGGAGGAGCGGCTATATGAGGCGGCGGCGATCCTCAGGATCAGCCGCCGCCGGAAAGCCCTGTACGGAGGGCTTTTTTCGGATACAAAAATAATGTCCGTACCCGGCGTCGAGCTAGTTGGGGAGCAACACCAGGGTAGGGCGCTCACTAGCGCGCCGCTACGTCGTCCAGCGTCATCTCCCGGGGGGAGGAGTTAGCTAGGACGGCAAGGAGGACGGTCGCGACGGGAGGAGTGACACGATCTGGCGGCGACGACCCTTTGGGTCGGCGCCGCCGGAAAACCCGGCACGGAGGGTTTTGTTTAATTCCGGGCGCCCGCGGCCCGCCGGATCCGGCTACGGTGACCTGCCCCCCCCCCCTCTTCGACACCCACTACCCCGACAGACCTTCATACTCCTAGGGGTCCTTGAGCGTGGGCCCGGGTGAGCGCGGAGGCCCCCGCTCAAGAAAAGGCTGCTCGGTGGACGCGCGATCAGAGGGGGGAGGGTACGGCCACAAGCCGGAAAACCGACAGGTACGCGGGTACTAGACAGAGAAAAAACCGGGGAAATGAGCGGGGAAAATTCAGGCGCGGAGGCAGGAGCGCTAGTTTTTTCTATGTCCGTGTGTCTCGGTCCCCCCCACCTGTCCTCGAGGTGATGGGGGACCTCGACACGGAGGACCGCCGCGTCGGTGGACGCGGCAAGACCTTGGGGCGCGGTTTACGGGATGGAGCGGCGGGATCGACGAGCGACCGCGCGAGGAGGGGTTTTTGCCAGCCTTTCCCCTCCTACCTTCGGCAAGACCGAAGTCACGCGGGAGCTAGATTAGGCTGGCCCGTCGTCCCTCCCGAACGTCGACCGGCCTAGGCCGGTCGACACCCCGGTTCGGCGGGAGCGGGCCGTGCATCGTGAAGGTCGAGCAGCAGTTTAGTTTTGCATTTCTCGACAAGTGGATTTATTTTTAGATCTGTTTTTCTTGGTTACAAAATTATTACGCTATTACTGCCATTGGAGAGGTTGGGATTAGTGGTTAACGGTCTACCTCACACTTCTAAGTCCTTTATGGCATAGCATAAGGGGGGGCCCAGAGACGACAGCCGGTTCTTACTGGTAATGTTGTAAACAATTTCAATTTCAATTTCATCATCGATCATGCTCCCGGGTAGGCGACGCTCGTGTGAGTGCATTACGTACCATTGTACGATAACCGTACCGTACTGCGCTCACCCCACACGAGGCCAGTGTTGGAGTTTCACCAATTAAAACCTTCCAATGACATGCAAACAAACATGAATGCATTCCAGGCAATGACCAAGAAAGGTCTGCCCTACCCGTCCGGGCGTCGGCCCATTCGAGTAATGCCAGAAGGACCAAGGCCCATCTCACGGAGCAAAACCTTCCGGGAGTGCGATACACGAACTACAAAGAAAGCAATATGAGGGAGGGCTTGGCGCCATAACTGGCAAAACCTCCCATTTCGTAAGATGAATGACGCCATGAAGGGAAGGGGGGACTCCGCCTAAAAGTTAGGCACTGATATCTTCGGGGGAGGTAACGACTGACGTACAAAACCATTCAACTATGGGGCTAGCGCCCCAGAATTACGACGGTGGTACTCCCAACGTGGGAAGTCAAGCAAAATATGTTCTATAGATTCAGGCACTTCCCCGCCGCATGAAGGACAATGATGGAGAAAACGTTCAAGCATGGCATAATTACGGGCAAGACGACGGGCTGTGGGAAATACACGCGTACGAAATTGAATCATGATGTGTAACCCTGCAACGGCCCCCGAGGGAATGCCCGTGCCGTATTGTGGCAATGGGTTCCCCACATAATATGAGGCATGGGAATAAATACTCCACATATTAGTACATGCCGACGATGATGTCTGTAACCGACCCCATACCAGTGCTTTAACTATGTTAGACCACGCGTGGTTGCAAAGACCTCCACGGGTGGGACGCGTACGTTTTAGGCTAATTCCGCGCTTGCCCTAGCAAAACGATCCAGCCACCGCACGGTCCCAGACGTCCAAGTATTTGGGCGCATACGACCAGGTTGGCGCACTAGATCGCTTATGCATGTATTTAGGGTGGGCGCTTTAAGGAACGCCCTAGTCCTAGCCCTTAATGCCATTGCTTCTATGGGCGCTATTCCTAGCTCCCGTAATAGTGGCGCTGTGGCCACCCCAAGGGCCTTTGCACCCACCCCAACCGGGCGCCTCAAACATTGATTTAAAATAGTTTTTAATCTATTGACGCCGCTAGTCGAATCCGTCCCCCATACTTCACAACCGTAAGTAAGGACCGACAATATGCAGGCCTTTTGCACCGACGTGCGTACATTAATGGGGATATCCCGCCCTCCTAACACCGAGTCGAGCGCTTCAACGGCGCGCCTTCTTTTTTAACCCTATCGCCCACGATATTTAGCATACTTAATTCCGAATTTATCAACGCGCCTAAATATCTATACTCAGATACAATCGGTACCCGTTCCCCCCCGAGTTGCCAACGATCGGCTTGTACGCGTAGTGCGACTACATCGGAGTGGCGGCCTAGCGCCATTGCCCCGCATTTTTTAACACCGAATCCCATATAGTGGTCCTCCGCCCATTGGGAAAATGGGCGAACAAGGCATGCAAGTTATCGAGCGATGCTGGCGCAAGGCCCACGGTGTCGTCGGCGAATAATTGACCCGGCACCCTTTCGTGATACTTATGATGCTGCTGGCATGCTGATGCTTTCACAATTGCTTCTACTACCCGTGATACTATTTTTTCTACTGCTACTGCATATTATGAAACAACTGTTGCTAGTACTACTGTTGCTGCTATCGATGATGCTATTAATTATGTTGTATGTTCTATGTTGATGCTTTTGTTGTTATTAGTGCTATTGCATGTTCATACCATTCTTGCTGCTAGTATATGTTAATGTTGTTGCTGAATGTCGACACTCTTGTACTATTGCTCCTATTGTCCGTGTTATATTATAGTTCTTCGTTTTGTTGTTTACTTTCGCTTATCTTCACTTCATGTTTATGCTTTCCGATAATGCCACTATTCCAGCTGCAAAAGGATGCACACTTCGCTTTTACTATAATGCCACCACAAAGTATTCATTTTGTGTTGCCACTCTTGTTGCGGTTTATGCATCTAGTGTTGATGGTGATACGGCTGTTAGAGAAACAAGGGTACGGTATGGCAGTAACCATCAAGAGCACCGCCCCAAAAAGCTCGCCCTTAGCCGGAGTGGGCAGATTTTCCAACTCAGCACCATTATGGCCAATCAACACACACACACACACACACACACACACACACACACACACACAACCATACACACACACACAACCATACACACACACACACGCACACGCACAAACACACACATACACACACTCACACACACACACACACACACACACACACACACACACACACACACACACACACAATGATCAGCCCATTGTGCCCAAGCACACACACATATGCCCAAACAGAAGACCGCTGCAATCAAGTTGAAGCTGGCAGATTATGCAAAGAAGCGCAAAAGCTTAGAAGAAAGGATGATTGTATAGCGATATTAATATGCTTTCGTGCTGTCATAATGGTGAAGTGTTAGGTGGTGGGTTGGTGTTGTACAATCGCAGCTCTATACGGAGACTGTTGCTCTTCATGGTACTTTGGGGTCTTATATTCGCGAGGCTTTGCAAGAGGGCAGCGCTGATGCTGTGGCATACCTTCCTGTGCCTCGGGCTTAGGCCTGTGGGGTTCTTCCCTCCTTTTTCCTTTCTGCTTGGTGGTTTCCACTTCTTTTTCTTGTAAGAAAATGTTACTACTTCTACCTAGGTTAGCAGGTAAAGTTGCGATACAGTACCACACCATGACAGTACCTGTACCGTACCATACCAGCTGGGCTCAGACGTGCGTGCGGTCAGCGCCGTTGACCAACATCATCATAACAACAGCAGCACCACCTACTGTCGCACCTTGACGCCAGTGGGGGCCTTAACCCGGAAGTCACAGCTACAATCACCATTTTCTCACGCGCACCGGCTGCCCGAGTCGAGCGTGGGGTAGTGTATTGTGTGCCTTAGACCAGTCCAAGCCACAGCCCTCGTGCGCAACGCTCCCGACGTGGTCGGCAGCTAGCACTTCGACACAAAGCGCTGAGAATACCTCAGTACCAGGTACTTCTGTCGCCATGGCGGACGGGTACAGCCCCGGCGGGCTGTTATTGGGAGGGACGCGGGCTGTGGCGACCACGGCGGGGGACGCTGCCAACCCTAAGGCCGCCCACACCTCCGACAAGGAGAACGAACATCCGCAGGGCGCACCGCCAGCTAGCCCCGGCCCAGGTTTCGGCCGGCCTCCACCCACGCCGCAGTCGGTAAGTAGCCCGTCCAATAAGCACCCCACCCTACACACATTTTGTCCTTTGGTCTCTCTCCATGGAGCTTATTTCCTGAATCATGACGAAAACTACGGTGAGAAGGCACCCGACGCACATCCTCCCCTCTTAGTCCGACTACGCCGCGGGGTAGTTATTGACGCGGAGTTCATCCTTTATCCGCGACTGACCTCCTTTTTCCCGTGGCTGTCGACGGCCACTGAGAAGGGAAGCAGAGGACGTCGGTGTAAGGCGGTAACCTTGAAGTAGCGTATTGCGTTGGCTCGACAGAATTGATGCCAGCTCATAATATCTATAGGAACGTCTTCTAGCTAGTGTCACCACTCCCCAGCCCTTCCTCCGAAAACGGCCTTCTGAGAGTGACGTTTCCGTATTTTCCTGCTTTTCTCCCCCAAACCCCCCCTCCCCACCTACTTCAATAACCCTTTCCTTCCCTGATGTTCTTGAGGTCAACAACGCCCTCGGGCTCTGTCTGGGCTCCTCTTTTGTGATTTTCTGCTATCATCAATGTACAGCAACACCAACAAGCCAGTGCCCAAGCAGAATTTCCATCGACAACATCTGTCTCTTTCCTCTATTTCGTCTGCCGCACACGGTATCGTTTCACCCGCACCGCGTGGTGCCGTGCATCTTGTGGACAGTTCCAATGGGAATTGCGTGGGAGCTCGGAGAAGGGTATAGGGGAGATACCGCGTTGGGGTGGTGGGGAGAGGTGATGGAGTCGGGAAGTTATTGTGATTAAAGAAGGAGTCTGATCGAATACTGGCTTTGCGGCGGGTAGATTCTAAAGCGGCGGTTGGCGCTGGCGCAAGTCCCTGGCAGCTCTGCAAAGGGGGGGGTCAAGAAGCAGAAACGGCGTGTCAGCTTTGCGCCTGCCGCAGAGCTGGAGACCATGCACCTGTACCAAGTGCAGGTGCGCAGCAGTCAGTCTCACCATGCCGCCACACTCAACACCAGACTAAATGAAAAACTAGCAACAGCGCGACTTGGATGACTTTTTGTGCTCGGTGTGCTGAGATGATGAAGTGTGTACGGTACCATGTTCGTAGGAGGAGTCGCCAGTCAGCGAGGTAGCCGTCAATGAGATAGGGCAGCAGGATCAGCTGCAGACGCCACCGGCAATCAGCGCGGCGTCTCCTCGTCGGGCGTCTCCGAGGCTGAGAAGGAGCCCGCGCTCGCCTGGCCGTCGTAGCGGGGGCGCAGCCTTTTCACCAGCCGGTTCAAAGGCAGACAGCGACTCGATGAGCATGGACGATGGCTCCACCATGGACCTCACAGACTGCACCAGCCGGATGGTGCAGCTGGGCGATGACTTTGATGTACTGAACACCGTAGCTCTGCCCAGTCTGACACAGCTGGCGGAGGAGGAGGAGGAGGAGGAGGGTGACGAGGAGTGGGAAGGTGAGCCTGCATCAGCTACCCCGCAGCGCGACCTCACGGGGGAATTGCCGGAGTTAGGTGATCTGGCCGAAGAAGATGAGACGTTGGAGGGCGCACGCAAGCAGCTGGATCTCGGCGGTGGCAGCGATTACTTGTCGGAGGACGACGATGGCGGAGGCAGGGAGGGCTCTGGGCTGACCGCGCAGCTGAACAGCTTGGCGCTAATGATGCAGAGGGAACAGCAGGCTGCGGGTGGGGTTTCGGCAGTGAACACACCCAACCACACCACCACAATGGACATCGCTTGCACACCCACAGGTACGACCCTCCTCGTGTTGCGTGCAGGTTTATGAAAGTCCACTTCCTCTAGCTTGTAGCAGCTAAGGAGTCGGCGCTGAGATGGCTGTTCGCTGGTATGCAGACGTCCGATCCATGGGCGCTGTTACTCCGCTGACTGCGCAGACAGAGGTGGACGTTAATGTCACCGGTGGCCGCTCCTCCAGCGTGCGCAATGACACTGACATGGACATCAGTAGCGGCATGACAGGTCAGGTTGCCGGGGTGGCCGCCCCTGCGCGCTCTGTGCCTGCAAGCGGGGGCGCGCAGAGGGTGACGGACGAGATGACAATGGGTTACAGTAAGATTTGGGAGCAGGGGGCGCATCCGACTTGGGGTGCGGAGGCGGAAACGGCGGAGGATAGTTCCAGTGGTGGAGAGGAGCGCCCTGACGGCAGCCCCGAGGTGCAGGCGCCAGGAGTGCAGGCGCAGCGCGACCGCTGGGGTGTCGTCCCGGGTCAGGACGACACGCTGGACATCGACCTTGAGGTCAATGGTGAGTCTGGGTGTGCTTCCTTTATCGCTTTCGTGTAGGGGTCTAACATGTCTGTCTGTGCGTTGGGTGGGGATGGGGGCGTGGGGAGCTGACTGCTGTGGTGGTGTGGGGTCGTCGTGCTGTTACAGCGCGCAACCAAATGGGCGATATGACATGGAGGCACGTATATGGCACGGAGAGCGGCACGGGGGAGATTACCAGGAAGATTCGGCTTGGAGATTATCTGTCGGAGGATGAGGACGGAGGGGTGGAGGAAAAGGATGAGGACGTGGATATGGAAATCACAGGTGGAATCGAGCCACCAGTGTCGCCACAACAGCGGGAGGCGGAGGAGATACCGGCCATTCTTTGTCAGCCGTCAATAAGTGAGGAGGTGCAGGTCGGGGCAGAAGTGGAGCCTGCTGTTGAAGAGCAGACGGTGGAAGAGGTAGCAGCTGGAGTAGCAGTGGTTGGTCAAGCAGATATAAGTATTCCAATTAACCCCATCGAGTTGAGCGGCATGAAGCCACCGCGCCCGCGGCGGAGGACGAGTCTAGCGTTTAGCATGGCCGGCACGCCAACGGGACACCTGGACGCGGGTGCGACCACCCGTCTACTGGTCGACGATGGTCTGACGCCGGAGGGGGAGGACATGGGGCGCTTTAACACCAAGACGCCCTCCGCGTTTGGCTTCAGCGAGTCGATGGTGCCGTTGTCTCTCTCCGCCGGCTCCAAGGCTCCCGACAACCGCACCATCACCTGCGGCGCCACCACCGCCCTTCTTGCCAGCGACAACAGCGCGGCCAGCACCGTGTCGGGGACTACGCATCACCAGGCGCTAGTCGGAGTAACGCCTCAGGCGTACTGTGTCTCCGATGACGACGGCCTGGTGCCGCTTTCCCTCTCCGGCGGCTCCAAGACCGGTTGCCCTGAACGCGCGATCGTCGATATCAACAGCGCTGACAGGCAGCCGTCGCAGGGCGAGCTGCGCCTCGACTCGGCCTTTGGCGTCGCGCTGGCTGAGACGGAAGACAGCCCGCTAAACACTTCCGAGTCCCCTACCCGTCGACTCTCCGAGTTTGGCAATATCCCGACCCCCTCCAAGCCATCCAGTGTGCAAGCTATCCCGCTTGAGATCAAGCAGCCGCAGGCATTTACTCGTACCCAGTCTGGCAGTCGTGGCGGTGGTCTGGCGGATTTAGAAGGGACATTCCAGGCGCTGGCCGGGCAGCTCGAGAGTTTGAAGCCCAAGGCCGGACGGAAAGCCGATAACGCGCCCAATGTTCCCGACGCGGCGCCCGAAGCCGTTCCCGGCGGCCCCAAGCTGGCGCGCACCCCACCCGGGACACAATCTTCTGCCGACAACGCTGTCGTGCCTGGCGGTCCCACTTTAAGCCGAGGCCCGAAAACGGAAGCTGACGACACTGACGCGAAGATGAACGTGGAAAGTGAAACAAAGCTCGCTAAGACGCCTCCCGCGGCGGCGGCCGTGGACGCTGTTGCGCCGATGGAGGAAGTCTCTGACGCGGCGAAAGAACTGGAAATTATTGGTGGGCCGAAGCTCGCTCGGACTCCACCAGGGCAGAGTTACGCTGCGCCCAGCCTCTTTGCAGCCGTTACGCCGCAGTCGACGGTAGTCCCCGGAGCGCGCGCCTTCCCCTCCCCTGCCCCTGCACCCTTCGGCCTCAACGCCCCGCCAGCTGCTACTCCAAGCGGCTCGCTCACCACCACCGCTGTCTCAATATCATTCAAGTCGTTCCTGAACCTAGCGGACGTCCGCTTCTTGGACCGCCTGCGCCGCGGCACCAGCGGAGTCGGTCTCCTGTCGAGTGGCCTCGAGCGAGAGCCGCCGCCCAAGGTAAGACACCACTTGAGAGTTTTCCATAGCTCGACGACTTATCTTCCAAGGTTGCCTTTGGGGGGGGGGGGGGGGGGGGGGGTCCTTGTACGCCGGCTTAGTCGACGACGTTTACTGTGTCGTGCCTCAGACTTTATCAGACGCGTACAAGTTAATGTGCGTGACGACAGCGGAGCTGGAGGAGAACGAGAACCGACTGGCGGTTCTCAACGCCGAAGTAGACTCGCGCAAGCGTGGAATTTCAGCGAAGGAGGCGCAGTTGGACGCCTCGAACCCGGATGTTTTCCATACACTCCAGCTTGCGATGGGTGAGGAGGCGGTGTCTGTGAAGGCGCAGTTGGCCGCTCTCAAGGCTTCGTGTCGTGCTCGCAGCGTGCAACGGTGGAAGCGGTGGCGAGCTGACCGCGAGCTTGAACTCGGAAAGCGGCTGCAGGAGAACCACACCATCCTGAAACAGGACGTCCAGTTTGCGGCGACTAACCAAGCCATGATGAACGAGCTACTTGGCGCGGTTAGAGCGCACGCGGCGCAGGTTCGGGGGGAGTTCACCGCCGACAGAGAGGCCGGTGTGTCGCAGCGAGGGGCAGCGGAGGAGGAGGCTGCTTTGGGACGAAAGACGGCGGAGGTTCGTAGCCTGGACGGACGCGCCAGCACACTGGAGCGACGCGTAGACGGGCTGCGTCGTCGGTTGGAGTCTCTGGGTCGACAGCGCGAAGAGCTGGTCGACCGCTGGAAGGCCGCCAAGGAGGCCAGCCACTCCCCCGTCCCGGAAGTATCCGCCCGAGATGTGCTTGAAATGGACGAGCGCCTGGAAATCGCACAGGTCCGCCGCGTATCGAAAGCGCTCTTGATATTTTGTCGGTTGACCCGACACGCGTTGAGTCTGACGTTTGTGTGTCCCCAACATTTGCAGGGACTTTCCGGCTGGCGACTTGAAGGCGCGGCCGACTCATTGGCCGGTCTGTCGTCTGGAGAGGTCACCCTACGCTTCGGCTCGCTCGCGCGTCTAAAGTTGGAGCTCGCCTCCAATAGCGACGACCCCAAGCTTCAGCCCTGTGTTAACGGCGTCCTCGAGCTGCCACCCCCGGGGGTCTCTTCAGGCCTACAGGCGGAACAACTCGCCGTCGCGGCGCGGTTCCTCTGCGCCGGCGCCCGCCTGCCTCTTCCCGCCTTTCCGCTACCCGCCGAGAGCGTCGACGTCGGCTCTGTCGTCGGCCGTTGGAAGTTCGACGACACGATAACGTCGCTGACCTTCTTCCAGGAGCTCTCCGCCTCTGTGTCTCGTCTGCAGTGCTTCCTGCAGGACATTGGCAGTCTGCGCCTGCAGGTGCCCGCGCTCACCGGCGCCAAGCTCTCGTCCGATGGAGGCACCCTGGAGCTGCGCTTTATGGACTTCGACGCCGGATGTCTCTTCACTGCCGCCGTGGCAGTGTGGACGTCGTATCCCGCGGGCCCGATGCGCATCAGCGCGAGAGTGCAGCTACCCGGCAAGCACGGCCTCACAGCGCAGGTGATAGAGAGCGCTGCCAATCAAGTTCCCGAGCAATATGGTCGCGTGCAAAAGCTGTGCCTCGCGTTAGGCGACCTTGCCAGCGGAGGGCAGTGACCGGAACGCATCTTCTCAACAGTCAGACGCATCCACTCCTCGACCACTGTCACAAAGAAACACAGCCACCCTGACAACGTCATCAAATGTAGAGGGACCGCCTTCGTGTGTGCATATCCGTGCTCCATCGCCCCGTTGTAGATTATTCGCAATCAAGTTCCTTCCCTTTAAATATCCTATCCCTCCTCCTATTCGAGCATCACTTTCCCTGTCTTCGGCTCACCGTCAACAACGAGGTACCACTTTGCGGCTGAGTAGCGAGAAGAATGAGGGCGCAAAACAAGAACATCCTGATGGCCTGTCTCAGCCACCAGTACCCACCCATTTCTGCGATATTTTTTGCTATTATGTCCCTTCCTTTGTTTCGACTTGTCATTTCGTTGCTAGCGCTCATTCCATCAGCTGCAGAGCTTTCAATTCCCAGGGAAGGGCTGTGTCTGGGCCGGCGAAGCTGCCTGACTTTGGGCGCAACGCAGACGCCTGCCAAGCCTACCGCAGACACCTCCACTTCGCGCTGATTAGGCGGTGCTGTGCGCAAAAGAAGGGAGCTCACATGCGAGCATCCCATGAGTTGACGTGTGTATTGGCAAATGGCATCACTCCTGCAGGGCTGGGTGTGGGCAGGGCTGTCACTGAACCGCTCTTCATCATGCATCGTCAGCCCCCGACGCTGGTTTTCTCCGCCTCCATCTTAGCCAGTCGCTCCTCCCGGGCCACAAGGTAGCTCTTCCAGTAATATGCGGTCGCGGCGGTGGCGAGCCCAAAGCCCGCGAGGAAAACGGCGTCTTGCCACACCAACCCGTTATGCGTCTGCCAATAGATGCAATCCTCAGCGTCATACTACGCAAACATACCCTTTGCCCCCCCATAAGTGATAACTATGCACCTTCTCCTTTTGACATGAGGAGATTGGGATAAGAAGCGCCACTGGGGAGAGGGAAACTGGCCTGCCAGAAACGTTTCAGTATGCGCGTCGTCCGCTTCTGCTTTTCCGTCTGTGCCTTCGCAAACTGACTGCCGTACTGCTCCTGTGTGTGGTTCAAGGCAAGAGCTGGAAGACGTGATGCGGGAACATGCTGACGCACTCACCCGCAGCAAGGTCAAGCATGAGGGAGACCAAGAACCCGGGGTGTCATTGTGGGAACCGATGATGGACCGAGCGCGTCAGAGAGGCCATCCCAGATTTACCTTTCGCATCTTGGCATCACGTTTCTCCCACTCCCAGCTTTGCGCCTGCTGCTGCCGCCAGCGCTCTTCCGCCTCGCGCTTTCGGGAGTTCCCCTCCATCCCTTCCCACTGTTGTCTGCAAGAGACACGCCAGAATGGGAACTAAGCCCATCGATCACGGCGAGTCTTTCAAATCTGCGCAGTGCGCACTAACGCTTCCAGTCCCATGCCAAATGCCCCCTGCCCATTCCATCCTAGCTCACCTGTCAGCCGCATCCTGCCAGTACTTGACATGATACTTGAGATACTCATCCATCGTCATACCACGCGCGTTGGTGGTGCCCGTCTGCTGTCCGCCCCCCAAACTGGTGACAGCATCGTAACGTGCGCGCTTCAACGGGTCGTGTAGCGTCTGAGAATGCAAGCATCGTCAGCCACGCCTTCGCTCCTCCACTACCTCCGCTTGCCTCACCATGACCACCACTCTCACTCTTTTCCGCCACTGCCCCCCCCCCCCTTCCCTTCACGTCTCTGACCGCCGCACCTCGTGAGCTTCCGTTATCGCTTTGAACTTTGTCTCGCCCTCCACACCACCCGAGGGATTGCTGTCTCCAGGGAAAAGCCAATCGCATGCATTAGAGATTAATAAAAAAAAAATTAGGCGGGGCGGCAGTGCACAAGGAGCGAGGGTAGGGGGTCGAGTGCGGAGGGTTGCCGCCGGTCGTCGGCGCACATGTCGGGATGGCACTCCTTCGCCTTGGCGCGGAAAGCGGCCTTTATTTCCGTCGCGCTGGCCGTCTTCTGTACGCCCAGCAGCTCGTAATAGCAATCACTCATTGTGGAGGTTCTATCGGGGCAGTCCTGGAGGGCGCGGACCGGGGGCCCCGCCTATAGCGCGGAGCGGGGAATTGCTTTTCAGCATCTGCGTATTTCACCCCCTACCTTACTGCTATAATTCGACGGTATCGATATGACCGCGCCGTCCCGCCTACTCGACTCCCCCGTACGGGTACCTGTACCCTACCGGGTATATGATTATTTATTGCAATAATGTACACGACGACGATGTATTTAATTTAAATATACTGGTACGGGTACCAGTAGTAGCGCAAGAATCCCTCCTGTGTTTTTATTAAGGGGGCACTGCGGATATTAATTAAGTAGAAGACGTCCCATCTCTAGGAACGTGGACAGGAGGAAATGGGGGAGGAACCACGAGGGCAAGAGTGACAAGAGGGTCGCGGAATCGGAGGCACGGCAAAGGTAAGCACTCCACATTGTCAATGAGGGGGACATCGGCGGACAGGCGGGAAGTTCGAATTTCTCTTGACATTACTTTTTTTTTTTTCTCTTGACATACTGTGCACCGGCGGCGTGGACATGGTTTTCATCAGTTTACAAAGCAGGGGGAGGCTCCGTTTGCCAAAAGTGTTGATCTCTTACATTTTTTGCTCGCAAGGGGCCCAGGGCCCGGTACGTACGCTAATTGAGGGAATCGGGAGGGAGGGTTGCGTGAGCTGTGCTCGCGCAAAGGCAGAAGGTGGACGACCTATGTGTGTCGGCGCGTCATATAGGGGTAACGCATGTCTGTGTTTTTACCAACAGTGTCATGCGTACTCTAGCGGTTAGAATTTGTAACGTCGTGGCAACGCCCGACTATTCTCGCCCCCAGTGTAATTTAAACCTCTATAATTTCAATATGACCATTTACAAAGCAGGGGGAGGCTCCGTTTGCCATGTTGTCGCCATTGGGCGGGTTGTTCGTCGTTGGTTGGCCACCCCATGGTGTGAGCCAGCCGAAGAAGAACCACTCTGACCGTCCTGCAAGGGCGGTCGGGTCGATGTAGTCGAGGACGACGCTGGACTCCGTTGACTAGCCACCGAAGTGTTTGATCTTCTGTAGCGTAACCCCGATGCTGTAGGCGGCTGTCGCAGCCCCCTTTTCGGAGGGAGTGTGATGTCCAGCTGTAACCCTCCGGGGGTCGTTCTTGCAGTGCCATCGTGACTTCGGAGAGCCATCCCGTGAGCGTGTTGGCTGTCCATCTGTCGTGCCGTTCTGAGGTGCTAATCGCCCACCGCGCTGTCGGGTATTTTCCGTCCGAGAGCGTGTGTCGGATAGCGTCGAAGAACAATAACATTTGAACTACCTCGCTGTGTACTGTAGGCGGTAGGTGACATAGTAGTTTGCGCTCTGCTGACACTTCGCGTTGTCCCTTCCTTGTACGGTGGTACAAGCGTAGTCCGTCTGCCTCGGAGGCGACGAGGTCCTCTGTTAAGCAGCCTATGCCTGCGCCCCCTCTACTGAAGAATAAGTAGAGTAGTACCACCGTAGTGCATGCCCGTAGTAAACGTACTTGTTCGCGTGCTGGGCTGGCTTGGAGCAATTCACGCGACGTGGCCGCCGTGAGTTGGAGTCGTAGGGCTTGAGCCATGCGTAGGGCTTTTTCGATGATATAGGCGGGCATGTGGACCCGTACCGGCGTGTCGTCAATCGCGACTTGAGAGGCCGCTAGGCCTTTTCTCACTTTCGCGACCAGATCTCCGAGAGCAAGTGCTTCGAGGCCGTGGTCCTTGAAGAAACCGTTGACCGCTGAGAGGTACGGCTGGAGACTTGAGGCCTTGATTGTACCTAGTTGACCTAGCCATGCGACGTAGCGTGCCATGTGTGCCGGTGTGGCCGCTAGCGGCGCGAGTCGTTGCTCCGTACAGAAATCGAAGTAGCGGCGTATAGTACTGCCGTACGTTGCTGCTGTGCTAGGGGCCCATGCTGCGGCGAGGAGAGCCAAGGTCTTGGTGCCCAGTGCGTCAGAACCGAGAATTTTGGTCATGTACGGTTTCATCGTCTCGATCCACGGGTTGGTGGTGGCTGTGACGGAAACTCGGTACTTAGGTTGTGCTTTGCGGCCGGGCTGGGGGTGCGGGATTCTTGGCGATTGTGTACTCCCGTAAATAATGCTAACGTAGCACTGACCGCCCCTCGCCTCAGATAGAGCCACGCCGGAAGGGAACGCGGAATACTGTCACAGGCCAATGTGGACTGCCTGTTGTACCGCGTAGCGCCCGCCGTCAGGGTTGGAACAAGTTTTGGCGTGGCGCGATGATGATTTCCTCGGAATCCAGCTCGGTAAGCGCCTGGTGCCAGACCTTGCCTGTCCAGCGCGGGGCGACTACGGTAGCTGCTGCTCCGCTCTGTCGAAGTTTTTGGACGAGGTTGGGTAGGAGGGGCCAGGGTGGGTTGCACCAATTGTTCTCCTTTCGCCAATCGTTGTCTGAGAGGTGTATGGCGTCTACAGCCTCGCACGTGGGGTCCTTCCAACCAGCGTTGTACCGGGGGAGTAGGGTGTTGGGGGCTGAGGCGAAGCGGTCGATCGAATGCTTTCCGAACCTCGTATCGAGTTCTGCGAACAGTACCGGGTCTAGTCGCCAGTCGTCGCTGTCTAGATGTCGACTGAGCCTGTCGGCCCACACGTTCGCCGCTGACCTGATGTAATGGGCCCTGATCGTGATAGAGTTCGTATCGAGTAGGCACCATAGTCGTCGGAGTTCGTCCATCATAACTTGCGACCGTGAGGTCAGGCCAGTCAGAATGTGACATATTGCTTGGTTGTCCTCGTGCAGGAGGACGTTGCGGCCTGCCAGTTGTGGTAGGAAACTCTCGACAACGTGACGGACGGCCTTCAGCTCCCTCCAGGTAATGTGTTGTTGTTCGTCCTCCTTGCTCCAGAATCCTCGAGCCTCGACTTGCGCGTTTAGGACCGCGCCCCAACCATACCCGGAGCTGTCCGTGTGTAGATATGCTGTTTCCACGGGTTTGTGGATGGGCTTGCCGTTGGACTGACTGGGTACCTCTGTCCACCACTGTAGGTCGCGACGTAGCTGGGGGGTGAGCCGGACGAGGCCACCCCACTTCTCGCCGACGACGGAGTGAAGTTCGCGGAGGAAGAACCTGGCCGCCGGAATTGCCAAAAAAAGGTACTGGGCCTGACCTGCGAGTGACTACAGGTCTTTTACGGGTAACCATCGCGCGTTCCGTGTAGCTCTCCCGATGAGGTGTCTGGCCTGTTGTGCAATCTTGTTGAGCTTTTGCTCCGGCGCATAGAAGTAGCCTGACGCTGTGTCGATGTCGATACCCAGGTGGTGCCCGACTTGCGCTGGTGTCCAGAAACCCTTGGTGGGGTGTCGGAGGAGACCGAGCCGGTCGAGCAGCTGTGACAGGCGGTGGCGTAAGGTAAGCGCTTCCGCCTCTGTAGACGCGAAGAGTAGAAAATCGTCGACGTAGGGTAGTATTCGGGCGCCTCGCCACCGCGTTCGTCTGAGGTAGGTCTTCGAGCTGCTGTTCGTCGGTGGGGTAGGTGCTTCGGGGTCCGGGTTTCGCAGGAAATTTACGAAGGTGAGCGTCATCTTGCAGAAATAAAACGGGGATAGGGACCAACCCATAGGTAGCCCGGCTAGCCTGTAGAGTTGGCCTCGGACGTTGACGGTGAAGTAGTTTCGGTCCGCTGGGTTGATGCCCAGTGCGTAGAACCCGTCTTGTAGGTCGAAGCTGAACATATAGTCCCCCTTGCGGGTGAGGTGCTTTACCCCGAGTAGGGTCTCCATCTTGAGTCGTTTTCGCACGCAATACTTGTTGAGTGGTCGTAGGTCGCAGATTAATCGCCACTGGTTGACGCCCGGTTTTGGGACTAGGAATAGTCTGGAGACGTAGTCGCTGCAGTTCGAAGGTTCCCAAGCGCCGGCCTGAACAAAGCGCGCCAATTCGCGTTCGACGAATTCTAGTTGGGCAAGGGTAGCATCGAGTAACGACACTCCTTGGTTGAATCGTGGGGGTGGGCGGTTGTTTTTGAACGGTATCGATACGCCCTCCCGGATCCACTGTAGGGCTTGCACGCTCGCGCCGATTTTCTCCCACTCGCGCCAGCTCCGTCGCACGCGATGTCGCATGTAGTCGGAGGCCGGGTTGCAGGAATCGGCGCGGCGGTGCACACCATCAGCCCTCTGCCTCGGGCTCGGGCTTTTTGTTTTGGCGAGTCTTGTCCTTGTCGCGCTTCTCTCGTTTTTCCTTGTCCCTGATTTCCTTGTCTTTGAGGTTCTTGTCCGGCCTCGCGGTAGGTCTGTCGGGGTTGCCTCCGTCGCCCCTGCCGGGCGTCGACTGCTTAAAGGTTTGAGCGGCTTGAGCTTTTGCGGCCGCGTGGAGACTAACTTCGAGGCGTTTGTCTTCCAGTGTCGGCAGCCTGTGTGTCGAAGAATCTGGAGTAGACGAGGCGTTCGGCGACTCGCTCCTCTCCGGTAAGGGCCTTCTTGCCTTTGAATCGTCGAACGTAGGTAAGTCGCGACTCGACGGCTTGCGTGACAGTCTTGTGTGTCCGAACGGCCGCGTATGTAATATCCCAGGCGTGCGCTCGTTCCGCTTCGGTAGCGGTTGTCGAACGAATCGTTGCCAGAGCTGTTTCGAGCGCCGCGTCCGCGGCCGCAGAGTAAACGCCATAGCACGCTAGGTGTCGATACTCGTCTCGTGAGGAAATTCGTTTCTCCTCGGTTAGGAACCTGTCTGTCTCGTCGTGTCGAGGCGTCCACATGCCCGGTATAGAAGCGTTGACAAGCGGTAAATTGTCGTTGAACGCTCGTGGGAGTAAGTCGATCCAATCGCGCGGGTCGATGTACACGGGCTTGGTCGAATGAGCAGATACATGCGTGGCGTACTCGTCCAGGCTCCCACCCTCAGAGACTGCGTCGGCAGGTACTGACGGAATGTTATGCTGCTTGGTAGGGGCTGGCGGTTTCGTCTGGTCGCCGTCAACCTTCAGGAGCAGCTGGTTAACAAGATTATACAAGTTTTCAAACTGCGCTGCAGATGGTGGCGCTCGGATGTCCCCGCTTTCGTCCCCCGTTGGGTACATGTGTTCTGGTAGATTGTCTGCCATAGTTGCCCTGTGAATGTTTTCGATAGTAGCTACACCGTGTGCTAGTAGAGATCAGTCACCTTACTAGACTGCTAGAGTCTAGATGCCGTTGCGTGAGCTGTGCTCGCGCAAAGGCAGAAGGTGGACGACCTATGTGTGTCGGCGCGTCATATAGGGGTAACGCATGTCTGTGTTTTTACCAACAGTGTCATGCGTACTCTAGCGGTTAGAATTTGTAACGTCGTGGCAACGCCCGACTATTCTCGCCCCCAGTGTAATTTAAACCTCTATAATTTCAATATGACCATTCATTATTAATACATGTACGAGTACGGGTAGAATGTGCCGCTGCGGCGGGTTACCTGCCAGTCCCGAATCCCGTGGGCGCAAAAAAAAACAAAAAACGATTACGGGTTGTCTTCAAGAAAAAGGGCAAAACTGAAGGGGAGAGTACTCAGCAAAATCTTGGAAGGGGAGATGCGGACAGGTCTGAAAGTGAGAAGGACCTTAATAGTAATCGCGCTGAGTGCATTCTTCTTGGTCAAGCACGGTACTTGCTAGTTGCTCTCCCTCCTTCCCGCGGGCGCACGCGGGATACAAATAGCAATTCGCTCACATTTTATGGGCATTACTTAGGACCAAGGATCAACCAAATTGGCCTGCAGAATTTTAGGTTGATATTAATGAGATGTCATGTGAGCATCAGAAGGCGCCGCTATCTTGAAGTTTAACGGTTGCAATGCCTCGTTATCCACCTTATGAATCAATTTAACATAATTTGCTGGATACGTCCATGTCATAATATAGATACATTTGGCTGTCTTGCAAAGTTTCATGTGCATTTGCTAATTGCCAGCGCTTGGAGCTCGCCGCGTAAAGCAAATTGTATATCGAAATTAGTTATTTAAAAACATCATGACTCTTGGCAAGGAGTGTATCGCTATGAGTACCGCTCTCACAAATGTGCGACATGCATATGCGTGTCCATCCGCCATGTGCGGCCAACCGACTAGGTGCTCGCTGCACGGTCCGAGGTGGCGAGGTGCAAATGGCGATGAAGGGGATGCTCAATCAAGAGCGACAACACGTCTTCAAAAGTGTACTCTAGGAGCACCGTTGATTGGTTCATTCCCGCGGGCGCATGCCAGATGCAAATAGCAATTCGCTCACATTTGATGGATCAACCAAATTGGCAGGCAGAATTTTAGGTTGATATCAATAATGAGATGTCATGTGAGCATCATAAGGGCCGCTATCTTGAAGTTTAACGGTTGCAATGCCTCGTTATCCACTTTTTGTATTGACATAGTTTAGGTACGGCAATGTCAATACATTTGGCTGTCTTGTAAAGCTCCTTGTGCATTTAGTAATTGCCGGCGCTTGAAGCTCGCCGCGTGAAGCAAATTGTGCATAGAAATGTAATCTAAAAACATCATGGCTCTTGGCAAGGAGTGTATGGTTGAGTACCCCTCTCATGAATGTGCGACATGCATATGCGTGTCCATCCGCCATGTGCGGCCAACCGACTTGGTGCTCGCTGCACGGTCCGAGGTGGCGAGGTGCAAATGGCGATGAAGGGGATGCTCAGCCACGAGCGACAACACGTCTTCAAAAGTGTACTCTAGGAGCACCGTTGATTGGCTCATTCCCGCGGGCGCATGCCGGATGCAAATAGCAATTCGCTCACATCTGATGGATCAACCAAATTGGCAGGCAGAATTTTAGGTTGATATTAATGAGATGTCATGTGAGCATCATAAGGGCCGCTATCTTGAAGTTTAACGGTTGCAATGCCTCGTTATCCACTTTTTGTATTGACATAGTTTAGGTACGGCAATGTCAATACATTTGGCTGTCTTGTATAGCTCCTTGTGCATTTGGTAATTGCCAGCGCTTGGAGCTCGCCGCGTGAAGCAAATTGTGCATCGAAATGTATTCTCAAAGCCTCATGGCTCTTGGCAAGGAGTGTATCGCTATGAGTATCGCTCTCATAAATGTGCGACATGCATATGCGTGTCCATCCGCCATGTGCGGCCAACCGACTAGGTGCTCGCTGCACGGTCAGAGGTGGCGAGGTGCAAATGGCGATGAAAGGGATGCTCAACCACGAGCGACAACACGTCTTCAAAAGTGTACTATGGGAGCACTTTTTGGCCGAATTCGTAGACATGTCTTACTCTGCTTTCATAATATTAAACAGCGTTAAAACAATATTCTAATATGACTCGCGCTCAGACACGCTTGTTTGTGGTGGCAATTGATAAAAGTCATCATTTTTGCACGATCCCAGAATTTCAAACGAAAAATAGCGTGTTGATCCTGGAAAGTAACGGAAAGTTAGTCCAAAAAATGTAATAAAGTAACACTATGTGTAGCATGCCAACTTGAGCAAACATTATGATCTTATATGCAAATCCAGTTCATCGTATGTACCTGTGGATATTTAGTAGGGCAACCTCCATTTTCACTCATCGGACACGTCTGACGACATGCCGATTGATTGGAAATATATATTTTTTCAATGAGTTTTCGTGCGTCGTATGATTTTTTCTACACGCTCTCTATATCATCCATGAGTTGGTGTGTCATTATCAGTGAGAAGGGCAGGTAGTGGCCAACCATTGGGTTGGGACATGCTTGCGGTTCCGGGAAGGCTTTGCAAAATGAGCCGGATGGTAAGATAAATGCAGCCTTTGGGAGGTCTGCAGGTGGAGGCTTGCTTTGAGGTGGCGCACCGGCGTTCATTATTGCGGGTGTAAATGGGGATAGTGCGGGCACGCCGACTCGTTGTTTTATGACCATGAATATATTTGTTGGCTTATTGCTTGCTATGTCGGAATTTTGATAATGTTCAGAAACGGGGTCGAATAACAAGACTCGCCGTCACAAAGCAAAGCCGCCGTTGTCCCACGGCCCTCCCATCCGACGCGCATCATGTGGAATGTAATTATTCCCATTACTGTAATATGGGAATAATTACAAACCACGACATGCACCAGGAAGACAACAAACGCAACAAACTATTGTGAAACAAGAGACATATTTACACTAGACACTGCCACATGGACACTTTTTGTAAAGACCATCCGACCGTGTCGCTGCACTTCCCGTCGCCGTTGCCCTCTTGAGCTTTGGCCCCCACCACCGAAACCACTCATAACATTACACTTATTGTCTGTGGGTGTGCGCAAGGGTAATTCCAAAGCCCATTCACGGCCGTCGATGACATGATTCCACAAAATGTCAGCTACACTCGCCAAGAGTAGCCCATTGTTTTTGTATTTTGTCAATCAACAAGTTGCGACATGATGTGGCCAAAATTCAAGTCACTCTGTGTTGGTCCCGCCATTGGTATTGGAATGGGAAAGCGATAGTTGCGGGATACAAATTTTTGATTAAAAGCCATTTTTCTTGCACAGTCTACAATACAATGCACGCCACCTCGCGTCGCAGCGACAAACAACCCACGTCAAAGCTCAGCCCAGTCGTCGTCGCTCCCGCCCGCGCCACCGCTGCCGTCCTCGTCTCCCTCGTCATCGCAGGCAAGCATCGCCGCAGTCTTGCGCTGCAGCTCCGCCAGCCCGGTGACCTCCTCGAGGTGCGCGGGGTCGTGCAGCACTTTGAGGACGAACTGCCAACCCTCCTTCCGGAAGGCGTCCACCGCTTTGTGCGAGCAGGCGGTGCACTGACTGAACGCGCGGCCCTCGAGGCACTGCTGGCCAAAACTGCTGAGGTAGCTCCGCACCTACATTGGGCGTTGCGTGGGGGTCGGTTGGCTTAGGCCACCACCACTTCCCATACACTCACCGTGTGCATACGGGTACGGGCAATCTGAGAAAACAACGCGCGACGCACCTTGATTACCGAAAAAAGTTTTTGTTATCATTTGTTTGAATGATTTACATATAATATTATTTGCCATAACAAATGACGTCCGAAAGAAAAAGGCAGACGCGACATTTTTTCGTTCGTCCTTTGTTGTTCGTAGTATCAGCGAATGGTGTTCAGAGAAACGGACGACACTGGGGTTGCGTCGAACGAGCGTCTGAAGGGAAGGAAACTGACACACGCCGCCCACAACAAAGCAGCAAAGCATCAGTGTGTCCAAACTATTCATAGACAAAACACTGCTATATGAACAGGGCATCGTAGAGTTCGACAAGCATAGCGAAACCAAACCGCGCACGACTCACTTTCGGCTCTCCTCCGTCCCGTTTTAACCTCTTATCGATATCTTACTTAAAAGTACAAGTGGAACACCACTGAAAAACAATGAATGGTGAAATCGTTTACAGACAAAACCGCCAAAGTAGTTGCTCACAACTGTGCACAGCGAAAATATAACAGCACATACACATTGGTCGCCAACTGCGAGACTTGACGAAATAGTCGCGAGCAGGACGGACAGGGACGCACATCAGCTGCGCCAACGCGTCAACGAGTCAATACGTCCATTAACGAGTTACGTCAAACCCCAACTTTTCCAGTGCAATGCAGCACAATGCGATCTTGAGTGCAGCACGATTGATGCGATGCCAATGAGATTTTGGGAAATGTGGTTCCCGCAGCGGGTGACAGTGGCGCACCATGTGGGGTGGCGGGCCGAGGGGGAGGTCCACCGGCGGCAGTCGCTTTTGCTGCTCAGGCGACGGCGCTGCGACGCCGGCGGGGTGCTGCAGCACGGCCGCCATGAGCTCCACCGCGAGTGCGCCCGCCATGGGCGCGAGTCCGGGCCGCGCCACCGTGCACTGCTCATCCATCGCGCGGTTTCGGGTCGAGTCCAGCGGCGCCACGACGTCGTTGCAAAAGTAGCAGCCCAGCCGCTCGCTGACCTACAAAAAACGATACCGACGAATGATATGGGCACACACAAGTAACACCGGGGCCGCATTAGGGCTTTATACCGGTAAACCCTGACACAAATCGTACCCCATTTTGAAGCTAATTGAAAATTGGACAAAAATCGGAAAGCAATGCATTTGTTAAAAATCCCAGCCTCCCGTCCCAAACCGTCTCTCCATCGACGGATGTTTTAATACCTCATCTTTTTACACAGCATCTGAATCCAACAAAGATTGGGAGGACATGTTTGGTTGCATTAGGTGAGGAAATAAAGGATTAGGTGCGGGCGAGACGAAAAGGGATTGCGTGCGTTGGCTGCATCGACAGCCGCAGTGCGTCTTACATGAGGCGAGGCTGAAGGGGCGCCGCCGTGGCGCATCACCAGCAGACCGTCGTAGCCGAGCGCCGCATTGATGGCCAGTCGATTGTGGGCCGCTGCGAGGAGTGTGGGCAGCCAACGGCTCTCCCGAGTGTCGGTCAGAAGGAACACCACATCGTGCGCCTTTATCAGCTCCTGCCACGCAACAGCACCAAAACAAATTAGAAAAGGGTGCGAACACAAAATGACACACTCGCAATCCACACTCGCGTCTCCGCATTTTCAAACTAGCTGCATCCTACTGCGGAGAGAGCAGCAGATACATGAAAAGGAGGTATTTGTCCCGCAGACATGCAATCCACGTGACAGAGTATGCTGCAAACTCAGTTACAAAGCACACATTGATGTGCTCCGAGCGATGTTTGGAAGTGAAGATGCGATCAAGTACAGTCAGCTCACAGGTGAAACACTCAACAGCTCAAATGACAATTAACTCGCCAAGGACGAAAGCACAATAACACAAAAAACACAGCAGCTATTCAAACTCGTTGACTTGTTGGCAGAAAGGAAAGCGTTTACACAATTGGCCACAACCGTGCCATTGATACAGGCCGATAATACAAAACAGCGAAGGAGTCGAGCGGGCGTTGGCTATCGTGGGAAATACTGATAGGAGTGTGTGTGTGTGTGTGTGTGTGTGTGTGTGTGTGTGTGTGTACGTGGGGAGGGATGAGAAGAAATTTTAGCCCGCGCGCGTGTGCCAATGTGCGGTGACGTGTGTGTGCGTGCGTGTGTGTGTGTGTGTGTGTGTGTGTGTGTGTGTGTGTGTGTGTGTGTGTGTGTGTGTGTGTGCGTATACTAGAGGAGGGAGGTGAGGGGGGGGGGGGGGGGGGGGGGGGAGAGGGAGCTCATGTACAGCCGTTACTGAATAACTCAAAAACTCGAGAAGGGTGATAACAGGATAGACGTGGATGGGGACTGTCTTTAATGTATATTTGGCATTAATACTATCACAGGAGACGGAGACTGGAAAGACAAGGAACAGTAAGGGGTCGCAAATGCCAACACATGAACTAGTTGGGACTCATTATGGACTGATCGGAGCTGAGAGGAAAGCGCGCGAACGCATATGTGCAGTAAACCATAATATAGCAACCATAGGCGAAACGACCAGCAGTGTTGCTGAACTGGTAAAGGGCTGGGTGAGTGTGGGGAGGGAAGACCTCAAGGCGTTCGGTTTCTGCCTCCGCATGCGCTGTTTCGCTGTCCGGTGGTGGGTGGCCCGGCATGGCGATGCCAGCCTTGATGCCCTCAAACTCGCCGCTGGGAAACACCTTCGCGAGCGCCTCTGCCGCAGCCTCTGCTTTCGGGCGACCGCCGTCCAGGCAGTCCTCAAAGGTGTACAGCGATTGGCGGACGGGGTTGGAGAACGCAACCCGACCCGAATCCAGCAGTGTGATCTTGCGCACGCCCCAACCCAACAGCGTGCGCGCCACCGAGCAGCCTGCGGGACGTCAAGCCAGGCCTTTCAGGGCTTGGGAATGAAACTGGAGCAAAAAATTTGACACGCAGTAGACATGATGTGCATAAAAAAGGATTTGACGGTAAAGCACTGAGGCTTCACGTGTTCATTACGTCAATGAAATGGCTACTGAAAGAGACACAGGAAGTGGGAATAGGTGAGGGGGTCAAATCAAAATTGAAGTGAGTCATAATAGGGAGACAATGGACGAATATTCAGAAAACAACGGAGCAAACACACTGAATCCGTCTGCATGCATGAAACGACGAGAAGATGGCAGAGGGGGTGACAAATAACAATGATACATACTATTTAAAATCATCAGGAAAGGAGGAATGCTCGCTGAAGTGAATATTAGCTGTGTGTGTGTGTGTCTGTGTGTGTGTCTGTGCGTGTGAGTGTGTGTGAAGAAAGTGGAGATTACTCTCACACTTTTCGTTGAAACGAGTGGGGGTGATGGCTGTGGGTAAGCTACACACGGCCAACTTTTGGCACCTCCAAGTGGACAGGCATAAATACGAAAGGAGAGGACAGAAGAGAGGTGAAAAAGGGAACAGTAAATAAATTAAAGAACAACGAATAACAATCGTAAGTGCGAACCAGCAACTTTCGCACATAAACGAGGTAAGTTATGTAAATGAAAAGTGACTGCGAGGAGGTTCCCATTCTTTGCCGGACGTGTGCTGTCCATTCCAACACAAGGTCAAATGCAGGATAAATGTAGAGGGCCCTTCCAACTAAACACAACACGCTGCCAATGTCCCTTTCAAGCCGAACAACAAGTGGACAGTTATGATACGACATGTGAAAGGGAGTGTACTGATTTTTTCTCGGGTGATTCATTCGAGCAGACGACTAAATAATAAGATGTAATAAGGGGCGTACGCTGGTAGTGATCGTTCTGGCCCAAAACAACGGCTGGTCGGTCGGGAGTGAAAAGGGAAGCAACGGAAGGCACAAGGGGGGTCACCCAATGTACCCGCCCCGAGCAGCAGGCACTTGGCGCCGGACACCTTCCCCACCTCCAGCGTGGGCGCCGCCCTCCATCGCATCAGACTGAGGTTCAGATCCACCGCCTCCTCCGCCAACCGGTGCGGGTCCATGAACGCGCCCACATCCACCGTCCGCGGCCCCAGCTTCCCCTTGGGGTTGCTCTCCCACCCCACCACCGCCCCCGCCCCGCCCTCCCACCCCGCCGGCACCTGCGGGCACTCCACCTCAAAGGAGACGGAGGTGGCGGGGTCGCAGCGGCCGCGCGCCTCGCGCACGCACACCACCGTCAACCGCTCCACCTTCCACCGCGCGGCCGCGAGCAGCAGCGCGTTGCGGAGGGGCCAGCCCGGGTGGTCGCGCAGGTTGGAGGGGTCGGCCACCGCGAGCGCAAATCTGCCACCAGCCTATTTCATGATGAGACACGCGGCAAAGGAGTGTAAGACACGGGCGTCAGCCCTCCTTGCGGAGAGACCTTTCGGTTGACTGCGTCGATGTTGGAAAGGAAAAAAGACAAATGAATTTGTCGGAACACAAAAACATGACACCAAAGCATAGATCACAGAGGCAAGAAGCCGACACAAATCTTTGCCAACGTGAAAGAGAATAGAGGGACGGAACGAACAATACTTTTTAAAGATGACACGCACACTCTCATACACTCTCTCTCACTCACACACACACCCACGTTGAAAAAAGCAGCTTCACTACTCGTGTGGAATTCAACAGAATGCAATAGCGGTCAGCAAACTGAGGGAAAGCAACAATAGTGCACAGGCGAGCCCATTGCACCATTCACAGCTGCAATGGGCTTGCTGCTCAACAGATGCGCCGAAGAGGGAAAAGGCACAAAAATATAACATGCGTTGCATTTAAGAAATCATGGGGACGCGTCAACATATTTTTCAAACAAAAATGAAAAGAACAAGTTGCGTATGCACAATAAATGTAAATACGCTAACCAATGAATCAACCGCGAAAAAGTGTAAAAACGCGACTTACTATGTCCCCTTAATCTAAGAAAGCAATTAAATGGTTAAGCGCAATTCTGATACTGGAATTGCAGAGTCGCATCATTCACATACACCATTTCTGTTTCGAATTTTTTGATTTTTTTTGGGGGGGGGGGGGGGGCTGTAGCGCACCGCGATCAGGTCGGCGGCAGAAGAGAGGGGGACTGCTTTGGGCGAGGCACCGTCCGAGGTGGTGAGGTCCAGGATCCAGAGGTGGCGCGCGGATTGGGCAGCGCGCCACTGGTCGCACGCCGCCGCCACCTTGGCCGCCACCTCAGCCCCCATCGCATCCAGCAAGCTGCGGGGCGCGGAGGACTTGAAGGGCGCGGGGGGCTTCAGCGCGGGGAAGGCGAACCAGTAGAAGAAATGGTACTTCTTCAGGTCTGCGTGGGTCAGCAGGAAGAAGGGGCACAGCAGGGAGGGCTCTGCCTCGGCCGCCCCGCTCACGATGGCCTGCCACACCTGTCGCCCCGCCTGGACAGCGGAAGTGGGGGAGGGGGTCACGTCAGTGCCGACCAGTGGTGCCCCCATCACGACGCGAAACACACCGAGCCGGGTTGCCGGGATACAGAGGTTGCCGGCAGGTGATGTTGTTAACATCTATGCAGCGATCAGTAAACTTATGAGCTGCGGATGAAGTGGTTAGGAGGGTGTGCGTGTGTGTGTGTGTGTGTGTGGGGGGGGGGGGGGGGGGGGTAAGGAGAGGGGAAGTGAGTCAAGGCGGGGGAGGACAGCCGTGACTCGGGCTCGGCAAGGCTGTCAAAGAGTGTCGCTGCGACGGGGGTATCGCTCCTGCAGATGTTACTGTGATCGGTCTTTTATTTAAGATGCATAATATCTGATATCATTTCATTCCTGTTACTTGTGCGCGATGACAATGCGATCAGAAGGGACTTCCGTGCCGACAGCACTCAAAGCGTGCAGTGCTTCATAATCCTTTCGCGTCTCTCGTTCAATCCGAAATTCTGTGTCAGATTTCTTCGCTTCTGTTTTCCTTCGGTTGGACAGAGGTTGTTGGGCAAAGGGCGACGCCTTTTAGACAACGCGGCTGTCGTAGGAGGCTCCCAAAATGCCATTGTGGCATGCAACATTAGCACTTTGTGTTGATACCCACGTAGCGCACGGGCCCGTCACTTATGTCACTGACGTCCTCTGTCCAAACATATAACTTCCACCATAACGTAAGTCTTGAAATGACATCCTGTCGCGTCGTAACATCCTGTTCTTTGGCGGTGCACTGTGAAATCCGTTGAAATGCATTCATGTCTATAGATTTTATAAAGTTAATTAAGTGCATAATTTGCTCCTGACCTCCTGTGACCGCCCGTTAGCTTGGCACGCGGAGGCATGACTATTGACTATCGTTCTTCCTCTTTCATGCTTTGGGTCACGCTGATATGATCTCTCTTGACCAGCCGAGACTCTCAATTCTCGCTACAACTTCCGCCTTAATCCTTAACGTCTCAGCTTAACTCATTTCATTCGCTGCCCCCCATTAATCTTCACGCAAAATTGTTGTGCACGTCTTGACGTATCGAGCAAAGACGCTTATCCCCACAGAAAAGCAGTTCAAACATGACAAGGAAATACCAGAGCATCGAAATGAAATGGATATATACCTCGTTTTTCCCTGTACATAAATAGAAACATTTCAGGGATTCAAAGGATTAGGGTTTCACCATTTTCAAGTTGTATTGTCGGGAAAGGGGAAAGGGAGGGTAGCGGACCTGCTGCAGCGCGGCCGAGCGGTCAAACTCCTTGAAGCCCTCCAATGTGTTCATGGCCTGCAACGTCCCAGGCAGGAAATACTGACCCTGCGACGAGCGAGGCAGCAACCGTCAGCAGCGCCCGCGTGAGCTACGAATAACTCAAGTGGTCGACCGACCGGCTCGGAAAGTGATTGGGGCGCAGACCGCGGGATGGTGCGTGACTTGGTCTACTTCGAAGGAGGCGGCATCTAATTGCAGGCACGAAGGTAGCTCCGCGCGCGCGGAAGCACTCAGCCGCCCACTCAGTGCTAACCCTTCCTCCGATAATCGAAGACTGTTCAGCTTCCGACTTCGCAGCTCCGCCCAGAAGCCGGCGTCCACACTGCTCTGATCACACGTCGTGCAGCCCTGTCAGCCGAGTAGCTGGCGAATTACCCATGCACACCACGACAGGCTGCAAGGACTAAACGTGGGGGGTTTCGTTCAGTCTACAGCTACAGCTGTCTTCGTTGCGATACATCCCCTCTTGCGTGTTTCCTGCCAGATCGTCGTCAGATCCTTCACTACACCGGGAACACGGAATATACACGGTGACATGAATAAGGAGGGACTACGGCGTACGCGCAACCGTGGCGTGTTTCAGCGCCGCACCTGCATGGCGTAGAAGCGGAGCGTCTCCATGGCAGGTGTATAGCCTCCAATACGGGTTCCTGCTTGGTTGTTTCGCGTCGTTGGTCTACAGACTGCCTCGAGAGTGCTTGTTTATTGGTCGCGCAGCCCTGATAAAGATGGCGGGCATTCTCCCGACTTTACTGGAACGACACTACCGCCGCTCTTATTCCCTCCAGGCTAACTTTGTCGAGAGTGTAAGGATACTGTGCTGCAAGAGCACCTGAACCTGTCGGTTATGTCTGCCGGTGGCGAGCTAGTTGCGCAGGCGGGGTTTTCATCCATATATTGCCTCCGGACTGGGCAGCGACTGTTGCAGTTGCAACGGCTCCTCCTCTCCGCCGGACGTGCCGTGGGTTTTCGTCGCTAATCCTTAATTTATTCTTGAGAAAGAGAAAGAATATAATCCTTACAATCATACATTATCATGGATTCAATTGAGTCCCCTCCCTTTTCCCCTGTCTGTGCTCATGTTGTTCTTCTTGTAATCAGTTATAATTCAATTGGGTTTCCCGCTCTGCTTGTCTCATCTTACCTGTACACAGTCTAAGGCCGGTTCTTAAGTGAACTTTGCCACCATCCGCGAAAGATGCATCATCATGAGATTATAATTCGATTCAGTTCCTCTACATGTACATGTACGTGCAAATTTTTTTAGCGCGTATGATAACGACAACAGTCTCAACACAACAGAAAATCAGAATATCTCGATACTCACGAAAACAATTAGGTACTCTTCATGGTACTTTGGGTTCCTATCTCCGTACTCGTCATCGACAGAATATATCCGTCTACGATACCCGTACCCGTGTCAAACCCAGCGAAAATGATGACAGCGAAATGTTAGTTTTGCGAATGGCGTAGCTAAAAGCAAACCTAGTTTTTCAAAGACACGCAAAAGGCACATAGTAATCCTATTAGAGGCCCAAAAATACCGGCATTTAGGATGCCGATAATCAAGTAAGGGGAATAATAGTTTCAATACATTAGAGTATTGAAAATAATGTTTAGTAGAGTAGTGATCTTTTGCGCAAGATGCGCGCACATTAGGGATCACGACTCGCGCTAGATAAGGCTATAAGTAGTAGCTCATGGTAGGTGACTCGCAAGGGAGTCACAAATTTCGCTGTTCCCGCCCTCCCGCGGGAACAAAATGATGACTCCCTTGCGAGTCACTAGTGCCTCGGGGATATGTGTATGATCTGATATATCATACATCGGCCTGTATGATTACGCGTTTTCATAATCAGTACTTTTTCTGTTAAATACCGCTATGTACAGTCAGTGAATATCTAAAGTAGCGGCAGGCACGCCTAAGCTCAGTATCGTCTGCACCACCGACTTCGGCTACAGATCGAGCGACCATCCCTATCATAAGGTATGGTGCACCACGCCCGCTGAATATTGGGGGAGGGAAGGGTTCAAGATACTAGAGGTGCGGCCGTGGGGCGTATTTATTCCGTACGGACCCGCCCTATGTCACCAAAAGCTAGGAGGTCGAGTAGCATTTGGTGTTCGTAGCCAATCGCTGTCGTGCCGTGCGCGGGGCGCTAATTGCAAAGTCCCACACTCAACGCACAGAAAGTTAGTACTCTGCAAGATACCCTCGTCGAGGTTGCACTTGAGGTAGCATATTCGTTTGTTGTGACCGTTTTCGGAGCGTTCAGTGTTGTTTAGGGTGTGGACGCGTTCTTCTTGGGATCTTTCGGTTCGGCCGAATAACGGTCCGGATAGTAATCACCTGTCCCGACGTTGGGTTGACACAACGTGATCCTGTAACACGTTGGAGACCAACGACTGGTATGCAATCTGAAAAGGCTCCTAAATAGTTCGGGTCGAATAGGGCTGGGTTGTTTGAATGTGAAACTTGATAAGCTCCAACAGTAGGTGACGCATATATTGTAGTCGTCGAGCACGAACATCTATTAAGCTACCTCCATCGCATCAGTAGTCACTAACGCTACCTATCCACGGATTTTCTTCGAAACAGACACACAACACTGTTGAGATATAGCATAGGTATCGATATAGCATGGCACCTCAAAGTTAGAGATAGGGGTTGACGTAGTGCACGCCAAGGCCGCCAGGCCTCCTGAGCTTTTATAGTGGACGTAACACAACATAACTCTTATGCGCCGTTTGTCACTAATTTTACTGTTGTCACTTATCATGTTGTCACTTGTCCGCCTGTTGACACTAGTTTTAAAGTTATCCATTGCAGTGCTAAGGTAAACCATGGTCTCTGCTTCTGGTGTAGATTTCTGATGGGAGGAAGGCCTTGGGAAAGAGGTTGTGCGTACTTCACGATTTCGGTGAAGTAGCTATGTGCAGCAAGAAGGTAAGTGCCTATTCAACATTCAATAGAAACTAAATGATATTGTCTTTTCTCAACTTCTTTTCCTTACGCACGCCCGAACCAAGCATTCAGCAACATAGTTAGGCGTGCATCTCTGACGGCATTCGCCATTCGGTGCACACACCCTGTTGAGCTACATGTTTTCATCCATGCATGGCTTTTCCATTTGCATTTCTATGAATACCAATAAGCATCATTCAATCTATCCCCGAGGGCTAGTATTAGGTGATGAAGAATTGTTAAGCACGCAAGCCGGCGTGTATGTTCTCGTGGGAAAGCATGATACACAGCTTCAACATGTCTACTCGTCCGTTTGTCACATGTAGGCTCTCCCCCCCCCCCCCCCCCCCCCCCCCCCCTTCACCATTACATATAGAGCACCACGCATTCCAATTAGGCATACATTATCGCCACAGTAATTATTCTCAACACCTCCCATATCGCTAATATGTTTGGGTTGCATACTGCAACGGTGACTTTAAGCACAGGTGGGAGCATCGCTACGTCAAGGAGATAGCCGTCTCGGGGATCCGGTACGGTGTTCACCTTGGAGCGTGGTCGCCCTCGTCATCGGAAGACTCGCCATAACGAGGCTCCATAACGAGGTCGTCGTTGGTGTGGTCGGGTATGCTTTCTGCGTTTGTAGGCCGTGACATTAAGTTCGAACTATAGCTAGCGAAAGCACCCCACCATGTAAGGTAGTTCGGTAGTGTGAGTTCGATAGTCCGCGGACCGGTATCACTCACTACCGACCCTCTGTAATAAATGGTACGAGTAACGCATCGTCCGTAACTGCACATGGAATTTGCATAGCTAGTCGGGGGGATTGAAAGGGCATTCGCACTGCAACGCATTTTGTGTAGATGATCTGTGTGGGTCTGGGAGTTGCACTGCCAGCTTTGTCTAGTTTAGCGTAAAAGTTGCGTGCGGGATCGTGTTCTCGCGGCATGTCGACGCAATTGACCACCCCACACAGTAGCCGACGGACGCGCCGACCGTCCCATAGCTTTGGTACCGTTCTTGTCGTCACGCACCACCTTTCAGATGTTAAAGGGGGTATATGCGGGTAGAGAAATATGCCTTTCGCGTCACGGTCGTTTTCGTGGTTGTGGTGATGTATGCCGACAAGCAATCAGACCAAATCAGCCGTTCGAACAGGTTCCGCCCCTTCCTGGGTCGTGAGCCGACGGAGTTAAGCTAAGGACACTTTGGGGTACACGCCCCTAAAGTTTGACAAAGTACTAACTTTTCCTCGCGTGGGGGTGACCAGTTTTTTACGAGACTCTGGTGTATGATTAGTCATACAAATGTAGTACTTATCATACACATATCCCCGAGGCACTAGGTAGGAGCTATTATTTATAGCCCCAGCAGGGCGATTCATTCACCTACGCACATCGTGTGCGCAGAAATGCTCACTACTGCACTGAATACTACAGTACTTTACTGTTGACTATTAAGTACTGCAAACTACTAAATCCCCTATCTTAATTATGAATATCCTAAATACCGGTACTTATTGGGCTTCAAGGAGGAGGGCGATGTTTCTTGGCGTGTCTTAGAAAAATCAGGTATGCTTTGGGCTACGCCCTCCGCAGACCCCACCATCTCCGTGACGCTTTGCATGAGGGCAGAGCTGATGCTGTGGCATGCCTTCCTGCTCCTCGCGGGCTTAGGTTTTTTCTCTTTCATTCTTTTTATTTGGTGGTCTCCGCTGCTTCTCCTTGTAAGAATATTTTTATAAAAACAATTACGCGGTTTGTAGGCCCCCCAGGATTACTTAGCTTGAACCATGGACCTCCTTCTTCTTCTTGCTTAGTGGTCTCCGCTGCTTTTTTCTTGTAAGAATGTATTTTACTACGATAGACACGAAGGCAAGGAAATTGGGGGGGGGGGGGGGACAAGAGGGCGAGAGTGACAAGAGGGTCACGGAATTTATAGTCAACATTGTTCCGCACTTTTTCTAGTCAGCTTTGAATGCAGGTTTGAATTTTCGAAATTTCTCCCTAAAACCTTGAAATTGCCACTCGTTATATAGAGCCGCTGCACTTGGTCCGCGCGGTTGCGCGCCAATTCACCAACGTTGGGGATGAGTCCCTTAAGTACTGATTCGGTTGTCCAAAAAGTTTCCCGGCGAAAAAATAAGCCCCCCCCCCCCCCCCCCCCCCCCACCATCACCACGATTTTCGGGGAAATGGGGAGCTAGAGAAGAAGAAAATTCCGGGACAACCTTAAGGGTGGTTTTATCGTCATAAGATTACATTACACACAAAGTACATAACCACCAATCAAGAAAGAGCGAAGACGCGCGAATCTGCACTTGCGGGCCACGAAGACAAGCAACCACGTAATAAGCATTGCCCTCATGCACACCGTCTCGAACACACGAACGCAAGGTGCCATGAAGAGCTACCGAAAGGCATGGCATGAATTCCCGACGCACATCACCGAGAAACCGACGGAATAGAACATTATTATCGGAGCATCCCGTTGGCAAGCCGGCGCGCTGCCAAGTACCGCCTAAAAAGTCGGTATCCTTAGTGCGAATGTGCACTCAATTTATCGCTATGCACGGGCCGGCTCGTGGGCGCGGTGCGTCAGTCGTCGCGGGTACATCTTACCCGCGTGGTCGCGCGCGAGTAGGGTGAATGCTACGTGGATTGGTTCCATGAATGGTACGGGGGGTTTCGGATATAGTTTCCGTGCCCAACATCTTTTGAGGACTACAATGACTCGATCGTTGTTTTTGGCCAGCCTCTCTCCTAGTAGGCATTGTTAGCACTAGCATCCCGTTGCCTAGTACTTATGTGCAAGGTAGCTATTTGTCATTCTAGTATTTAGAGTTATGCTATTAGCAGTACTCTTTTCCCTATTAGTGGCGGTCAGCCGGCCCTGCCGGTGCCTTCGCCGGCCGCCATCTCTCTCTCCTCTCACTTCTCTAGTCGCCACACCCGGCCCCATTGTGGGGCCGGCACGACCTACGTGTAACTATCCGTTCCCGATTCCGACATGTTATGGGCCCTCCACCAAGTTACACTATAGAAGAGCGTGTGTAAAGCGCTCGGCCCCACGCTAGTCCTACCTACTCCCACGTAAAAAAGGAGTAGAATGTGTGCAAAGCGCTCGGCGCCACGCTAGTATTTCATCGTCCAACCGACACCACGCTTCGCCTTCGAGTTGATTGTCCGCGACTGTCCTACCATCTCCCACGTAGAAAGGAGAAGAGCGTGTGTAAAACGCCCGGCGCCACTCTCGCCCCACCCGGCTTCTAATCTTACCTAGCCTTTAGCCTACCGATGCTCTCGACCGGATCTGGTTTTTTAAGACCGACCCGCGAAAATTCGGTCCGTGCGTACTTTAATTAGTATTGTTATTATTAGTTCCCGAGGCAACGCCGCAACGCTCACCTAACTCAGCGAGGAGCTTAACTTTCCCTCGGCGAAAGAAGGGAGTCAACACGAGCGCCCGTCTCTGCTTTTGCGTGCCTACACGCTCCTAACGGCCTTGTTGGCTTCTTCCTCGCCGGTCGCTCTCATGCGTCGGCTAATTCGCCCGGAAACATTTTTTCCCGCTACATGTCAGAACAGAACATTGCGCAGTACATTTGGAACCGCTTCTTATCGGTAACTCGCCGGTAGCGGCACGTTCCCGTGAGCGCATGTCGCTACACCTACCCGGCCTGAGACACACGCTACAAGCACTACACCTTCGACCAAGATGGCACCTTCCTCGACGCAGGCTAGGACGACGTCAAGACCTCGGCTACCTTGAGGGGGGTGTTAGCACAAGCATCCCGCTGCCTTGTACTTATGTACCTATTTTCATCCTAGTACTTAGTGTTATGCTATTAGCGGTACTCGATTCCCTATTAGTGGCGGTCGGCCGGCCTTGCCGGTGCCTTCGCCGGCCGCCATCTCTCTCTCCTCTTACTTCTCTAGTCGCCACACTCGGCCCCCTTGTGGGGCCGGCACGACCTATGTTTAACTATTCGTTCCCGATTCCGGCACGTACCCAACTATCGACATGATTGCCTTAGGCGGCGGTGCATTATAGGTTATCGCGACGATACATAAGTCATAAAGGCGCTCCCTTGGCAACGTTAACCCTTTGGGGAGGCTACAAGCAGACTCGACGCGTTCATACATGTATTGGAAACATACGGCGAAAGACCGGGGACATGAGAAAATCTGGTGCGGCGGCATGAGCGCTAGCCGGAATCCGTTTGAAGCTGAAGCCTTCCTTTCCTTCCTAACCCCCGGAGGTGAAGGGGAGGCTAAGCTTATGGGACGGCTGCGACTAGAGGAGCAACATATCTCTCGGACGAGGGTGTGCGCAGATCGAGTCGGGGCCGTCAACGACTTGAGCGAGGGTGCTTTTTGCATGCTTCCCCCTCCCATCTCCGGCACGGCCGGGATCGGACATGAGCATTGCTTAGGTAGGCCCGACTCGACCAGCACATGCTAACGAGGTGGGCTTATCAGCGCCCTCGCGCGCCGGGAGCGGGCCGCGTATCATGGAGATCTCTAAATAATTGTATTCTTTGTAAGGTTGTAGCGATATATGCGGTCATTAATGCTTTCTATTGTGTTATTATTAGTGCCAACGGAGATGTTGAAATATAGATGGATCACGGCGCAAACTCAAAACCTAAGAGACCTAGGTGGATGTATGGGTACGCCTGAAAACGGAAGCCATCAACTCGGTATTGTTGCAGAGTTTCATTTTAGAAGAAACTCACATGTGTGAAGATGGGACATTGACATGAAAGAAACACTACCATACCGGGGAAACCTAAGTCCCATGTGGCAATGGGTGGGAAAACGACGATCCATGTACGCACGGATGAGATGCTCACATGGGTCTCAACATGAGACGGTGCCTCAACCTTGCCGACTTTCTCGAGCAAGAAAATCTCGCGGAAACTAGCAGGATGGCTGAAAAAATGCACCATATAATAGAATGAGCGTTGTCGTTATCTTAATTGTTCCCTTCACAATAGGTACAAACGCGACATGCACAATGGCATGCACGGTACCTATCATGCCAAGCATCATGCTCTATATTAGCATCATGCTATACAATGAAGTACCAAGCACTACATATTCAAACTACACTGAAGGACAAAAGTTCGACAACCTGCAAATTCGAGAACACCTGAGTTCAGGGCACGTTTAAACCCTAAATTTGACCTAAAATTCACCAAGTCACCTGGAGCTGTTCGATTTCACATCATAATTCGTATGTACTCCTCGAATTTTGCCGTTGACCGAAGTGTTTTCTCTTGAAATTTTGAAATACGCGCCACGAAGCAACAAGCAACCCTGATTTGTTGCCTTAGGGTTAATAAAATGTATGCATTTGGCTAAGCCCTAGAACTTTGGTTGAAAATGTACGTGGAGCGTTGTCGCTTATTGCCAGCAAGCGCACGCAGTCGTTCGGGCACGACGGTCCACGCAATGCGCGCCCAACGCCCGAGTACATGGAAACCGTGGTTGTCGTGTTCTTGGGGGTTCAAATATCGCAAGTAAGTGGGCACGTAGCACCGGACCCCGCCACACGCACATGGCGACCCACGAAATCCATGCTGATTACTTTTTTGGCTCACAGCCCAAATTTCGGGCAGCAAACAGCCGAGAGGTCAGCTGCCATGGCGTGCTTTGCACTCCGTGGGGAGAGTTCCGGTCAGCCGTAAGAAATATGTACGAGGGTGATGTGCGTTGAAGGAAGTGGGATGGGGCTGACTGCACTGCCATTTGCGTCTTCTTCACACGCCGAGCGAGTATACCAAACACGCCAAGGGCAGCGCGACGCATCGTCATATATGCTCGTGTTTGACGAGGCGCGTGAAAGGCAGGTGTGAGGAGGTGTGGTGTTGTGAGGAGGTGTGGAGGCTGGAGCGCTGTCCCCACCCCCAACCCCGCAAGCGACATGCGGGGGTGGGGAGGCGGTGGTATGTAAAGGGGTTCTCAGTGAATGGGGCAAAACGTTTCGAAGATAAAACGAAACAAAATCCAGTACTTACATTGGAAAGCTGGCTATAAATGCAAAACCGGAAGTTTGCATATTTCTCGTTTTTGTGACCAATGAAGACGCTATAATTATTTCAGCACATGACACCCATCTTTGTAAACACCGTCGACGCAATTCACACGTCGGGCCCCCAAAGGGGTTGACAAAGTTGGAATTCACGACATGCCCGCCCAAAGCCTCGCGCGGCCCCCACAATGAAGCCGTTGAGGCGCGCCTGTGGCTTTGCCCTCATGCACCGCCCGAAATCGCAGTGGGGCCATCCCGTTTGTCACTTGCGCAATTACGGTGACGCGTGCTCCAAACGCAAGTACGAAACGGGCGCCCCGACTTTGCAGCCGCCGTGGGCAACTTGCATGCGCATGTCACGCCACACCCGGTGCATGGACGGCTCGGCAGATAATCACGCGCCCCTGAATTCCGGGAAGGCGCCCGGCTAGCACGTGCCAATGTGTGGACGTCACCCAGTGCGGCAACAAGAATGTTGGTTCGACAGCCGGGGCCGTCGGGCTTGATGGCTTACGCGGCGCGCAACATACGGTTCATGGAAGAGTACAAGGGCGGGCGCGCATGCCAGTCGCTCGCTCACATAGAGCTCCCATCTCGCGCACCTTCGCAATGTCACGCCGGGGTGGCTTGGCACGTGTGCCAACGGTAGTGACATGCATCGCCGTGTCGGAGGCGCGCGCATGGGGCATCTATGGAAGCTTTTGGTGTGGCGATTGCTGATGACACACGGCAGCGGGGCAAGGGATCCACAAATCACCGCGAGATATTTCTGCAAGCATGTGGGGGCGATGATTATCGACGGCCGCCCGTGCTTTCTTGTCGTTTTTGCTTGTTTTCGAACTTGTATATGATAGTGATCATACTCGTACCATATCATACCGCCTCCCCACGGCCTTCATTTGTGTACAACGCTGCTTTATATCAATTGTGGTTAGCCCTTAATTAAACGGATGTTGGCGTTCAAAGCTATTACTGATTTGCCATTCGAGACTTGAATCGTGGAAAAAAAGTGTGCTTGTTTCCTGTCCACTTGGAGGTGCTAGCCCCCTTTCTCCCCGGGCCGCTTGCAGATCAAGTTGGGCAAAGTAGTTGGCGGGAGTGCGGAGTCATCCCGACCTACGGTTTCAGCTCGTCCGCTTGTATCGACAACTCATATGAAGTACCAACATATCATATTTGAAACTCAAGTCTTAGCGAAAAGGTGTGATGCAGGTGAGACGAGTGGTATATAAATTGTGAAGTGTTTACAACAATACCAGGTAATGGGACTAGCTGCTGTCTCTCACCCCCCATTATCGCGCTCCCTTCATGAGGAGCTTTGCGCTAAGGTGTGCTCTTCTACCAGGCACACCTCGACTCGGTGCCCAGAAAGAAGTCAAACATGACGCTTGCACCGTTGCACGTCCATAAATATCTCCCCATCGATGACTTCACTCGTTCATATTGTATCCCTACATTCTATCCCAGGGAATAAAGTAAGTAAGCCTCTTTGCTACTCTGGTATCATCACCTACGGGCACCAGCTACCCGTCGACTCTGCAAGATGGGGTAGTTGAACTTCCTGACGTCCGGCATGACGAACTTATTCGCAAGCGACAGTGTCTGCGGATCGGCGAAGTACGCGTCCATTTTTTTATCTGCACCGTGTGAATGGTCGGACGTCTTCACATCCATCCACGACGCTCCATCCCCACCGGTCACGTTACCGGCTGAAATCGCCGCTCCTCTCTCAGCCACGAGTGCATCGTGATTCCGAATGCTCTCCGTTGTTTCCTCGCATGTCATGCCGGGCAGCGGGAGGAAGCAATCCGGCCCGTTCTACACACAGCCACAAACAAAATGCATATTTTCAAAATATATTATGCGAGTGCTATACACAACAACAAAGTGGGCCGAAAGATTGCTTTAGGGTGTGACCTTTGCGTCGGGAGATGACCACCCCGTGGCCGCAGCATCCCCTAGGCCGAGCAACGAGATGAAATCGGCGTACCAAACATCCATCTCCTCCACCTTCAGGTAAAAATTGTACTGGAACCCCTCCCGGATGCCGCACGCCGCGGACAGCAGCTCAAAATGGGGGTCAATTCGGCCCCCTCGGTTCCTTCGCGCGAGCAAAACCCGAATGAAGCGCTTGAAGTCGGCCGGCGTTGCCTTGTAAGGCCCCGAATAATCCGACTTCATGCGGCTCACCCAGTGGACACCCTTGTCGAGGAAGCCGGACAGGAGACGGGAGTACGGGTTGCGCACAAAAATAAACCGTAGCCGCTTTTTGTCGCCGTTTTTGTACGCGTGCCCCGACACACCCTTCAGGCTATTCAGCCACGGTACCACCGTGTGATGCACGACTCTCGCAACGGGCATGTCGATGCCCTTCGCGCGCAGCATCAGCGCCTTCCACCTGGAAGAAAATGAGGAATCAGCAGCATCTTAAACGCAACGGCGCCTTTTGAACCATGTAGTAAATAGCGGTAGGCAATGATACGAGCGGCGAGAAATTCTCACCGAGTGCTGCCAACCTTGGCATTCAAGCAGATGGAGGTCATACATCGGCTGGGTGAGGGGTAGAAGTTGGCGAATGAGTCCATAAACATGTTGGTCTTGCGTTGGTGGACCGCTTTCGGCGCACCTGCGACATTACAGACGTCACTGCGTTGATTAATCCCGGCGCAATATCGGCAACGCACAAGAAGGGCTTTGCCATTGCGGTACATGTTTTCAAGACACTTGCGCTGAGAAGTGAGTGCTAACCCTGCGGAATAGAAAAAGTATAAGGATTCATACGCCAACAACTGAAACGACGAAAAAACGACCACCTGACTTTGATATGTTTGAACAACAGAAATTCGCGCCGAGTCGCCTAAATTCCAGTCGTGGTCGAACCATGCAACTCAACACGCAATGGACATAACATATAGTGAACGAAGGGGCGTGCCGAGGCAAGGATCGACAGAGTGCCGAATGGATGCAGGAATGAGTGAACCAATGGATGAACGAATCGGCAATAGAACAGGTGAGATGGGTGAGAGGATCGCGCGACTTAATTGAAAATGCGCTTAGGCGTGCATAAATCAGTGAATTAATGGGTACACGCAGCAGTGATTTGATTCAATGAATGAATGGGTAAGTACACTGTTCAGTTGACGGCTTTCTGGACGAAAGAATGAAGCGGGAACGTGACAGGCGAGGGATTGACTGGGAGGATGGCGGCCAAGATGGAGGAAAGAATCAACGGACGAGTGGATTCAGAAGGTGATGAATGGATGCTTACACCAAAATATGAGGGAGTGACTTACATGGATTACAAAGTGATAAAATAGTATATTGAATCAACGAATGAAAAGATGGATGAAAAATGGATAAGTGAATGGGGGCCAAAGGGACAGCTGGCCATTGAATGAAATGATGGATGGGTAAACGAATGGAATTTTAGTGGATACACGAATGGTGGCATGATATTTAGCTCAAATGAACGAATGGACAGATGGATCGAGTGGTTAAGTAAGCAGTGAATGAAGTACAGCAAGAGGATGGGGGTTGATAAGCATATGAATGAAAGAACAAAGCATGAAAGGATGCCAGAATTAACGAATAGAAACAAATTGAATTGACACGCGATAAACGATTGAGCCACTTAAATAAGTGGATGAATGGGGGGGCGGATTAATCAATTCGCGAAAGGATGCATCGATGATTGGGGGTGGGGGAAGAGGGGTGGGCATGTGTGTAGCTAAGTGAAAGTATGGACATACAAATGGTTGGATGAGTGAATGACAAATAAATGGACGGATGAAAGCATGTGTGACTGAGTATGTAAGTGGGGGAGGGTGAGAAACGGAGGGACCGATGGTTTAATGGATAGATGAGTGAATGAATGAAGAATTGAGTTGGGGGTGGTGGGGAATGGGGGATGGTGAGAGGATGAATGAATGTTAGGGTGGATGGATTAATGAATAACCAACTAAATGAACGGATCGATCAGTAGATGGGGGCGGTGGGGAGATGGAGGGACATGCGGGTGAGTGAGTGGATGAATAAAACGGTGAATGGACAAATGAAAGGCCGAAGGAATGGATGAATAATTAAATGTACATATACATTATTGAATAAATGTGCGATTTCAATGAATGAAGGGCTGAGACAGTGGGTGGGTGAGGGGGGTGGAGGGAGGGGTGAATGAAGGAATGGATGGACAAACCTACGTAGACAAACGGGTGAATGAGTGAATGATTGGATAGATGGGCAAAGAGTTGAACGGATGGATAAATGAATAATTGCGCGGGAGGGGGGGGGGGATAAGTGTGTTGATGAATGAAAGAATGGGTGTACAAAGGAATGACTGATGGATAAATGAATGGTTTCGTATTTTTTCAAAAATGGATGAGAGATGGGGGGGGGTGTTAATAAGTGAATGGATGGATAGACACACGAAATGACGAATGAATTAACGTGTTGTGTAAATCCAACTCTCGAGGATTACACTGGTATGCTGACGAAAGACTTTGTGCATGAGTGAATGAGGGAGGGAAGGAGGGACGGTTGGGCGAGTGAATGAAAGTATGAATGTGTGAATGTGTATGTGAAGGACTGGACGGTGAATAAATGGTGAGCAAGCATGCATGGTGAACAATGTATTATTCGCGGCACTGCACCTCGATATGGCTTTGAGACGCGCTGCCAATAGCTGAAGAGCCCGGGGTATTTTTTCGTCATCGCTTCCGCGTAGCCCTCCTCAAAGGGCTGCAGCGGCCCCTTCCGCTCTGATTGACGTCATTGCGGAAGACTCCACTCAGCCACTTCGAGACGCAATGCCAATCACGTCACTCAAGATTAGGCAACAAACAGCAGCAACTCTCACCTCGTACCACAGATGTTCCCTTTCCCTCATCTTTGCTCTCCCAATCCTTCGCCAGCTCCCCCTGGCTGTTGGCCTCGCTCTCATTAAGTGACTGCTCCACGCGCACCGTCCCTTCGGCACGCTTCTGATTGGACAGCTTTTCCACGAGATCTAACACAGAATCCGCACTCGCAATCCCGCCGCGCTGCTTCACTTCTACGGCGGGCTCATCCATCGTCCGGTCCCTTCTCCCTGATACGAATCCGGCCTGATGACTGACCCTACCCTTGCCGCTTCTCTTCCGCACCGGCGCCGCCGACGGGGCAGTCTCCACCTCCGCCACCTCCCCACTCATCGAATGGCCACCTGCTGATGGCGCCCCGCGCCGCGCTTCTATCCGCCGCTGCGCCCTCTGCCGAAGCCATTGCCTGCTACCGCGCCTCAGCTTCACAGGCGCCTCCCCGACGACCCCCTGCTTCCCCCGGTCCTCCATCTCCGCCTCCACCCCGCCCAAGTCATCGCCCTCACCACTCTCAAAATTCCAATCTCCTCTCGTCACAAAACTTATGTTATTGGCGTTCCTTTGCTTTAATCCCGGGCCCGTAATGAACGAAACCCCCCCCGCAGCAACAGTAGGTGCCACCTCAGTAACGGCGCTCCGCCCCGTTCCCTTTATTGGTCCATCAAATAGCACCTCGCCCATCTCACCCTCCTCTGAATTCTCCATCAGATGGACAATTTCACCGTCACTTTCACCGTCACTTTCATCGGCTACCTCCTTTGTCGACTCGGCACTCTGCGGCTTGTTGGTCGACTGAGCAGCAGGCGTGCCGCCATTCCGTTCTCCTGCCAGATAGATATCCCCAAGCGCTCGTTCGCCTCGCGACTGCCGAATCTGTAGAAGCAGCTCATCCCTAAGCACGTCTCGACCTGTTATCCCCCTCGGCGCTACGCGAGGTTGGTACGTGTGCTGAGACAGGCGAGTCGCGAAACCCGCCGGCGGACTCTGCTGCTTAGTACTTTCATCGTCATAACGCCGCTGTTGCAGCTGCCCTACAGCTCTCACTCTGCGCGCCTCATCCCCTGGCGCCCCCTCTACACCTCGCGCGGCTCCCCTCGCCGTGATCACATTTCCCTCATCCATAACGACTTCAGCCACACCGGGCGTCTCCAATACACTACTCTGTGGAACAGTTTCGCGCCGTCGTCGTGCGACAATTCCATCCACAGTTGGCCCGTTATCACCGTCCACAGATGTCCCAATATCACCAGGGTTGCGAGAGCTGCTGGATGAGAGAGGCGGTGAGGCCTGCTTCAACACCGCCTGCTCGTCCTGTGTCTGAATATAAGTCGTCTCATTACTACCTGCATGCTGCTTCTGCGTGTCTAGTACACCGGGTCGAGGACTTGTTACTGAGCTTTGCTGAGCACTTTGTCTGTAGCGCAGGGACCGTTTTATTTGTGGGTCATTGCCCGTTCGCTGATGATGGCGAGGCTCGACTTCGGGCAACACCTCGGAGGATCTTACTCTGTCACCCTGATATTCGCGAGCGCTGACCTGAGCCAGTACACAACACAGTGACGACAATAAAATAGGCTGATCAGCATACTTCGCCTCCTATTTCAGTGATACGTCCGCGTCAATAACACATTATGCGAGGTTCACCTCATTCTCGGCGCGTATTCCGCGCCGACTCGCAATGCTGACGAGCACCAACATTACAAGCGACGCACTCTGTCGGAGAGTCCTCATCCTTGTGTCCCCGCTACAACACTACGCATATACCCCCCCCCCCACGCACGCGCAGAGCCAAAAGAGTGAAGGAGACGAGCGCGCGCAACTGTTTATATAGGTACCCGATAGGTACTGCTGGTTCTGCTGTTTTTATTGTCGGAGAGCAGTCATTTGTATGCAGGGAACCGACGGCATCCTGTGTGCAACCGAGGGACGAGGTTGGTGATGATGGTTACAAAAGCGACGGCTGCGCACACAGCCGTTGCAATACAGTTGAGACACAGTATACGCACTGCACGCGCACTGATGTGACTAACATGCACGGGTACTGATGTACGGTGATAGCCCCTGTATATCATTGATTTACCGAGGGCACGTTTTGCCAAAGATGTCAGCTTATTTACACTTTGGCCAAAGGACCACCACAGGCTTGGCCTGGGGGAAGATTAGCGCTAATTATGGGTTGGGTGGGTGGGTTGCGCGAGCCAGATGGGCGAGCGCAAAGCAGAGAGTGCCAGTGCTCGGGGGTTGCACCGGCTTAAGGGGCTGCCGCTAGCTAGTGCTGCTGGGGGCAGGGCATGGGGCGTTGCGCTAGACGTTTCCTCTGTCCTCGAGGGTTACCTCGAGGATTGGGTGCGACGCGCCGCTTTTACAGTAACGCTTTACCGTTCAGGTTTGCGTTCTGTCACATATGTAAGTAAGTTTTGCAAACCTCTAGATTTAAAACAATCTGACTATTTACCCGAGGGCACGTTTTGCCAGTATCGAACAAAACCGGAGGTTTTGCGCAGCCTAGTCTTGATGAAGCGGTTTGGCTGGGACGAGGCAGCCGAAGTATTGCCACGCCGCTGGAGATGGGGTCATGGTGGGGTCGATGTATTTCCCTTCTGTGACAGAACTGTTCTTGGCCCAACCACCCATGTATTTGACGACGTGGAGTGGGGCCCCGATGCAGCTAGCGGCGGAGGCGGCATCTTTTCGTAGGATGTGCGATGTCCATTTGAATCCACTCGGGGGTTTGGCGCCGACTGCGTTGCATGCGTCGAGGAGCCAAGCGGAGAGTGTCGCAGCCGCTTGCCAATCGTTGGAGTTTTCGTAAGGTACGAAGCTCCATAGTGCGGCGGGGGGGGGGGGGGGGGGGGGGGGGGGGGGGCTTTTGTAGAAATTCTTGCAATAGGCGATCCGTTGTGTGCAATAATAGTCCAGTAGGTCAGCGAGAATTGGATTGGCAGCATTCGGGATAGCGAGGATAGGCTTGTCGGCCGCGCTGCGTCTCTGGTCGCCTTTAGCCTTCCGGATGAATAGCCAAATTTGTTCGGATGGCCGGTCGACTACGAGGTCTTGTGTTAAACATCGTACGCCTAATTCGGCTCTGCAGAAAAACGCATAATTTGTGCATACTGCCAGTAGTGCCCGAAATTGCGCGATGAGGTGGCGCGAAGTAGAGGTCCACTGGAGGTGTGAACAGAGTTTAGCGGCGGCCGTAAGTAGCGAGAGTGCTAGAGGGGCTGGTAACGGGAGGCGCGAGTCCGCTGCTTGTAGACGCTGTTGCTGCATCTCGAGTCCTCGTAGGGCGTCGGCCAACAATTCACCGACAGCGATCGACTGCTGTTGGTGGTCGCGGAAGAACTTGTTGATGGCTGAGTAGTATTGTTGGAGCGATGCAGCGGCGACGGTACCTTGTAGTCCCAACCAGGCCGTGTAACGAACGACCGATTGTGTAGTAGCTTGCAGCGGGTGGATGTTTTCCTCGTGGCATAAAGCGGCAAATTGACGCATGCCGCTGTCGTAGTTGGAGTACGTTGTCGGGGCTAGAGAGCTGCTCAACATGTGGAGCGCGGTGGTACCGATTTTGTCGGTGCCCAACAATGTGCGAAGTCGGGTAGTCATGGTAGCCGTCCACGGTGCGTGAGCGTCTGGCTGTCGCAAGGTGTAGCGAGCAGGCCGACAGTGTGCAGGCGGGTGAGGAATCATAGTGCGTAGGTCCGTGAGGTTTGAGCTGGCCGTCCGTAGTGTGCGTCCTATTGCGCCTCTGCGGGTGTGAAGCCATGCCGGCGTGGCAGTCGAAAGGCCACGATGCTCCATCATGGTCGTTCGACCCCCTCGCGTGAGCCGTGCCGCCCGGGGAAGAATAGGTCCCGCGAGGGGGGGGTAGTGTATGGTCTCGATGGCCAAGCTGTGTAAGTCTTGGAACCACGGTTTGCGGGGCCAGTACGGTGCGATGACGGTAGCAGCTGCCCCTGATTGGCGTAGTTTTGCACAGAGGGCGGGAAGAGCTGACCACGGCGGATTGCAGTAGTTTGTCTCGCGTTGCCACGCGGTGTCTGGGAGGTGTAGACAGTCGACGTCCTCGCATTTGGGGTCGCGCCATCGGGCGTTGAAACGTGGGAGCTGAGCGTTTTCCATTGACGCAAAACGGTCGATAGAACGTGGCCCCCACGCTGACTGAAGGTAGTCGAGTATACGAGGGTTTAGTTGCCAGTCGTCGCGGTCGAGTTCCCGGCTCAGGCTGTCGGCCCAGATGTTCGCTGCCGAGCGGATGTAGCGGGGTCGGATGATGTCGTCGTTGACGTCGAGCAGGTGCCAAAGCCGGCGTAATTCGGTCATCATGACCGGAGAGCGCGTAGTCAACTTCGATAGCGTAGCCACGACGGCTGTGTTGTCCTCGTGAAGTAAAACATGTCGGCCTCGGAGTTGTGGTAGAAAGGACTCGATAGAGAGACGAACGGCACGGAGTTCCTTCCATGTGATGTGTTGCTGGCGGTCGTCGTCGTACCAAAAACCGCGGGCTTGGTCGGCCGGGTTGTCGTTCATGACGGCTCCCCATCCGTAACCGCTGGAGTCGGCGTGGAGGTACGCTGTCTCGATGGGTTTGTAGATAGAGCGGCCGTTGTGTTGGTCGGGGACTGTATGCCACCACTCGAGGTCGCGTCGTAACTGATGTGTCATCCGGACACGTCCGCCCCATCCTTTTCGCGTAGCTAGCACGCAGTGTAGTTCGCGCAGGAAAGAAACGGGATGGCCCAATGGCGAGGTATAGGAATTGCGCCTTGCCAGCGAACGCCGCGAGTTGTCTGGCGGGCAGCCAACGAGCGGTGGTCGCCGCGCGGCCGAGTAACGCGGAAGCATGTTTGGCGAGGGCTTGTAGCTTGTCGGTAGGGGCTCGAAATTCGCCGTTCAGGAGGTCGACTGTCATGCCAAGGTGGATGCCCACCTGTGTGGGCTGCCACAAGCCTTTGTCGGGGTTGCGCTGGAGGCCGAGCCGGTGTAGTAGGGTCTCGATGCGGTTGCATAGCAGTAGCGCTGTATCGTACGAGCTGGCCATGAATAGGAAGTCGTCCATGTACGTTAGCAGGCGTACGCCGCGCCATCGGACGTTGCGGAGGAAACGTCGAGACGGTTTGTATGGCGTCGCGGAGTTGGCGGTCATCGGTGTAGGCGCTCGTCGCAGGTAGTTTGTGAACGTCAGTGTGAGCTTGCAGAAATAGTAGGCGGACCCCGACCAGCTCATCGGGAGGAATGCGAGGCGCCACAGCTCGCCGCGGTAGTTGACCGTGAAAAAACCGCACGTACCATCGCGCCTTTAATTTGCTCGAATGCTGACTCGGCTTGAGGAGTCCAGCGAAATTCCGGTGTCTTCTTGGTCAGGTCCGTTAATGGGGTTGCTAGGGTTGCGAATTGGTTGATAAACCTCCGGTAATATCCAGCAAGTCCCAGAAATCCACGTACTTCAGTCACAAATTTCGGCCGGGGCCAATTCTGTAATGCCTCCACCTTGTCGGGGTCCATTCGGATCTGTCCAGCTTCCACCACATGCCCAAGAAAATTGACGCTCGATCGTCCGAAGTAACACTTAGAGAGTTTGATATGCAACTGGTGTCGCTGCAGCTCTCGTAACACGAGTCGAATATGCTCGAGGTGATCGTCGGCCGTCTTACTGTAGATCAACACGTCGTCCAAATATACCACGCAGAATTTGCCAAGATACGGGGCCAAAACTCGATTCATCATCGCTTCGAATCCAGCTGGGGCGTTACAAAGTCCAAAGGGTAGAACGCAGTACTCGAACAATCCGTAATGAGTTCGGAATGTTGTCTTATGTATGTCGCGCTCTTTGACTCGAACTTGATGATAGCCTTTATACAGGTCCAACGTGTTGAAATAATAAGCCCCATATAGCGAGTCGAGTAATAATTCATCAATCCGGGGTAACGGTGTTCGGTCTTTCCTCGTAAGGTCATTGAGTTTCCGATAGTCTACGCACATGCGCATGGTACCATCCTTCTTGCGTACAAATAAAATCGGGGCACCGTACGGAGATTTAGACGGACGAATCCAGCCTTTTGCGAGTAAGTCTTGTAAGTGTACATGAACCTCCCGGAGTTGTGCTGGTGACATACGGTACGTTCGCTCCTTAGGTGGTTCATCGCACTCCAAATTAATTTCAAAGTCGCACTCGCGAGTTGGCGGTAGACCGTCAGGCTCCTTGATGATGTCCGTAAACTCATTAAGGGAATCTCGTAACGAAGTCGTCCACTCATGTTGTTGATCAGTATTGATGTCGTCGACCTCGTCTTGTACTTCTCGTAGTCCAATCACGAAGAGGTCTGTTGGTTGTTGCCTAAGCAGCTTTGCCATCGCATCCGCCTCCAAGTGATGTACTGCCAAAGGTACGGTGTACTCGTCGCCAGACACCATAGCTTCGCCAGTTTTTCGGTCACGAATCGTTTCAGTAGACCAATCTATATCCGGGTTGACGGCTTGTAACCAAGGTTGACCGAGGATGATGTCGAATTTATCTAGTTCTGTCATAATTGCGTCCAAACGTATATCCAGTGTCCCTATTGTGAGCACTTCATTCCGTAGTCGCTGGCGAGTCTTAGTTGTACTACCATCTGCCAGTTTTATCCGGTATTTTTCTCCAGTAACCGTCGGAATGTGATGCTCCCGTACCCACTCAGCCTTGCAAAAATACGCCTTCCGAAGCGCCAGAGTCAACCAAAATACGGCATCGATGTCCGCGTAAGGTGCCTCCCAACACTAACAGACTTGTTCCATACTGGGTTGTGGATACATGAAGAGTCGCAGGAACACTGTCTTCTAGTCGGACGTTCTTGTCCATCCACCCGTCGATCGGTTTTCCAAAAGTCTCGTAACGGAAGAGGGAATTGCTGATCTCCACGAACTAGATAACCCGTACGCCGTGCCGAAATTGATTCCTTCCAGGTAGCCCATACTACCTGAGAGGTTGACGTAGCGTCCGGTATCGATCCGGGTCGAACGCGAGCGATATACACGTAGCGCTTATTCTGTCCGGAAGACTCCGTCCCTAAAAGGCGTAAATTTGTTTCGCTCACCTTAAATCCTGTTGTCTCCGTAAGAGCTCGCACTGCTGTGCATTCCGGGGTCGCGTCTTCAATCTCATGTTTGCCACCAGGAAACCAGACCATGCCAGTGTCCTCTTTCGCTAGTAACACTCGTCGGCCATCGGTAACAAGAGTCGTCGAGTGAGTCCAGTAGGTCTTCGGGGGATTCTGTAGGTTTTGAGGCAGAAATCGAACTCGATCGGTGTCGTCGACGTAGACTTGCGTCGTCCATCTTGTCGGGCCAACATCTTGCCTTCTTCCTTCTATTCCGTCATTCGTAGGGCAGGTAAACACATGTTCTTTCGCCGCCAGCTCGTCGACAAGTCGGAAATTTCTCAGCAGCTTGAACCATGGTTTTGCCCTCCATTTTGGAACCACTATAACCGCTCTCAGATGGGGATGAAGCAGTTTACTCCGCAAATAATGGCCCAAAAATCTTCTAATTCATTAAATGGCGCATTTAGCCAAATTCTCCGGTACTTCTGTAAATCTCTCTCCTGAAATGGGCGCGCTGGACATCAAAAATCCTCCGCCACTTGAGAATTAAGGCCGTCATTATCGCTAGCTCCATCTAAGTCGAAAGGTCCGTAGGTCTGAGAGTACTTCAGGAAATACTCCCTATTCATCATCTAGTCGCTAAAGTCCTTGCTCCTAAAGACTGGCCTCAATGTCGTTTGAGGTAACGGGTTTCGTACTTCTTCTGTTCTGGTCTCTTCCTGAGTCGTTGTAGGAGACGAAACCTCATCCTGCAGCTTGCCGCGAGCTGCCGACTCAGGTCTCACTTTCCCGGTCGGGATTTCCTCGTTCTGTCGTTCTTCTTGTTCTTTCTGTCTGGGCAGTCGATAGCGATGTGTCCCTTCTTGTGGCAAATGAAGCACTTGCCCTCCTTCTTAAATCTGTTGACCTCCTCTTGAGTGAGGCGTCTAATCTCGTACAACTCCCGCGGCTTTTCTTCGGTCGCGCCATGCGAGTCTTCCTCCGACTCACTGTCGATCTCCTCCGCTGCCTCTGAAAAGTTGTTGTCTTCTTCGATGGCGTTGAGTCGGCTTGTCGAACGTTGGGTCGTCTCAATCTTGGTCTCCGCTGCCTCCGCTCGCAGAGCTGCTTGAATCGCCTCGTGTAGGATCTTAGGGTTTTTCAGGGCAACCTCCTTTTGAATCGAGGGTCTCTGACCGCGCTGAAAGTCATGTACGTTATCTTCTTCATGACGGTGAGGAAGCTCCAATAATTGTCCTCGAAAATAGTTTGCATACTTCAGGACCGTGGTTTTCTGTCGCGCTTTGTCCAAATTCAATCTCGCTTGTTCCGCCGGTGTTCTTCCGCAGAATTCCTGAATTAAGGATTTCTCCATCTCAAAAACTCCGGAAAATCCTCCACCGACTTCATCTCCAGTCTGCGCAACTTGGGAGTACCACCACTTCGATGGTGGGCCTTCCAGAAAGCCAGATACCCCGTACACTCCTCTTTGCTCTTCAGGGTTAACGCTGTGATACCGTAGATACCCTCGTGCATGTCGGAACCAGTTTCTCAGCCCGTCGATATCAGTCGTAGCGATGCTCTTGATCTTGGCTGGTTTGACATCGTTCGGCATCATGCTCGGCATCTCTCGCGTCCTCTCCGATCTCAATTGTTCTCCTCGAAGAAAATTCTCCGTTCCTCGGCTTCTATTCACTCGTCCTTCAAAATGTCTGAAACCGTTGTCGACGTGGTCACGCAGTTGAGATAGCTCAATCGAAAAAGTGTCAACTCGGTTACTTAGTCGTTGTAGCATCTCGGTGACGTGTACCGACATAGGCTCCATCGTGGGACTCGATCCTTCTCGCACTGCCTGTCTTCCACCATCTGTCGACGTCGGCTGTGTCGGCCCAGAAGGCGCCCCCTCTGGTCGACCATCAACTTCCTCTGGTAGTCTCTCTCCTGCTCGGTTAGACATCTTCGTCTCGTCTAGCTGTTCTGAGGCTCCGAAACCACGTGTGAGGTGCTACTTTGGTTAGGCTAAGTTGGCAACCTTAGACTAATAGTAGAACCTAATCTCTGGATCTAATTATACAGCGTAGAGAGAATTAGTAAGATTGTCTTAGGAACAGGGTTTCTTACAATCTGGGTGTGGCGTAAATCTGGTCTGTACCGGTCTCTCCCGCTCTACCAGTAAGTCCCCGTCTTAAATATCCACACCTCAGGTGTTCTAGAAACAGCCTTAGAACATGTAGCTTGTGATGCCTGCTAACTGAACCAAACTATTACTAGTGATAGAGATTATCTGAGGTTACCTGTACCGTCTATCTAACATTATCGCACATGCTCTTAGAACTATCTAGAGACGAACTATCGAGAAGAGATACTGCTAGTAACTCTTTACTGTCGAGGGAAAATACGGCGATATAGTTGCACTGCCGTGATGACAATAAAAGAGTCACTGAATATCGCCAAGATACAGGTACCATTTAGAGGAAATAAATAATGTCAGATACTAGCACTTAGCTAAATGGCTAGGATATGACATCGAGGGTTACCTCGAGGACTGGGTGAGACGCGCCGCTTTAACAGTAACGCCTTACCGTTCAGGTTTGCGTTCTATCACATATGTAAGTAAGTTTTGCAAACCTCTAGATTTAAAACAATCTGAATATATATAAAAGAAATTGAAATTGTCTACAACATGTACCGTATATGCGCCGGTTTTACACCAAAAGCCGTATGCGCCGGCTGCTGTCTCTGGGCCCTCCCAACTATGCCATACAGGGAACTTACAAGTCAGGGCTAGACCGTTAACCACCTAAATCCAACCTCTCCAGGGATGTTCGGGGGTTTTACTCCCCCCCGGGGAGTTGTGCAAGACGAGGCGAGGGCGGCGTGCATTTAGGGGCGTGCGAAGGGGCAATGTGCAGAGGCGCGGCGGGAGGTCGTGCGGGATTTGATGCGGTATATGAGTAGGAGATGATGTAGCCATTGGACAGTATGCGTGTGGAGCTGTGCAAGGATGCGAGACGTGTCGAGGCGTGCTTTGGAGATGACTTTGTCGTGAGGGTGTGTGCGGGCGGTGAGTAGGGAGGTGAGACTCGTGATGGTGGAGGAGTGCGGTGTACCTGTGCGGCTCATAACGATGGGAATGATGTCCACCACTGTGTTTGGCCAGTGGCTGCGGATGGCGTTTGCAAGGGGAGAGTATTTGGCACGTATGAGGTGAGCTGTTTGGGAGAGGTTATTGTCCGTGCAATACTTCCATTCCCCTATCTGAATCTTTTTTATGGATGTGTAACGGCGGCTACCGTTTGTGTGACCGACGAAGCGAGGTTCGAGGAGGCGGATAAAGTCGGGTTTGTGTGCGGGGGGTCGTAGCGCGGGGGGGAGGAATCTCAGGTGGGAGGACGGCGGGACACGAGGTTAGGGAGTCGGGCGAGAGACCTTCGTCAGCGGCGACAAGGCGGGTGGGCATGTGGGTGGGGTGAGGCGGGTGACATTCAAGGGGAGTGTGGGCAGGAGTGGGGGAAGCACATGATTTTATGGGTTTGTTACCGAAGTTTGCAGTGATGGTTTCCCAGCCTCCTCCGTTTTGGCGTTCCAGGAGGGAGAGTAGGAGTTGCAGCGCGCTGTTGTGTCGGTCCTGTCTTAGGCCAGACATGGTGGGGCAGTTACCGGCCATGTGGCCGTTGCTAGTGAATTGGCCACATAGGGGGCAGCGCAAGGTGGGGTTGTGAGTAAGAAGGCGGGTGTTGTGGACGCCCCACATGAATTCTTGGTTGTGGGTGAACTGAGTATTTGTGAGGTTTGAGTGTTTTTGTGGAAAGAGAAGTCGGCGCCGTCCTCCGCGGCGCGGGCGAAGAGGGCTCCGTGTTTGGTGGTTTGCGAGAGGGGTGTGTATGTGTGTGTTTGGTGGTGTAGGTGTGTGCGTCAACTTTGAGGTTGGTGTATTTGTAGGGTATGGGTTCCCCTAGGGTTTGTGGAATGAGGGTGTATGGCCAGGTCCAGTGGCCTATCGTGACCTCTGAACCTGTGGTGTATGTGGTGTCGGGTGGGTGTCCAACCGCGACTTGGTTAGCGAGTGCGTCTGCGAGGTCGTTACCTAGGGAGTGGTTGTGTGCTTTAATTTTGCCGAGGTGTGTGCGGATGCCTGCGTCGCAGCGGGTTTTGAGGGTGTGTGTGATGGAGTGGAGCGTGTCACGATGAATGTTGTGTATGTAAGCGGAAGGGCAGTTTAAGTATCCTTATATGAGGCGGAGGGAGCGCGCACTGTCTGTAAGGAGGTGGGTGCGGCCGAGTTGGAGGCCTACATCTATGCCAGCTAATTCAGCGCGATTTATTGTGTGCGAGGGAGGGGTAGAGGTCACCATGATTTTGATTTTGGAGTCCGAGGCGGGGTGGGTTGCTGCTGCTCCGAGGGGGGACGAGCCTCCTTTTTTCGAGCCGTCTGTGTCGACAAAGTACTGCCAGTTCCAAGCAAGAGTGCCTCTGGTGGGGTGGTATGTTAGTTGCATGCGTTCCGGGTGGGGGTATGTGATGGGGTGAGTTGGGTTTGGGGGGAGGTGGTATATACCTGCCGAATGGGGTGAGTAGGTGTCGAAGAAGTGAGGGGGAGGGATGATGATGGCGGGGTTGGGGAGGTGAGTGTCGTAGATAGATTCGAGGGCGTTGTGAAGTGCGGTCATGGCTGTGGGTGATGGGAGGGTGGAGAGTGCGAGGGGGTTTGCTACGAGGTAGATGTCTACGATCCAGCGTGTGCCGAATGGGGTGGAAGTGGGGTTGCCAGTGTGTTGGTCGGGGGGTAGAAAGGTGTTTGCGTCATTGGGAAGGGTGTAGAGGTGGTGGGTGTATGGAGAGTTGATGTATTTGGAGGGGTGGTAGGGTGTGTGTTCCCATCGGGGGAGGATGAGGATGGTTGCGCTGGGTGTGTGTGGGGCTGTGAGGTGTGCGCTTGTGATTGCGTGTTCCATGGCGCGGCGCATGCATTCGTGGTCGTATTCGGGGTTGGCGATGTTGGTACCTTGCAAGGTGTGTTGGGCATTGCTGCCACTAGATGAGAAGACTATGTCTTCGGGGTAGAGTGAGTGATATGTGGTGGAGTGTAGGGATTTATTGAGGGGGTCGGAGTAGAGTTCTGTATGGATGCGGAATGTGTGGCGGAGAGCTGTGAGTAGGTCTTCTCTGGTGGCCCATCTATTACGGGTGGTGGTGGCGGGTGTGGGTGAGTTGATTTCTGAGCGGGAGCCTAGGCGAGTGAGAAGGTGGTAGACATCCTCTTCGAACGTGAGCTGTGTGAGTTTTGGGCGGAAAAGTTGAAAGAGGTGGCGGACGTGGGGGCCGTTAAGGGTGGTGACCGCGCGGCCGTCGGGAGTGCAGAGTACGGTGGTGTCGTGGAGTGATGGGTGTGCGTGGATGGCGAATTCACCGGTAGGGAGCATGTCGAGGTCGGGGTGGATGGGGTCGTGGTTGAATGTGATTAGGGGGTGTGACCATGGAGGGGGTCCGGGTTCTGGCAGAATTGGTGTGGTGGACGGGACAAAGCCGGAGTTAAATGCGGTGTGGGCGGTGGGGCCGGAGGGGGTCTCACTGATGGTGTCGTGTAGTTGTAGGCATGAGGCCCACTTGACTTCGTGGAGGCGGGTGAGGTCGTGTTGTTAGCCGCGAGAACACCAGACGCACTGCCATGTGGCAGGTCCCGGAGCTAGGCGGCATTGGGAGTGTACGGCAAAGTGCGGGCATGTGCAACAGGTGGAGGTGGGTTCTGTGTGCAGTGGGTAATGACAGATGGAGCAGGCGGCGGGGGGGGGGGGGGGGTGGGGAGGCATACCGATGTGGAGCTGGAGGAGATGAGGTGGAAGCCGTCGTCGAGTTGTAACTGAATGTCCCATTCCGTGAGGTGCTCCGGGGCCCATTCTACCATGTACTGTGTTTGGCCGTATTCGGTGTCCTTGTGTTTGAAAATGATGCGAATAACGTCGCAGGGGGGGTAGTGGTGGTCTGAGGGGGTGAGGTATTCTGTGTGAGGTCTAAGTGTGTGGTGGGTGCGGTGGGGGTGGGGTGACTGGTGCGTGAGGTGTAGATGCCGGATGAGAGAGTGGGGGGTGAGCGAGGGAGGTGTGGGGAGAGGAGGGGAATCCATGAGGGGTGGATAGTGGTGGAGGGGGATGCTTGCCTGGGGGTGAGTAGTGTGATGGGGAGGCGGTTGTGGATAGTGTTAGAGGGTTCGGTGAGGATTGCGGCGAGAAGGCGGATGGGGACTGAGAGTGGGGCGGTGGACCCCGTGAGTTTGGAAATGGATTTGCAGGATTTGAGGATGAAGGAGGATGAGGTGGCTCTAAGGAGGACTTGTGGCCACGTGGTGATGTTATTTTTCCAGAGGGGGTGAGGCGGGGGAGGAGGGAGGCGTGTGTTTTGCGGGGAGAGAAATCACAGTAGGCTTGCTTATATGTGTGAGGGTCGGTGATGTGTGTGGCTTTGTCCCGGAGTGAGGCGAGGAGGGCGTTGTCTTGGGTGGTGAAGTGGGCGCGGAGTGTGGAGGCGATAGGGTTGGTGAGGGAGAGTGGAGGGATGTTGTGGAAGAGGGTGCCCGCATCGCGCTGAGCTCTGACTAAGCATTTGAGTGTGGGTGGGGTGTAACAGGTTGACATGATGGATTCCGAGGGCCAGTGGGAGAACGTGGTGGATGAGGTGCGGATGTGTGCGCGGGCCATGTGGCCTCTATAGCCTGAGTTGTTCATGATTCTATGTAGGTGGCAGACTGTGAGTTGTGCGGCGTGGGTTTTGAGGGAGGGGAGGCCGTAGCCGAGGTCGGAGGGAGGGCGATTGAGGGCGGTGCGGGGAAGGTTACGTACCGAGGAGACGGCGGAGCGGAGTGCGCGGCAGATTTGGCCTTCGAGAGTGTCGAGTTGGGAGTCGGTGAAGAGGCCGAGCTGGAGGGTGAAGTGCTTGCCGATGAGGAGTCCACGGATGACCCTGATTTTGCGGGATTGTGTTTGTGGGGAGGTGGAAAGGGCAGTGATGAGGGATGCTGTGGCACGTTTTAGTTCGTGCCAGTGTTTGGTCAAGGAGAGGGAGGTGTTAAGCTCAATCCCGAGGACGCGGTATGTGTCCGAGGGGCCTATGGAGGGGATGGGGGCCGGGGTGGAGTTGATGGTGATGAACTGAGTTTGCATGCGGGATGCGAGGAGGGCAGTGTTGGCCAGGGTGAGGGCGTTGCCTGTGCGCCAAAGGGCGCCGGTGATGCAGCATTTGCGGATGTTGACGGTCATGCCTGTGTAGGCGCTGCAGAGGGAGAGTTTCCGGAGATGGATGGACATGTTGGGGGTCGAGCCCGTGGCGAAGCTGAGGTCGTCAGCGAAGCCATGTCCTGGGTAGGTGGCTGTGGGTTCTGCGGGGTCGACGTTAGTGGCGGGGGGGCCTGGGCGGTAGCCCCGGCTGCCCACCGTGAGCCCTCGAAGGAAGGGTTCAAGGAAGAGGGTGAATAGAAATGGGGAGAGGGTGTCCCCCTGTAGGGTTCCGCGTTTTATGTCGATGGAAGGGGTAGGGCCATGTGGGGTAATATAGTCTGTGGTTGAGACCCCATAGAGATGTTCGCATGTGTCGACAAAGGTGGGGGGCATACCGAGTTGACGCATGTGTTTGAACATGATGCGGTGGTCCGCGGCGTTGAAGGCGCCTTTGAAATCCGCGTACATTACGTAGATGTCTTTGTTGTGGAGTTTTGCGTCCTCCATCGTCATAATGATGGAGGAGAGGGCGTCGTGGATGCTGCGGTGTTGTCGGAATCCGTCTTGTTGGTCGGTGAGAATGCCGTGTGTTCCGGCGTAGTTTGAGCTTGCAGCTTTGATTAGTGCTGTCCATAGTTTAAGGAGGTTATTAATGAGGGCGATAGGGCGGTAGTTGTCGAGGAGGGAGGGGTCGCCTTTTTTGTGTAGCAGGCATGTTGTGCTGTGGCACCAGTCAGGAGGGGTGTAGGATTTGTGGGCGAGGAGGGAGAGGAGAGAGAAGAGGGCGGAGCGGGTCGCCGGTGGTAAGAACTTGATTATTTCATTGGGGATACCGTCGGGGCCTGGGGCTTTGCCGGTGCCTAGGGAGTTAAGGGTTTTATCGAAGGTATCGCGGGTAATCATGTCGGCGAGGGTGAGAGAGAGGGGTCTCCGCGGGGTTCGATGGTAAAGTTGTCGGGGTTGTCGGGGAGTTCCCACGGGGGGGTGGGCAGTTCGTGTGGGGTGGCGCGGCCGAGTTCGGAGGCGAAGTGTGAGTGTACCGCTTCTATGACGGCGGAGGGAGAGGTTGCGGTAGATTTATCGTGCTGGGTAATGCGGTGGAGGGTCGAGGCGGCGCTGGCGGGGGGTAGGAGGCCGCTTTTAATTTTCAATCGGCGGTGGGAGGATTTAGGGCAGGTGGCGTAGGCCGTATTGGCTCGAGGTTTTAATTTGTTTAGCTTATCTGTGGTGGTGGCGCGGAGGAGTTGGCGAATGCGTGCTTGGCACTGTTGTTTGATGGCGTCATGTGATAGATGTTCGTTCGTGTTTAAGAGGGCTTGGGCGTAGGGGAGGGGGCCGCTGTTCATGCTAAATTTGCGGAGTTTGAGTATGTGATTGCGTGTTTTTTTAGTAAGCCATGTGGGGTCGAGGAACTCATGGGGTGGGCGGGGTCTTTTGGCGGGGAGGAGGGGCCAAACTGTGGCAGCGTGGTCCATGTGTTGGGAGAGGAGTGTAGTGAATCGTGAGGCGAGGGTGTCGAGGGTGTCGTGGGAGGCTGAGGTATGAGGGGTGTTGAGTATGTCTGCGTGGAGGACGGCGGTTTGGTTGATGAGGTCGGGGGTCCTTGATTGGTACGCTTGTATGTGGTCGGGTGTGAGGGGGAGGCGAAAGTTGAGTTTGCGCGTCGTGTGGTGTGTGTGGGGGTGGGTATGGGGAGGGGGGGGATGAGCCATGAGAGAGAGAGAGGGGCTGGAATTACAAGGTGGATTGCAAAGTGGTCATTAAAGTGTGAGGGGGAGGGGAATATCGAGCAGGAGGACGGTGGGAGGGTGAGAGGGGAGGGGGGGCGTGGTGAGCCAGTGGTCAAGGCAGCCTCCGCTGCGGGGGGAGGTAGGGATGGGGTTGTGGAGGGGTTGGAGGTGGGATTTAAGTAGGGAGGTGAAGGCAGGGTGACATGTACCTGTGGTGGTGGTCGGTGGGAAGTCTCCTCCCCAGAGGGCGCGGTGTTGCGGGTGGTCGTCTGCCACGCGGAGGCCCCATGCTGCAACTTCAGCATATAGGCGGGTCAGGTGGGGGGTGTGGAGCAGGGGCATGTAAGCACCTATGAGGAGGTAGGGGGTGCTTGAATGAGGGACGAGTTTTAGTCCGGCGATATGGGGGATGAGGTGGGGGGGCGGGGTGAGGACAATGGCATACAATAATGAGGCTCTGCGGACCGCGAAGAGAACGCATGCCTTGGGTAGGGGCACAGGTGAGTAGTAGGGTCGGGGGCTTTTGAGGTGGTATTGGGAGAGGGCGATACGCCAGCGGGATTTGTGGGTGGCATGGTTGGTTTCGGTGAGGATGAGGACGTCGGGGCGGTGCGAGGTGGAGAGGTGTTCGACATCCATAATAGAGGTGTGGAGGCCGCGGGTGTTGAGGGTGATGAGGTGTAGTGGTTGGGATGTGTGGTGTGGTAGGGTGGGGGAGGGTAGGGAGGGGGGTGGTGCTGGGAGGGGCGTCGGGGGGGCGTTCGACGGGTGGAGGTTGGAATGGAGGGGGGAGGAGAGGAGGGGAGGGGGGGGAGGGGGTGAGGAGGGGTAGGGAGCTGAAGGGGAGTGGGTGGTGTGGGGGGGTGGAGGGCGGCGAGAAGGTGGGGGCGTCCCTGTGGGAGGGGGGCGGAGCGGAAGGTGTGGTTCCATAGGAGAATGTGAAGGGAGTATACCGAGGTCCGGGGGTCGAAGGAGGGGGGATTGTGTCATATCCTAGCCATTTAGCTAAGTGCTAGTATCTGACATTATTTATTTCCTCTAAATGGTACCTGTATCTTGGCGATATTTAGTGACTCTTTTATTGTCATCACGGCAGTACAACTATATCGCCGTATTTTCCCTCGACAATACAGAGTTACTAGCAGTATCTCTTCTAGATAGTTCGTCTGTAGATAGTTCTAAGAGCTTGTGCGATAAGGTTAGATAGACGGTATAGATAATCTCAGATAATCTCTATCACTAGTAATAGTTTGGTTTAGTTAGCAGACAGCACAAGCTACATGTTCTAAGGCTGTTTCTAGAACACCTGAGGTGTGGATATTTAAGACGGGGACTTACTGGTAGAGCGGGAGAGACCGGTACAGACCAGATTTACGCCACACCCAGATTGTAAGAAACCCTGTTCCTAAGACAATCTTCTTAATTCTCTCTACGTTGTATAATTAGATCCAGAGATTAGGTTCTACTATTAGTCTAAGGTTGCCAACTTAGCCTAACCAAAGTAGCACCTCACAGATTGTATGGTTGGTCCGGGGGGGCTGTGGCGATGAAGTAGATGTGTAGGAGGGCGTGGGTTCCGCACGACCATGCTCCGTCGGAGTCGTTTTGGCGGGGCGGGTTGAGTGAGCGTAGGAGCCCGACGGGAGGGGGGGGGGAGGAGTTCCAGTCGGAGAGGAGAGTGAGAAAGCGGGTGAGGAGGTCGGGCGGAGGGGGGTGGTGTAGGGAATCAATCCATGTAGCGGAGGTGTGAGTTAGGTGGAGGAGGCCGAAATGAGAGTGTTGCCATGTGAGGACGAGGAGAGAGTGGTTAGGCGTACCCGGGCGGGGGGGGGAGCCTCGGTTTGCGAAGTTGGTCCATTGGCATGGGTATTGGGAGTTGTGGTGGTGATTGTCGACGTCGTTGTTAGTGATAACTGTATACGAGGCGGTGGGAGTGGAGTGGAGTTTGGTTAATGATGTAGGAAGGCAGTAGAGGTTGGAGAGGTCCTGATAACGTCCCCTTTGGAAGGAGAGGACCGCAGAGGAATCGAGGTAGCCGATGGGTGTGGGGAGGCCGTATTCAAGGTTTAGTAGGTCGAATAAGTAGGTATGTAGGGCTATGCAGCAGGTGCGGGGGGTAAAGTGGGCCGGGAGAGTTGAGTGAAGCGTGGTGTTTACAGTGTGTCTGCGGATATCGGGCTGGGGGGCGAGGGGTGGGGTGTGGGGTCTAACCTCGGGGTTGTCCTTTGGGGGACTAATGATGACATTCGGCCGTGCCGGCCGGGGGTGACCCGGGAGGGCTGTTGGGGCCGGGGGAGGGGAGGGTGGCGGCTGGGAGGTTGCGGGTCTCCTCTAGGTCTTCCTCCAGCAGTTCATCGTAGTCGTCGAGGGTGAAGTCGTCTCTTAGAGGTGAGGAGGGGGGTAGGGGAAGGAGGGTGGGGTCAAGGGAGGGATGGGAGACCGGGGTTGAAGCCGGTTGGGGGTACGGCACGGGGGTGTGAGGGGGGGCAGTGTGGTTGTGCTTGTGGGTGAGGGAGGGGTGTGGGGGGGCGCGGGGTGGGGGGGGGTGGGGAGGATTTCTTGCGGGAGGGGCGGGAGGGCTTGGCGATGCCGGCCTGGGGTGTGGGTTTGAGCGAGGGGTCGGTGAAGGGACGGGGGTGGGGGGGGGATTCCGCATGGTCGGTTGGGGGGGAGGAGGGAAGGAGTGTGGGGGGTAGTAGATGTGGATGGGGAGGGGAGCGGGCGGGTGCGGGGGCTAGGGGAGTGGTGGAGTCGGGGAGGGGTTGTGTGTGGTTGTGGGGAGGGGTAGGGGAGGAAGAGGAGTCCATGGGTTCGGAAGAGTCCTCGGTGATGATGGGAAGGGGGGAAGCGGTAGTTGTGGGTAGGGGGATGGTGGGGGGAGCTGTAGGGGTGTGGGAGGGGCTGGCGTGGAAGGAGGTGGTGGAAGCGGGGTGGGAGGTGACGGAGCGGTGGGGTGTCCGTGGGTGGGAAGGGGTAGGGGCCGGGGTGGTGGAAAATATCTGAATTTAAGGGAGGGAGGAGAGGTCGAGGGGAAGGTCATCGTCGTCTTGCATGTGGAAATCGGAGGGCTCTAGGAGCCACTGGTCGGAGACGTGATTGTCCGTAAGGTGGCGGGTCCATTGGAGAAGGAGGGCGGGGGGGCTACGGTAGAGGGTGTAATGTTTTTTGAGTGTGAGGGGAGGCGGTGAGGGGGTGGTGGTGAAGATAGGGTCCGTTAGACAGGCCCTACCAAAGGTGGAGTAATGGTGGTGGGTGATGCTGAGGGTGCAAGTTGATTGCGTGTGTGCTCCTCTGTGGGTGTATGTGCGGGTGAGGGGAATGGCGGCTGTGCCGTTGGTGGAGATGAGGATGCAATACATTTTTGTACTAAGGGATATCTGTATGCTGGTGGTGATGGTGGGGGAGGTGGAGGGGTGTGAGCGGAAGTAGGAGCCATTTGGAAATTTCCTCAGGGTTGTGTAGGGAGAGGGGCTGAGGGGGTATTGGGGAGGGGGGGTAGATGTGGGGGTGTGGTGGGTGATGTATTCGTTGGCTGTTTGAGATAGTAGAGTGTATAACCACTGTGTGGGTGGAACGGAGCCTTCTGTATTGATGCAGGGGAGGGAGAGTGATTGGCGGGACTGGATGAGGACAGTGGTGAGGCAGGTGTCTACCCAGGAGGTGCCAAGAACATGGCCTTTGACGGGGGGGGGGGGTGTGATGGTGATGGTGTGAAGGTGGTGGTTGGGGGGTACGGGTTCGTGAAGTGAATATGAAAATATGTGTAGGGATACAGGGCCAGATTGTGAATGAATGGGGTTACTGGGCAGGTCGAGGATATTCACCCAGAGGGAGGAGGGGTCGTCCTCGATCGGGGTGGGAGTGTCCACTGGCTGGAGGGCGTCCGCGAATTGGAGGATGAACTGGGCCGGCTCAGGGAGGTCCTCGATTCTGCATGGGGGGTGGGTCGTGGGGGCTGATCCGGCAGAGGTGAGTGCGATCGCTAGGTTGGAGGTGAGGAGGTCCTGTAGGAGAGCGACTGTTTCTTGGCCGGTGATATCGGTGAATAAAGGGGAGCGGATCTTCACCCTTTGGCCTGAAATCGCAGGTGCTGAGGCGTCGCGTAGGAAGTGAATTTTCTGCTGTCTTAGTTTCGCCAGGAGTGATGGGGAGGAGGTTGCTGAGGGGGGCGCCGGACCGGCCGAACGGAGCTCACGCTGGCGTGAAGCGAGTTGGTACATGAGACCGACCGCTACGCAGGAGGTGGGGAGAACGAGGCGAATTTCCTGAAAGCCCGTATGAAGTTCGACAGGTAGGGGTGTGGTATCGTCGCATTTCGGAGCTGTGGGGTGGTGGGTGCGGGTGGGGTTCGCAGTCCATCGTGTGTGTTGGGCGAGTTCCCGTCCGATTATATTTTTGATGCGGTTGGGGAGGTCGGCGAGGCCGTTGAGGCTCTCGAGGAGCCATCGGCGGGCCACCGAGCAGGCCGACGTGATCGGGTCCGAGGGGTGGGTCGGATCCGGCAGGAAGACGCCGTGAATTCAGAATCGAGCAAGGTGGGAGGGGGTGGTGGAGTACTGGCATGTGTGGAGGTTTGAGTCCACCATGCGAGTGGAGAAGTCGTCGGCCTGTCCAGGGTCCTTGGTTGACCGGGGGGCAGCCAGGACCAGGGGGGCTTGGAGTCCACGACGGATAGGGAGGGGGTCCAGAGCTCTGCCCAGGGTCTGTTGGACGTGGGTCTGTTGGGAGACGGTGAGGAGCGGGGTCAGCGGGTGGCCCGCGAGTTGGTTCTTGGGATTGCAAAGGTCCGTGTATCGCCGTGGTCCGGGGGGTCCCGCAGAAGCGCCTGCCTGTAGGTGGGGGGGGGGGGGGTAGGGGTCGAGGACATAGCGATCGAGCTTGATTCCGAGTAGGAGAGAGAACCAAGGGGGTTAGTTGAGGATTTTCGAGTAGGTTTTCGAGTGTATTGCGCGTGTTGGCTGCACGCGACCATGCCCGATGGGACTTGGGTTTGGTGGATGTTGGCGGCGGACAGGGACGTCCGGACGGTCGGAGGGGCGCGATGTGGCGCGCCGCTTTCCGGGGGGGAAGCGATTTGCAAGCGATGGGTGTGTTTGTTCTTTCGCAGTACTATGTCGGATACATGTTCGGATTTCGAAGTGGGTGGCGAGATAGCTGTCGGGGAGATGGAATTCAAATCTCCGAAAGCTGCGCCTTTGAGTGTGTACCGTCTGGTGTCGCTACGGATCCACTGACCTTGGTGAGCTAGGCTCGGGTGGGGAGAGGTGGATGGTGCCCGTAATTCTACGGCCATGTCCACCAATCTGTCGCTCGATGGGAAGCCGGGCCCAGAGCGAAGACGATCGGCGTTGCTCATTCGAGCTACCGAACCATCCCCGTTATGTGGTTCAGTAGTACTTTGTATCGTTTTATTGTCTTTAGTGACGGTAGGATACGTTATTTGATATATATATATATATATATATATAATCCTCTCCAACTCTATCTCTCTCTCTCTATCTATCTATCTCTCTCTCTTCCTCTCCCACGCTCCTCCCCCCCCCTCTCTCTTCATGTCTCCCACCCTTCTCCTCTCTCTATCTCTCCC